>VXAD01006250.1:400192-495992 GCA_013399195.1 Dicrurus megarhynchus
CCATGGGCTGCGGGTGGATCTCTGCATCCCCCGTGGATCCCCACGGGCTGTGGGTGGATCTCTGCATCCCCCGTGGATCCCCGTGGGCTGCGGGGGCACAGCTTCCTCACCATGGTCCTCACCACGGCCTGCAGGGGAATCTCGGCTCCGGCGCCTGGAGCACCTCCTGCCCCTCCTTCTCCACCGACCTTGGTGTCACCATGTTGTTTCCCTCACAGGTTCTCACCCCCTCCTCTTCTCTGACTAGAATCCAAAGTCTTGTGAGTTTGTTTTGATTTTGTTCTTAAATATGTCACCACAGAGGCGTTACCAGCCTCTCTCACTGGCCCAGTTCTGGCCAGCAGCGTGTCCATCTTCAGAGCCATCAGCCACTGGCTCTGCCGGACATGCTGGAAGCTTCCAGCGGCTTCCTCACAGGAGCCATCCCTGTGGCCCCCCTGCCACCCAAAACCAGGTCGTGCCAAACCAATACAGTGTCAAAACAGCCTTCAAACCCTTCAAGCCATTGTCCCACCAGGCAATGCTAAAGTTTTCCATGAAAGGCTGCTGAAGAAGTTGTCTTTTTCACTGCTCTGTATCAACAAAATAAACTCCAAATCCAACTTTCCCTGAAACACAAGAAGGCCCAAAGAAAGCATAATGAGAACTGAAAATCCACTACAAATTAAACATTAATTGCCACTAGTTGTTTCACCCACAGGGAAAAAAATATAATGGCATGTTTCTTTCAGGAAGAGTCATTAACAGGACCGATGGAGATAGAGAGAAGAAAGGACTGTCGTGCATGGCATTTGAGAATTTACCTTCCCTCTTTGTAAATACAGATTTGATAAAAGTACTTATAGAGAATAGCACTAACATATAGCAACACTTACATCCTGATACACACTTTTAGAAGAGCATGCATTGATCAGGTACTGGGTGCTGTTTGATGGATTTTACTTATGGGTCTGAGTTTCACTGAAATATATTCTTGTCCTTGACTGCGAGACGATTCTTCTTTGGAGTGCTCTTTGCAGTCAGCAGTGTGTGCACTGACAGTCCTTAAAGTCCATGGGCAACCTCACCTGCTGATCTGCACCGTTCTGGACTGACATATTGCCTTCGTGTTGGACCTGCCTCATCACCACAAACTTACCTCATAGTCTGGATTCTGTTTCCTTTCCATAGGCTTAAAAAAAAAAATCTTTAGGAAAAAACAGAGCAGGCTTAGGTTTTCAACACCATGATTAAAAGTTGCTATTCAGAATTCAGACAAACAGCTACAACTCATATATTCCCCTCTGTATTTTTACAGAGAAGGGAGTGCCATGTGCATTTTTAAGTAAGTTGTATCTAAGTCAGCATCTTTGGTCAGTTTCCCTTTAGTAAAATTACTGTAGTATGATGTACCCATTTACTGGTTTTTAAAACACATATAAATGTCTGTCAGATTAAAGACAGCAAAGCTTAAGCATTTCATATAAAGTCTAAACAACATTAAGAGACCAGAATCAGAAAGCTATCTCCAACATTTCTTCATCGTTCTTTTGACAAACACAATGTATATAATAACACGAGAAAGCAACCCTTTGAAGTAGCTTTAAAAAGCAAACCCCTGTTAATAAAGTTGGTTTGTTGTTCAGCACACTACAATGAAAACCAGTGTCATCCTGTACTGTCTGCTGGGGGATTTGTCTCAGGCTACTTGGTTTTATTCTCCACAATGACAGAGTAGCCTGCTGTGTGAAGAACAGACCCAAAAGCACTGTTCCCAGATAGGAATTTGCCAGTGAGGATGCACTGTGAGTGAGAAGCTCACAAGGGTCTGACTGATACCTGCGAGAAGATCTACCTCTGGGATCTAATCCTCAGCAGTCTCTGCTGGACTCTGGCCTGGTTTAGCCTTTATCTTCAACTAGTGAGTGCTCAGCTGTGTGTCAGAATAGGACCCTCCTGCTTGGTTTGATCCTTAAAATCATAGTTCAACACATGTAATTCCACTCTTCCTATATAATGACTAAGGCACCTGTAATAATGGCAGATAAAGATTCCCATTTCATGTTTTCTTGCTGAAATACCTAGCAGTGATCAACATGGAAAGAGCTGTCAGTAGGATCCCTACCATTTAATATGAATTTAAAAGCACTGATATACTCTATAAAAACAGATTAAATTAATCCCACACCTGAGAACGCAAATCTATTCAAGCAAACTTGCACTTGGAATTTATATTCCTGTATAAAAGAGAACATTGATTCAGTTAGACAGAAAGTAATACAGAAGAAATTTTGCTATGCATTCTTCATAATCTTCAGACCTTCCACCTCTTTGCACGTGACCATGTCCCTTTTGTTGCTTTGTCAAGAGACATGCTTGCTCTGTACCTGTTACATGCATCCATGGGGTTCACTTGATATATGTGACTTCACCTCCTTTGAAACCCAGCTCTGGATAGTGTGAGGCTGAGCAAACTGTGACCTAATATAGCCTGTAATGATGATAAATGATATTTACTGGCCATTCACAATTCTTCGCTAGTCCCTACTAAACTCCTGTCCCAAATCACTAGCTAAGCCTTTTTGGATTCTGATTATCAGAATATTGGTGATGGGTTGTCTCCACTGAGTAAAATTGTATTAGGGATACCTGCTTTGTGGAGTAAAAGGAGGATTTTCTTCTCTGAGGGATCAATAAATTCAGATCTGGTTGTGCTTGGGTCTGAATAGCATTCATTGGGTGATGCACAGCTCAAGGGAAAGGAACAGGACATGCTTTTTCCTGTGCACATCTCCACTAACCTGGGAAGAGATTTAACTAAAATAATCTACCCGGGATCACCCTGGCTGCTGCATGGCCAGCCCCTTCCATCAAGATGACACAGGTGGATGAAATAAAAAAAAGCCCAAAGCTTTCGCCTCTTCCCTGGTTCCATGCAGGTTCTCTGCCTCTATGCAAGAGAAAAGATTCCAGGCAAGATGTAAACCAAACTTTTGTTGTCTCTTTTGCCATTAGACAGTGCTCTGTGACCAAGAGGTATTTCAAGGTACTGCAACTTCCATGGAAACAGGATCTCGAGAAATATTTTTAGCTCTTAATTACAGCAGCAGAAAAGAAAAGGCAAAAAAAAAAAAAGTAAAAAGGTGAAAAGATCCATAATGCAAAAAGTAGTCAAAAAGATTTTGACCTTTCCTCATTTTGTTTTCCTTTTTCTCTAGATGTTCACTCCCATCTCACTCTGATTAATTCTCTTCACTGGCATCCTGTAAGTCAGTATCAAAGATCACCCTAGTTCTGTTTTAAGGGGAAAGCAAACAAGGGATGAACATCCCACAACAAGTGGCAGTTGTCTACAGCTAGTGGCACCACAAATTTTCATAGAATCATAGGATGTCCTGAGTCAGAACAGACCTGCAAGGATTGTCAAGGCCATCTCCTGACTCTCACACGACAACCCCAAAAATCACACCATGTGTCTGAGAGTATTTGGAAATTCTGGAAATATTAGTATGTTTCTGGGAGTTCAGTGATAATACACAATTAAAAGGGGAAGCATCTATTATTTGCTTCATTGTTTTCAAGATGTAATGAAAATGTTTGGAAAGCATTCACATAATTTAAAAGTATGCAACAATCTAAATGTTTTGGTCTCTGATAGCGTGTAATTTTCACTGGAAATTGTAACATTAGCATTACTTTGTGGTAGTCTTCAAATTAATAGAAAACAAGCAGGAATATTTCTTTCTACTTTAATTCCTGGTCCATGTTTTTCGTTCTGCAGCTTTGGCAATCAATTACTAGAGAGAAACAAACAATTAACCTTGAAGGTTGTGCATATATATAAAAAGAGTTTTAAAATACTTGTATCCACTCTCAAAAGCGTTTCAGAATAAAATAAGGTATTTTATTTTGTCATTCTTGTGTACCCACAAATGCTCAGCTCCTTTACCATATGATTACCTCTTAAAAGGTCTTCCAGATATTAGAAATTATTTTACAACCTTAGCAAATGGATACCCATTTACAACTTTAAATTTAATTAGAAATGAGCTTCAGAGGAAGCTGCACATCGTTCCTTGCAGAGATTTAGTCAGGCTTTGGACTATAAGCTTGTATTGCCCATCCTCAAGCTCTGTTCAGAAGCTCTCACATCTCCAGCTCTTCCTGGTCACTACACACAAACTGTGAACCCTTTCTAAACTCTTGGCTTTTGTTTCCATCACAGACACCACCCACTGCTTTAGTTCCACACAGATATTTGATTACCTCAATTGACTCCCTACAGGCACAGCTTGTGAAAGAAAGCTAAATATACCCCCCAGCCCCCCCTCCCCCCCCCTCTCCCCAGTGAATTTAAGATAACCAGCATTCAGGAAAGGAATTTGGGATCACATCATAAAATGTATCATGGACCAAATCATTTTCTGGAATTGTGTTAGGAAAAAAGGCACATTTATATTAAAAAAAAACCAAATGTGGAGCAAAACCAATATTCAGAGAAAACAGCCGCAGATCTTTGCCTCTGGTGTTTCTCATCCATTTAATGTGTCCAACTAATGTTTATCACTTTGGACTAAAGAGCAGTTAAACGCAATTTATTTGTTGCTCCAAGGACATTTAGAGCATGATGAGGCTCAATTTGTCTGGTTTCTGGCTAAAATTCTTCACTCACACTGACACCATTAGCTTATTATGGCCCAAGAAGATATTTACTGCTTGCTCCATATTTCCAGTTAAGAGGCATTTATGACCATTGTATTACAGTTTTTTGGGACTGATATTCATAGCTGAGATAATTTCCAGAATGTGCTCTGAATGTGTTACAACACTGACTTGAAGAGCTTGCGTTGGTGCACGTGCTGTGCATAATTCCTTCTGTCACATGTAAATAACAGTCACATTCCTGAAATCAATTTGAATCCAAACATGCACAGTGCCTTTTACTTTCTGTCCAATTTCTCACTCACCTTCATCCTCCATCATAGGCCTGGCGGGGCAAAATATGAGTAACACCATTGCTTATTGGCTGATACAGAGTGGAGGCATATTTCCCTGCAGAAGATTTATGATCCATGAGCCTATTACATTTGGATTGCAGCTAGCAGATTAGTTGGAGATTTGTCTCATTCAGAAAGCATTGACAATGGTGATTCATCACAATAATTTCACTGAAAGATCTTAGCAATGTTTCGAGCCACAAGCAGGTGCTCAATTGCCATTCATTAAGAAAGTCATATGAATGGAGACATTGCAATAAAAATGTAAGCATTCTTACTTATTTTGGATGAGAGAAAAATGTGCATGTGAGAGACATTTCTTTGTTTACTTGTGGAGTTAGAACTTTGTTGGGAAAGAAACCTTTAAGGCTGTTAAAGTCTATGAATTTGGCAAATATCAGACCTTCAAGTTTCTGTGTTGCTCCTTATAACGGAAAATGAATTAATCTTCCACATTCTGACTCATTGAAAACCCTAAGAGGACTTGAATATGACCTTTAATATATAAGAATGTCTAAATTCAGTAGACTTTGTCTCAAACTCTCAAAAGAGGAGCCTACACTTGAGTTAGTAACTATATTTAATCTCCTCAATGTGTGACCTGAGACACAGAACTTTGAGAATTTCAGCACAAAATTATGGAGTTCCTTCTTCTTCCTCCAGCTTTATGTGGAATACATACATGTATGGAATATCCCTGTGGTCAACTGAAGTCAGGTGCCCTGCCTGTGCACCCTCCCAAATTCTCATCCACCTCAGCCTACTTACTGGTGGGGTGGTGTGAGAGGCAGAAGAGACCTTGATGCTGTGTAAACACTGGTCAGAAATAATGAAAACATTGCTGTGCTATCAACACTGTTTGCAGCAAAAATCCAAAACAGACCCGTAGTAGCTACTGTGAAGAAAACCAACTCTACCCCAGCCGAAACCAGCACAACCTGCAGACACAGGAGTGATGACATTGGATCTGTTCTTTTGTCTGTGCACAGAGCTGGGTACCATGATGATTCAGGGCCATAATATATTACTTCAATTCTCTGGAATGTGCATTCTGGGAAGAGGATTATTTGACTAGTTTAGTTCTATGGGTCTTCATAGCAACCTACCTTTTAATTTGTTACGCATTTTCTTCATGAGAAAGTTTTAGTCAGCTTGGTATTCCCTGCTAAGGCGTAACATTGGGTATTTCACAGTAGGCTCCTTCTTTGGAAATTTAGGTAACTTTCCCTGGAAGTTAAGTACCTGAAAATTGCATCACTCATTTATCAGCATGACAACTGCTTTAAAAACCACTTTAGGTAGTTTACTCCCAAAGTTTGTTCCATAGACTTGCTTCCTCACTGTTTTACATTGTTCACCTATGCAGAACCCTCTCCTGAGAATAGACCTTGCATTACCTTTAATGTCTAGCATCTTATGTTTGATCCCCGGAGCAGCTCTTAGACACAGCTCTCCTGGGCATCCTCAGGACCCAGGATCGTGTGCCCACTCTTTGTGACCAAACTGATCCACCACAGACCCTTCCACAGCTCACAGGTCTGCAGAGGTGTGTGAATATGCAGGCTCTTCTGCTTTGGGTTCCCTTCACAGGTATGTTTGAATGTAGGATGCTTTTGTAGCTGAGTTTTAATGGGGTTTGCACAACAAAGGACAATATATGCCTTCATTTAAGTGGATCACCATAAATTAGTTTTTGCTCACCACAGGTGAGCACAGTGTCAAACTCATCAGAGTTACAAAGCCAGGAAGCCAGGAGGCAAGAGAAAACATGCAGGCACTTATTTGTTCTTCCTGCTACACTCAAGGCTTTGTCTCTTACAGCTTGGCCCAGTGGACATCCCAATCAATATTTATGGACTTTGGGCTAACAAGACATCTGCTAAACATCTCAAGCCATAGGATGAGCAGAACTACCTGAGGAAGGAACAGCATGACCACTCAGATCCAAAATGTAAATGAAACTATTAAAGGGACCTAAGGGAGATCCCAGAGCTATCACATACGTTGTAAGGCTTCGGATATATTGTACCATTTCTTCTCTGGCTTAAATGGTGGAACAGATGGCTTGTTGGCAGCCTAATGACAACCCACCACACTTCCAGCAGCTCTGCCCAGAAAGAGCTGAATAATACCCTCTCTGACTCTGAAGAGAGCATTTAAAAGTGTGTGCATGTGTGTAAGTCTGAATCTCACTCCTGTGATTGCCGGTTGCCCTGCTTGTTTGCCGTGCATTGTGCTGTAATTAGTAGCGCTGGAGAATACAGCTCTAAAGAGTTTTATAAATCTTGCTGAAGTGAGTAATTTCCCTTGTGTAAATGTCACCTTTTGGAAAGAAAACTGCAAAGTTTTCTGGCAGTACATCTTTTACAGTGTTAAGACAATACATTATTTGTCATAAAACAAGCACTCTTCCATGTAATGAAAGTCAACAGTGATTTTATTGACCGTAGGGAATAACAAAGTCAACGGGAACTGAGAACCTTCCAAATGTCATGGTTGGTTGTTTATCTTCAGGCAGAAGATTATGTTAATCTTCATGAGAACTAATGGGAGGATACATAACTTCATAGTAGCAGCAGAGCACACTGAGTTTTTATCACACTCTGGATTTGCTGCTTTCAAAACAGCACACCAAATATGATGAGTGGATCTCCTAAGGCTGAGATCTCAAGTTGGTTTCCAAAAACAGCTCAAAAGCTTTGATATTTTATATGAAAAATGCATTTTGTCATTCATGTCCCTTGTGTATATTTAACAGCACGGTTTTGGGTGCAGAGACCAAGGATAGTGTCTTCAGCTATTAGAAGTCCCTGAGACTGGGTAGAAAAAATCTGTATGTGGCCACACAAGGAAGGTTTCTCTGGACAACCATTCTTTATAGTGCAAAGTTTCATGGGCACATACTGCTTTGGGCAGGAAAAGATGCATTTCACAAATGTGCAGCTACCAGTCCAAATTTTTCTCAAAGGTCTGTTCTCTACCACAGACTCATGCATCCACTGGAGTTAAGCCAGGAATCCTGGAGCAAAGCTATGCCCTGACACTGGGAGCACAAATAGTTTTGATGAACCACGTGTAACAGCACACTGGGGCCAGTGACCTCCCAGAAGCCTCAGCTGGGTTAGGGATGCTTAACTACTGGCAGGGCAGGTCCCTTGTCATTAGACAGTCACACTCACCATTGCCAAGGCCAGCAAAATTAACAACTCCTGGTCAGTATCCAGGGCAATTTTCAGGACCTTGCAGTTCATGGCACAATACAGCTTTTTGCAGAGAGTTCTCCCTGTCCAGAGGCAAAAGATGTGTCTAAATGGAAGTAAGAAATATGACAGAGGGAAATGCAGATTTATCTCAAGCGAGGGGGAAATTTAGATTAACAAAGTTGGGAGCGATGTTTTGCCTTGGCCAGCTTAGTCCCTCAGAGGGATCAGCAAGACAGTTAAAAAGGGACACAACGGGGGAAAGAGTGTGACTGTGCACAGGGTAAGCTCTGCAGCAGGAGACAATGGGCAAGACAAGGAAGTGGATCAGGGTTCTGCAGGAGTAGGGATAAACAGTGGAAATAGAAAATTGCTATTTTATATCTATGCAGATGTGTAAATTAGGATGAAAATAAGACTTCTTAATTTTTTTTTTTAATTCTTAATTCTACACATGTACCTTCTAAAACACCAGACACAAAATAGAGAGTGTATTATTCTCTGATGTGCTTTGAATATAAGCATATGATTAAAGACCCTGTTGATGGAGATGTTACCACCTCTCTGGGCCACATCCCATATCTATACCACGGTGTTTCAGAAGAGTGATTTCTTCCTGGCCCATCAGAGTTTCCCATGTTGCAGAGGTACCTGTTGGCTTCCCCGCGAGGGGCATTGCTCTGGTTTTGGCTTGTCCTTTTTGAAGTGGCAGATGCAGTTAACTCCCCATCAGCATTCTCTTTGCCAGATTGAACAAAGCCTACTCCCTCATGGTTTCCTTGTCCAAGATACGACCCAGGCAGGAGTATACCATTGGCTTTTACCAACGTGAGTGTACTCTGCTGGCTCGTGTTCCACTTGGTTTTCACTGGAACCCCCAGCCTCTAGAGAGCTGCTTCCCAGCTAGTTCCCAGCCTGTCCTGGCGCTGTTCCAGGTGGAGACTCTGCACATTTCTCTGCTGAATTTCATGAAGTTCATGTTGCCAATTCACATGCCTGGAATCTAAACTGCTGTGAAGTGAGGGTGTGCAGCCTTGATAGCACTACTCTCTGGTCTAAATTCCACATCACATTTGCACTGACTCCAGTCAAAACTCCTACCAAGCTGAATCCTATCCATTGGGGAAGGAGGTTTCAGCTGTTAATATTCTCCTGATGTATAATTTTGTAAGTTTGTGCCACTGTGTTTTCAAAAGGCTGCAGGACTAAAGGCTGGAGACAGAAAGTTGCTGATAGAGGTATGAAGCATAAAAATTGCAGATATAAGCTAGAAAAGCTAATGGTGTAATATGAAGAAAAGAGGTAAAGCAGCAGCTCTGCCTAGTCTTTAAGAATAGCAATGCAAAAGTTTCACAGAGTACTTTGAGCAAGACAGAGAGCTGAGAATCATCTTCCAGGAGGCAATGTTTGCCAGGAAGTAACTCTCTCAAATGCAGCAAGAGAGCAGGAAACCCACTTCAGGGCTGAGGGTTGCCAGCAGGCCTGACAAAAGGCAAGAGGTGATTGTACGTATGCCCCACTCAGCCCCTTGTCCACGCACTCTTTTGTGCCTATGTCCCTTCCCACCCCATTGTTCTCAGCCTGGTTTATACATCAGATGTCCTTGTCTGGATAAATCCATAAGCCTCTCCTTTGTACTTGATTTTTGTGGGGGTTTTTTGTTTTGGTTTGGTTTTTTTAATTTTTTTTTTTTTTTGAGCTAGGAAAAACGTACACTTTTAAATAGGCCATTGAATTTCTTTTCAACCCAACTCATTTGACATAGTCTTATAATTTTTCTCTGCACATTTCAAAAGGAAAATATATGATTTCAGAATCAGCCATCATATTTTATTTTCAAATATGAAAATGTGCCTTGTGGAGTTGAATATTATTATAAATTGAGCTCCTAAATCTTTTGCTGTGGTGACACCTCTCCCTCAACCTTCCTTTCTGCCCCCTCCATACCACTCCCTTTTTCTCCTGTTCCAGTTTTTTAAGATTCATTTTTCAGTTGGGAAGTCCAGTATTTCACAACAAGATTTTTTATCTTTCTCTTTATTGTCATTTCCTTTGAAACCTCCTCCTCCTCCTGTGATTTTACCAGTCTATGTTCAGTCACCTTCTCTCTGCTTTTCTCAGATTTCCTTGTTTTCTTTATTCACATTCAAATGTTCACAATTTTTGATTGCCTTAATTAAATGCCCTTCTTGAGCAGGGTATTTAAGCAGAGTCCAGATGCTACTTGCTTTTTAAAGAAAATGTGCAACAGAGGTGGAGGAACCTATTTACAAATTAACTCCTATTCTTGCTTTTACAAGAATTACGTCTTGTTTACTTGCTTTAAAACATCCATATTGCACTGCTCTGAAAAGAAAAATATGATCAAATGGGAACAGCTTGAGTTTACACAGTCTTTTCCTACACAATATCATGCCATGAGCTGTCAGATAGCAGAAAATCAAGAAAGAGTTTCAAGAAGTCTAATTTTGAAACTTTTATTTACGTTCCTCACAAAAATCTAGACAGTCAGTTTCTCTGATGGTTTATTGCTGAAGGACATATATTATTTCAGTCAGTTTCTGGCTTTTAAAAAAGATGTCCAGGAATTCAGTAGACCTACTGCTTTTGTCTCCATCTGTTGAGCAATCTGCCCTCTGCCCATTGAAAATAAACCAAGAAATCATGTGGCAAGACAGGAAAACTTGTGCTAAAAAAAAAATGAAAATGAGAGGGACTATTTTTGTTTTCCTTTTGAAAAGTTTCATTTAGAAATTTGGCTGAACTGGTATTTATTATTAAAGAATTAATAGGTACTTAGAAACAGATTTTTGATCAAGTAGAACATTCTGCATCAGCGTGCATATTGTGACATCTAGTTGAAAAGAAATGTGTGTGTTTGTAAGGAAATTCCTGACTTTTCAATCTGATCACTGAACCAACTATCTTCACTGCTCTGCAGAATGGTGAACACTTATGATATTTGCTATTTTTCAGCAGGAAAACTGTACCAGTGTTATCGGAAATGGTTGTCCTGATCTCGTATTTTGTAAAGTTATTAGAATTTTCACATCGAATTTTCTCCTTCTCAAAATCACACATATGTATCTTCACATCTGTTTCATCTCATTTAACTGAGATCAGCTTTCTAATCTAAGACAACAGATTCATGCCATAAAAGCTAATGATTCAACTTGCCAACAAATCCTCTAGACTTTTGGTCATAGATCTCTTTGCTCAGAGAAACATAAACCCATCCATGGCTATATAGAAAGAAAAAAGAGGGTGTGTGAAAGAGCTCAGACTGTTGTATTCTAACATTCATTTAAAGCTTTACTAAAATCAGTTCCCAATGTTACACACACTTTTGGATTAGCTCCTAACTAGTAGTATTCAAATTTTGGTATTTTAAATAATGAATTTATACTTACTTACCAGGAAGTACAATAGTTTTCCTGTTAAATTTAAAATAAATCAGTATTTTAAGCTTTCATCTGAAAGTGAAAATTCTTTCATTGCAGCCACATTCTTGACTTGTCACAATTTCTCAAGAGTGCTTACTTGAATGTTCACATTATTTTATCTATGAATTTAGCTTAAAATTCCCCCTTGATTTGTCGCTTTGGGCTCGTATTAGGCAGCTCAGATGGAGAACATCCTCATTGCTGTTGACAATCTGCTCAGATTTGACGGATAATGTCTCCTTTATACCACAGAGAAGGACTTTACGCCTTTGCATTTTGGATACTGGCAAAAGCTGGATGATACATGACGTAGCTAGTTCCTTCAATGGCTGGAGATCAGCTTACAATGGACTTCTGAGGAGCTTGGGGCACTGGTCTGATGTATCTGAAAAAAAAAGAGAGAGCAAACCAGAAGGTAAAAGTTACTGCTGACATAGGGTGCCCTGTGCAGCAATGTGTCACTCCACATGATTCTCTGTCCTCCCAATGCAGAACCAGTAAATATCAACAAGATAATTTCTTAACAGAATTATTTCTAGCACCAGAAGAGCCCAAGCTGACTGAGTGACTCTAGTCATGCATACCTTTGTTACTGATTGGTGTAAAATTCTCTCGCTTGCCTCTCAGAGATAACAGCCAATAAAATAAAAGATCACATTCCCAGTGAGGGGTGGTCGTACCTTGGGGGTGGGTAACTTTGGGATGCAGGTGTGAGTTAGTTGTGACAACGAGATCATAATAATTAAGTTCATCCAAGGAGAGTGATTTCACCACAGCTGCTCGTTCAGCAGGACGACATCTCCTCTCTCCAGCTGACAGCGTGCTATGTGGTTTATCACTTACCTGGTAACATCAGGCTCCCATTCCTGCAGGAATTACCACAGAGCCTGGCAATAGTGTCTCCACTTCATTTCAGCCTCCTTTTCATCCCTCTTAGTATGTGGTTAAGGTTGCCGGTTGAGCTGTGTGGGAAACTACTATGACATGGATTCCGTGCATGCCAACCACATTTCACCCCAGAATTCCTGTGCTGGTTTAACTTCTGTTAGAATGTGACAATAATTTTAGCCTCAGGATTTTTCCCAGTTTTCCCTAATTTTAGCCCCAGTCTTTTTCTGACACTTCCTTTTTCCTCAGGCACATACAGAGCCCCACTCAGTTTGGTGTCACTGGCAAAAGTTGCTGGTGCGTTCAGTCCCACTCTGTCATTCATGAAGATACTGAACAGGACCAGTCCCAGTACAGAGCCCCAAGGGACACAGCTCACTGCTGATCTCCATACAGCTTCTGAATGCATCTTTCTGGACGCTACCATCCAGCCAATTCCTTATCCGTTCACTAGTCCATCCATCAAGTCCATATGTCTCCAAATTAGCAAGAAGGACATTATGTGGGACCATGTCAGAGATTTTGAAGAAGCCAAGGCAGATGCCATCAGGTGCTCTTCCCTTACCCACCAAAACAGTCTCCCCATCACAGAAGGCCATTAGGTTGGTCAGGCACAACCTGAGCTTTGTGCAGGCCTGTTGGCTCTCTCTAATGCCAACCCCTCTCATCTACTACATGCCTTGACAAATCTTTCAGGAAGATCTGTTCCGTGATCTTACTGGGCACAGAGTGAGACTGGCTGAGCAGGTTTTCAGTAAGAACACAAGTCCAGCAATTGATGGATAAGATAAGAGAATGAACAGCAACAGCAACCATACCAGTGACAGAGGGTACAAGAAAGAGGTGAACAATTCACATGGAACCCCCCAACAATGGACAATACCCAACCACTCCCTCCATCATGCTACACCAACCGGAAGAGCGTCCATCCTCCCAAAAGAGACTCCCTTCCCCTGTCACCAGAAAATGACATGAGGTGGTGCAGAATAACCTCCTGGTCCTGGGCATGCCCCTTCTGAGGACTGCAAAAATTAACCCTGTCCTGGCTGGAACCAGGACAATTGTCTAGACAACCTGTCTTTTTCTGGGTGTGCAGATTGTCTTGGCACATAAAGCATAACTCACCTTTCGAACCACGTCTTCCATGCTCTTTGAAGCACTGTTTTTAACAACTAAATCATCAGACTTGTAGGCAGGTCACAAAGCATTGTGGTCACTAGGTAAAATGAATTTTCAGAAAAATGCTGATGGATCATCTATTGGCAAGGCATCTCCTTTTTTTTTTCCCCAAGCATTTCAGTTTTGCAAATGTTACAGTTCCTGAACTAACTGGTGTACAACACTTATAAATTTCACTTCACGGGCCTTTCATTTCGTCTGATTAATGATTGATTTTATGACACACTTGCACTTCATAAACATTACAGTGCTCTCAAAGTTTACTTGTCTGCATTATCGGTGTGCCTGAAAGGGAGTTTTATTTGTCTTCACTGGGAATGGGGTGGAAAGTTTAAAATTGCAGCTTTATATATGTCACATTTAATGATACCAATCAACTGTGTGCCATCTCCAAAATTCCTTTCTGACACCATGAGATGCAGCATTTAAAATGCCAATAAATTTGTTATGATATAATCATAGTGATTGGGTAATTAACCAGCACTGCATAGAGATTTGAGCTGGAGCATAAACCACAAAGCAACTTGAGGTGCCAGAAATATTTGGTAAGTAAACCTCGGCTGACAATCTTACCAGCTTTTAATATCTTACTATGTGTGCTCGGGGAATAATGCAAATAAGAACTGCAAGGGGATTTTTTAAAGAATACTTATTCATGCCATTGCCAGTCATTATGCTTAGGAGTTTTTAAAGATTAAGTATAAATGGTGATTTGCATGAACATTAAAAAAAAAGAAAATAAGAAGGCCGACTAGAAACCAGAGGAGAACTCTTGCTAGGACCAAAAAAAAGTTGAGAGTGAGATGGCTGAATAGTGGCTGACAGGTTTGATAGGTAGCAGGGCTTGCCAGATCCCTGCACTTCGCCTTCAGTTGCAAGGGAGACATTGAGCAAATCCCTTCATTTTTTGCTGTGCCTCTGTTCCCTGCCTGAGAAGCAGAGGTGACTCCTCATCGTATCAGAGGGTCTCCAATACTCAATGGTACCCCTGCTTAGAAAGTGCTCAGAAGTCTCTGGCAAGTCTGAAAGCAGAGAGGTTCGATTTAATAACTCCTGTGCACAGAAATATTATATCATAATCCATCTGATAATCATAAATCTTGGCCCCAGGACAACAAATTAAACTGTGGCTGTCCAGGACATCTCCTGCCCCTCCATGCCTGACTAAACTGTATTAGGCATTTGCAGCAGTCCTTTGTAAATGGAAATATTACACGAGCAAGGAAGGATAGGAAGTGTCCCTCCATCCTTTCCCACTGAATTGTTGCATATAAGACCTGTTTGTAAATACATTGGACCAGGCTGCTTGCTTTTCAGAGGTTGAAAGCATTCTCTAATCAGGCAGTAATCTGAGATTAAATGCTTGCCTGACTCTGTAGGCCTGGCAGAGTTCATCTTGTCAAACAGTTAAAGAAAACATTTCAGAGATAAAATCATGACCTCTGTGTGCACTGAAAAACAGAGATGTTGGCCTAATTGAAAGACATTTCAATCCTCTTGCATCTGAGAGGCTTTAAATATTTAAAATATCTTCCAATTACTTCATCTTCTTTGTCTATGTTATGGATTCCCAGCTGCTGGGCTCCACATGGGGCCCTTTATCTCAAATTGAGAGTCACGGCTTCTGATTTCAGCTCTGATAAGTAGCTGTCACTACAGCTTACACTGTATGGAAAGCAAGTCTGCCTATGCCCTATTTGATGGAGAAAACAAGAGGCAAGCCTGCTCTGGACACCAGCAAACATGACTACTAAATTCCCTGTGTGTCTGTGCTGAAAAGCTACCGAGGGTTGAGTTGAAGCCACAAAAACGAGTGGAAGATTCCATCTCTGCTCCCAAGCCAGTCTCTTGGGGTTTTTTTCTGTTTTGTGATTGGTTTCTGTGTCTGCATGGCAATAGGAGTTCAGTATTTCTTCTCTCCAGGAACAAAAATTTTACTCAATTTGCACATGGACAAGTGCCCAGGGTAAATCTGATGGTAGAGCAGTGGGGGTGGAAGGGACTGAAAGAAGAAAACTGAATACAGGGAAGAATAAGAGTATATAGGGAAATCCTCTATCTCCTCTCTTCTTGACATACCTGTTAGGCAGGCAATCACTGAGGCTGTGGCATGATTCTAGATGCATGCCTCCCAAGGATGCAAACTTTGTCTGTCAGGATGTAGAACAGGATCTTATTTACCTTTGATGAAGATTAGGAAGAAATTCCTCCACTGGGAGCTTACCTGGCCACTGCAGGATTTCTTGGGTTTTCCTCAGAAGCAGCTGGTTCAGGTCTCCAAAAGAGCCATATCAAGATCCTGGGTCTGAGTTGTGCTGTCAGTTCCTGCCAGGACATCTTTCCACACAGAAGATGAACTCGTACCAGTCTCCTGAAGCTGTGCCCAACACACATTCTCAGAATGGTCTCAAACTTTACCAGCCCAGCCAAGGCTTTTGCCTGACCTTCCTTCCCCAGAGCAAACACGAGCGATGTGCTGCTTTCCTCAGGCTAGGTGGAGGAGTGGGCTGATCTTGGTGCACTGCACACTTCAGGCTGACAAGGGTAAGAGGAAAGAGCAGCATTTTCTCTTGGAAAAACCCAGAGAGAAACACTTGGCTTGGCTGCTCCTGCTGCTATCAGTGTGCAGTACCACCACCTGCTACTCCCACTGTATCCAACAGCTACAGCTACAAATGTTATTATTGGCCATAAAATTATCCAGCCCATTTTTCAATGTGCCTGCAGTGTTTGACTCCCTGACCTGCTGTGGTATTGAATTCCATAGGCTGACTTCACACCACATGAAGAAGCACCTCCTGTAATTTTTTTTAAGTGCACTGGCCATTAACTTCACCCAGTGACCCCTTTATTCTCTTATAATGTGAGAGAGCAGTTTTAACTACGTCCTTCATAATTTAAATACATTAGTAAAATGTCCTCTATCTCGCTTGCTGTCACTACTAGATATTCGCTATTTTAAGCAAAGGGTTTTCAAGAAAGGAAAATTGACAGAGACAGAAGCAGCTCTGCCAATGGTTACATGCCACCTAGCACCTATATAAATAATGCTAGGAACCTTGGATTCTCCCTGGGATTTTTGGAACCATGCAAGGACCACACAGTCAGAGGAGATGGGAAGCTGAAATTTGAGACCAATTTTGACTCTGCTACATTTGACAGCACAGTTTCTGCTAGCCAGGAGAGGGCTGAAGCCCAGTTCTCTCCCTCACTCCCTGGCTCCTGGGCAGGAGTGTGATGTGACTCTTCAGCAGTGCAGGGAGCAGTGATCCTGGTGAATAAGTATGTCACAATTTCCAAAGTAGGATGGGAAACTCACCAACTCTGAACGTTGTTACAGTGACACCTGTCAACATCAACTCCTCCTGGTGAATTCCTCAGCAAAACCATCTGGATGGCAGGCCACCAGCCAAGGCTGGTAGTCATGGGATTGCTTGGGCTGACACCTGAAGTCATTCTGCTCTGTTAATTGTGATTTTAAAACACATCTATAAGCCTGACAGTTGGCATCTGTCTCCAGTGGTCCCCAATCAAGTTAGGTCAGCACAAATTCAAAGGAGACCCTGTGTTTGAGGAGCCTGAGGATGGCAGAAGCTTGGGCCTCACTGAGGAGTAATGCAGGCTTTATCTGAGATGTCAGCTGCGTGCAGGGCTGGCAGCTGGCACTGTGCAATAGCTGAACCTGCTGTTGGCTTGTCTGCCTAGACACAGCTTGCTTACATGATGTGGTGCAGGGTCTTGGGACCCTGTAAATTGACTTTGACAAGCCACAGACATGACAAGGAGTAGCCAAAAATGACAGGTTTTGACTTCCTTCCCACGAGTCCAAGCAATCTTGGGCTAGGTGTTTTATGGTTTCCAGAGTAGCATCATTATCCAGTCTTCAAAGCTCACTGCCTCCTGTGTGTTCAGCCTGCTGTGCTTGGCCTGTTTCAGAGGTACTGTACTGAACAAAAAGGGGTTTATTTGGAGGAACCTTTGGAGAGTCCAGGTCAGACTTCCATTTCTGTAACTTTCCTGACACAACTGCTCTGCCCCCACCACGTACTGAGAAAGAGTTTATACATGTTCTCCTTGCCCCCTTCCTTCTCTCCCCAGCCTACTGGTTGCTGCTGGGGATATAAGCATGGCCCTTTGTGCTTGGAGAGAAATGAACAGCAGCAATCTACACAGAAAAGAAATAAAGAGAAAGAATGGATAAGAATATAGAGGAGAGGAAAGATATCACCACTGGTAGATCCTGCAATGGGTCATGATTGTTGCAATTTCAATGTCCATTGTTTGAATTGATGGTCACAGTTTCGATCCGTGGTGCGTGGGGGAAGCCCAAGAAACACAAAATTCAATGGGTTAATAATATATGCTCAGGTTCACCTGGGAACACCCAGGTACATAACCTGGGGGAGGAAATTTTACACTGTCTGATGCAACATTGTGGATCATCACAGTCCTCTGGTGGAAGGCCCCAGAAATGAGTCCGGAGGCTCTTTGGAGCTCTTTGATGGTTTATGACACCTTCTAAGACATGACAGCTGTTCGGCCTCTGCGCAGCTGAGCCAGTTGTGCCTTAACAAAGGGAATTGGCATGAAAGAAGCCATCACTCCACCTTTGCAGGATCTGCTTCTTATCAGCTTTTTCCCTTATATGGTCAGAAAACATCTTGTTTAAGACATCAGTCACAGGTTATCAGGGACACAATCAATTGCAAGGCTCAGCTGGTTTATCTAAACAAAGATCAGTTTGTGTCCTGGTCTGGTGGTGGGTACACACGCCCTGTCTAATGTAGATCAGAGGATTTACCACCACACACCAAAAGCTCCCCCCTTCCCCTTCGTTTGGGGGGTGCAAACCTGGCCTCAGCAAAGAACCCACTGCTTTTGCAGATGGGCAATTATTTGGGTCATTAACCATTAATGGTTCAGACTATCACACTGTACATAAACACTTGTTTTCTCAGCCATGATCTCCCTTTCTCCCATTCTCTCCCTCTCCTTTGAGGCTGGATCACTACCACAGAGGTTCTAAATATTGCCTGGTGACAGTTCACCTCTCTGCTCCACTCTGCCCTCATGAGAAAGTCTTGACAGGAAGACAATATAAATAAGGCTCCTGTGCCTTTGCATGACAAGGGAGTCTGCAAGCACACCTTAGCTTCCTTTGGGCTATTCCCATCAGATTGGAGCCATAACTTTTATCTGTTCTCCTTTCTCCATAGGTATGCATGGCTCAGGGTCCAATAGATTTCTGTCCCCTCTGGGAGGATGATGTATCACAGTGGTTACAGACAGGGCACAACATCTCCCACAGCACAGCTTTCACTTCACCCTGAATGCAATGCTTCTTCACAGGAGTTTTGTGCCATTCCCCAGGAACTTTTCTTGTCAAAAACACGAGGATGATCCCCATGCAGGGGGTTTGGGATTATCTGACTGTTCCTTGTCCTCAACTCCAACGTGCAGTCTCATATATCAAGATGTCATTGTCAGCAGTTTAATAAAGTCCTTCCCAAGGTCCCAGAGAGCGCAGAGAAGAAAGGGAGGGATTTTTCTGTCTCTTGAGGCTGTCACTGCACTCAAAAGTACAGATAAAAATTTTGTGCAAGCAGTTCTTATCAGTAGTTTGAGACTGCCAGAGAAGAGCATAAATCCCCACCACTCCCCAAATACATCTTGACCTCAAGACTATAAGATTAGAAATGCAATTGTGGCAATTGGCAAGACTGTCTGCTTCAGAACTGCTCTCTTTAAACTTTCTCATTTTCCAAAGTAAAGTTTACTGGATTAAATGTCTTTATAATTGATCCATAGGAGGATTTTGTGTTTTGTTTGTTTTTCATAACCAGGTATCTCCAAGATTTTGGAACAAGAAACTGCGGCTGTTAAATAATCTTCCTATTTTTCTTATGAAAAGATGCTTTCAGCTTTTCTAAGGTGCAATTCTGTAAAACAATATGTCCCTTTACAATTTCATTTGTGAGGACAGTCTCAATAAAGTCTCATTACTTGTGGGCCTCAGAGTTTCCAGGATTGGGCCATTAAAGGTGTGTGTTGCTAATTAGTACTAGCATCCAATAATGGCTGTGTACTCTAATCTAAAGCTTTGTTAGGACCTACAACAAAATGAAACTTCAATTATATGAAAGCCATGCATAACTAATGAAGAGGATGTTGTTCTTACCATGTAAATATCACTCAGTCTGGAGGGACTGCTTACAATATTGTCTGTTGATTAATTCATCAGGATTAAATGTAAGAAGGGACTTTTGGATTTATACTGCTCCCATGCACCCAGGCACACTTCAGAGGAGCAAGTCACGCATGTAATGGCTACTCAATTAATTAGTAAGTTTTGAAAGCAAAAGATTCCCCTTGCACCCACCAGTGACAAGACATACTGCTTGTGATCAGCAGCCACCAACTCCTGCAAAATTTAAGCCTTAGGTTTCTGTTTAGCTACACTCCAGGTATTTGCCAGAAAAACAGCTGCAATGCATTTATTGTCTTTATGTGCGGCATCACTGCACCCGTGTGCTGGCACCGCACCCCTTGCTGAGGAGATTTTTAGAGACAAATAATATAATGAAGTGAAATTTATTTTCCAAAATAAATTAAAACCCCATTAACTATAAAGTTATGATGTCAAATGGATTCGTCTGCTACACAACTGATTTAAGAATTCTGAAAGTTTTAGAGGGGTAACGCAAAATGAAGCAGTGACAGCCCCTGACAAAGCCGTCATAGTATTCTGGAGAGACAGGAATGCAGACGGGTGCCAAGGCCACCTGTGACAGATGCCATCCCCTCCCCACAGGCTGGCTCTGATTTGTCACAGAGAGGCCAGAAGAGCAGCTCCATGCTGAACTGTGCCCTCCTGATGATGAGAGCCATGGTAGCCTGTGTCACTATTCCTGAAGCAGGCTGCAGAATCAGGGATGCTGTGAATGGGTTAAAACAGGGAAAACATCCAAAAATCTAAGACAGAGTGCCAATAGGTTTCACAAGAAGAACCAGTTGAGGAAATAAACAAAAAGCAATTAAGAAAAGCAAATTGACATATTTGGGTTGGATTCACAGAAGAGCGGGGAGGGATATAGCTTTGTGTTTGGAGACTTTGTGCAACAGCTTGTCTGTTCCCCATTTGTTTAAAAGCAGAACAGCAGAGGTGTCATCTGTTGGTCAATATTCAGGGAAAAGAGCTACAGGGAAAAGAGTCTTAAGCACTAAGGGTTGTCTCTGTAAACACAGTGTTTATTTTGCATTTATGCTATGCTTCAGGGCTCCTGCTTATTTCTGCACAGTCCGGGAAGAATTTGCTGTGTGCAACCAGCCTTCTCCTTTCTTCTGTGTATAACTCAATCTCCATTTTCCCTCTTCCCTAAGACAACTGAGAATTTGCCACAGTGAGCTAGGTTAAGATGCGGAGCACAGTACTGATCCTACTCAGAGACAAATTCTTCACTGTCCCATCAGTTGGTCTTGCTCAGGGTTAAGCCACCTGAATTGTTTGGGGACCAGACAGGACTTCTCCCCTAGATTGGACTGGGTTCCCCTATTGTTGCTGTTTCTTGGGCCCACCCATTTTTTTCTCCACATGGAAATCACACCACTTTGGGTTTCTTCTATTTCAAGCCAGTGCTCATGAAGGAAGTCATTGTCATCTGAGACTCACTAAGCCTTTACAGCTATGTCAGGTGCAGCCTCGAAGCTGAATGAAGTTGTTTGTAAAGGTCATTTCCTTCCTCACCTCTGGATAGAAAAGGTTATATTGAGATTAATGTGAAAGATACTGAACAGTCACTCCCCCGGTTCTCATCAAATTACTTAAATCTCATTAATTTACACTGCTAGTTCAGCAAGTTCAAAGAAAAGAAGATTCCAGGAAGTATGAGATTCCGTCATTAAAATATTTAAGTGATATTAGCTTCTCCACTGATAAAGCTGGGATTGAATTTCCATGCAAAGTACAATTTTGTTCCCTGCCTATCTGTATATTCTGCATTTAACTAAGCTAATCTCACCTTGGTCTTTTGTACAGTAGATGACAAAGGGCAGCTAGATCCCAAAATGTTCCTTAACATCTTCTTTACAGAGAAGTGGCCAAGCTGACTGGAAGAGGCAGGCCACAGAAACTGGAAGTCTTCCTAGGAATTAATTATTATAGTCTACATGATATGAGGAGAGGAGGTGCACCTTTTGTACTCATGTTTCTCAAGATTTTCCCAAGAAAGTCTTAATGCTGAGAGTTCTTTTTCTAAGCTGCATGCTTAAAATAAGAGCTCAAATCAGTTTATATCAAGCCATTTCATCAAGCCAGTTGTGATGAAAATACAGGAGAAGGGATGGTATTGCTGGAGGGGGCTCAACAGCAACCAGCACGTGAGGAGAGTTACATTTTGTCCAAACAGGGGTTTTGTGGAGTGGAGCAGCACACAGTATACAAGGATGCAAAACTGCATGCATGGGACTTTCTAACCAGCACCCAATCCCATCTTTGCAGCACTGTAAAGGGACTGTGGTGAATGATGAGCCATCTGGCTGAGCACCATGAGATCAGACATACTGCAGATTTGAATGCTTGATTCCAGTATGACTCTCTAATGGTTATGTATATGATGCTGGGACAGATAGGGACACAAAATCCTGTTTTCATCCAGTTCAGCCAGTATCAGAAATTAATTGCATCCTTCCCTGAGCAGGAATATTTGTCATGCTTGCAGTGGTTTATTGCACAAGTTAGCCATTCCTTAATCAAATCTGAGAGAATGAAGCAGCATTTCTCCAGGCAATTCCTTGTGACATGCTCTGTCCTCCAGCAGTTTACATATTTTCATAATCCAAGAGGTTCTGAATGTCTTTGATATTCCCCAAAGAGGGTGGCAGTTTGCCTCTGAAGTCAGTGTGGGACTCTCACAGTCCCTGATGAGCTACCACTACCCCTGTGAAAAATAAGTTTATATTTCAGCAGTCATAGGTTAAGAACATCCCAACCTTCAGAGGAAGCTGAATTGGTTTCCTCATCGCAGGGCAGCAGGTGGTAGTGGGGGAAAGTAGTGGAGTGCACAAAGGAAAGGGTAGGACACAGCAGGGCACTATTCAAAGAACTTCCATAATGTGCCCAACAGTGCAAGTGAAAGAGAAGAGAGAAGAGAGAAGAGAGAGAGAAGAGAAGAGAAGAGAAGAGAAGAGAAGAGAAGAGAAGAGAAGAGAAGAGAAGAGAAGAGAGAAGCACTGAAAAATAATGAAGGAAACACATNCAAAATACCAAATTTTGTCCAACTGTCTCTAGAAAGAACCTGCCTTCCTGGAAATTACCACAAAACAGATTTATAGATGAGTCATTGTACTGTCTACAAAATTATAATGAGACTTTGAAGAGGTGCAATCTGGTAAGATGAGAGCAGATAAGGAAAAAATTGTGGGATATCACAGATAAGGGAGAAACCTGGGAAACTGAGCTCTTGGATGTGTCAGTGTTTGAGAAACACTGGAAAAACATTTTCCATTAATAGAAAAAGAGGCAGTGAAAAAGGATTCGAGGTTACAGGATATAGACAGCAAAAGGTGTTACTTCATATAGTCATTATTGAGCTAGCTTTGAGAAGGAGCAGCTTCAAAGCAGAAAAGTTGCTGCTTGCTTTGAGTTTTGAACACCTCCCTTCCCAAACAAATCCTGCATTTCAGCAAAGCAGGAAAGTAGAATAAATCTGTTGGAACAATCTTCTTGAGGAAGCGTTACTACTCCCTTCAGTCAGTTCCAAAGCAGACGAAGATGAAAAATAGAGAAGAAAAACATTGCTTTCAACAAAAAATCATTATCACCATATATGACAGGAAGGAATCATTAACCAGCAAGCATATTGCAGGAAATGATGAAGAAGCAGACATCAGAGGGCCCTGGTCAAGTGCTTCATATTGCTTTTCTTTTAAATGAGCCTAAAGATAATTCAATTATCCTGCTATTCTATTTTAATCAAATTGTGCTATAATTTCTTTCAGGGAAGCATTTTTCTAAGGGAGTCTGAGCACAACTGCAGAATCACAGAGTTGTTTAGGTTGGAAAAGACCTCTGAGATCACCTTTGACTAATCACCACCTTGTCAACTAAACCACAGTACTAAGTGCCACATCCAGTCATTTCTTGAACACCTCCAGGGATGATGACTCCACCACCTCCCTGGGAAGTCCATTTCAATGTTTAACAACCCCTTCCTTGAAGAAATTCTTCCTGGTGTGCAAGCTGAACCTCCCCTGGCACAGCTTGAGGCCATATCCTCTCATCCTGTCGCTGGTTGTCTGAGAGAAGAGACCGACGCCCACCTGGCTACAACCTCCTTTCAGGGAGTAGTAGAGAGTGATAAGGTCTTCCCACAGTATCAAAGGCTTAGCTCAAGTCCAGGTAGACACATCCACAGACTTTCCTTCATCCACTAGATGGGTTATTTGGTCATAAAAGGTCAGGTTGGTGAGGCAGGGTCTGCCTTTGCTAAAGCCCTGCTGGCTAAGCCTGATCCCTGGTTGTCCTGTACGTACCATGTGATCACAGTCAAGATGATTGGTTCTGTTGCTTTAAATAAAGCAAAGAAACCAAATGAAGGCAGCTATATTGGAGCAGCAATGGAAAGGGAAAGACAGAGTTTGCACTAAGAGGACTAGTTCATTCCACTCCTAGAAAACCCTGGCCTTTTTTTCTTGATCAGAATTCCCTGTAGAAACTACAACCGAGATCCATCAGGGTCACAGGTGAAGTCAAAGTCTGCCTCAAACCTGACTGAATCAAATTCCAAGTCTGAGGATGAGTCAGGGTCACTGGATAAGAAAGATATCAGAAAACCACAGGGGGTTTTTGATGAAAAAGTTTTTGTGAATTTCTGATGAAATGCAAGCCTGGCTGTATCCACTTTTTTTTTTCTAACAGCAGGCTCCCAGGGTGCCCAGTGGTTCTTTATTCAACCTGAGAGGGTTAGTGAATACAGGATATTTATGATCCTGTGCTCCCAAGCTCATTTTCAGTTCAGAAACTAAACAAAATGTTCTGAATATGTCCCTACGCCAATTACCTTTCTCTCCTGCTAAAAGAAGAACATAGGCTAACAAACAAAAAAAAAAATACACTTTGTTCTGAAAGGAACCAAAGCTTGTCAGGATATCAGAATTTCTTGCACAAGAATGATTTTAACTTTCAGATAATGATGCTCTTTCTGCTCTTTTCTCTTTTCCACTAGCCCTTTTCCAAGGCACCATGTTTAATGCTTTACCAAAGTGCTGGTCTGTCTCAATTCTCATGTCATAAATGTTAGTAACTTCATTAAAGAAAATTACCAGCCAATCTGAGCCATCTGCTCCACTATGAGCGTGTTCTGATGCATCCTATCAGACTTGCACTTCCAGGTCTCTGGTGATGTGTTCCTCCAAAAGTCTTAAATGCCATTATGGTCATACTTAGGTGTCTACAGCTCTCAAGGGTGTTCTTCCTCCTTCTTTTTAAAATTAAATATCTCTTCAGTTATTCTCCAAGTCAAGTTGGGAAATTTGTTAAAGATCTTTGCTTCTGAGTTGGCAATTTCATGAGACAGATGTTCAGAATTTGCAGTTTATCAGCTCATCCTTCAGCTAGTATTCAACAAACTCCCAAAGTCAAATTCTCATCTCCAAGAGGGGCATTTCATTTCTGTCCATACATTGCCATTTGAAATTTCTGCTTTACTTCAGTATCATCATAAAAAACCTGAGACAAAACACCAGGCCAACCTAAATGTTCATCCTATCTGTGTTCAGCATCACTCCATTGTTCTTTTGTTTCCAAGGGACAAATCTGTGAGTACTAGCATCAATCTTTTATTAAAATTTAGCATATCTTGATTCTTGGCAATCCTTCTTTTACCCCTATGCATCCTGATGTTTCAGCTGTGTCCTTTTCATCAGTTTGCTTTTCCTCTTAGTCTCTGTGCTTATTCCTACTATGTCTCAAACTGTTGGTGACATGAATTCCCACTCCCAAATTTTGATCTCCTTGGGCTTATTCTCCCTTTTAAATTAAACCAGATTAGCTTATGATTTTATGTTTCAGTGTTATTTATTTTTTTTGTGATCAATATCTATTTTCCTTTTTTATTTTTCTAACATATTGCCCTCCACATACAGCAATGAAATGCCTCCACTTCTCATCCTTTCATTGTGCATTTGACAAAGGAATCGATGAGCTGTCACATCCAGGATTATTTGTGTCCTTCCGCTGCTGGTAGCAGTTGTTCTCCAGACTATTGCAAATCACTTCAGATGATTTGTAGATATTATCCTGACTTTACACGCAGCCCTAATGGCACATCTGACTTGTGTTTTGCAGAACAGTCAAATCACAGAATCTTGTAAAACTGAGACAAATAATATATTTAAATGAAATTCAAAAAAAACAAACAAAAAAAAGGGCAGTTAAAACAGATAAACCAGTCAAGTCAATTGAAGTTCTGCCAACATTTAACATTATAATTCTAAAGGTAACAACGTAGCACTTATTTAAAGTGGTATCTCTTGGTAGGTAAAGCAAGAAGTAATTAAGCAATAAAAACTTATGAAAGTACACATTACTAATTTTTCACTCAATTCTATCAAAGTAATTAACAATTTTTCCCTACTAATCTCTGTCTCTTAACATCCAATATGAAGTAATATTGTTCTTTAATTTTTGCGTTCACTTAAATATAAATTTGAATTTCTCTTCAATTGAAAATAATTTTGGGGTTTGGCTTTCCATTTAAATTCGAAACATCATAAAGGCACTTGTTCATTTCTTCTCTGAAACGCCACACAATTTAATAAATATTTTTAACTGTTTTGAACTGTGTAATAGTTACGAGAAAGGCAAGTTGATCACTTCAAAATTCTAAGGAAAATTTCTTTTAAAATTCTGAATTTAATACACTGCCGTGAACAATAGTTTTGTTTATTTTCAGCACAATAACAATCTTCTTCAATTTCCCAGATCATATTGTGTTATTCCCAGATCGTATTATTGCTTGCCAGAACTTCCACGATAAAAAACAGCCGGGAAAGAGGGACACTGCAGTGTTTCAACATGAATTATTCCTGTACCATCAGAAATAATCTCAGTGTATGTAGTAAATCATAATGACAGTGTGGCATCTTTGCACATCTTAGAATATGTGCTTCAGTGCTGTGATTTTTGGCAAAAGGAAGTTGATGGTGGAACAGGAATTCAAGCCTGCTTTCCAGAGAACCAGCTGAAGAAATACAGGATCCACTTCTCCTAATAGTTCTGTCCCAGAGAGATGAATGTTCCCTGGAAAGGGACTTCACATCCACATCGTCCATCTTGAGCTGATCACACCTGGGGTAAATGCACCTGCCGGAAAGATTTTGTCAATTTTAGGGCAGTGTAAAATTTATATTAGAAGGAGAACTTTTTTCTCTGTCTTTTTTGTCTGGTTTTGCTCCAGAAACAAACAAACAAAAATGATGAAAATCTCCAGTGTTAAAACCATTAAAATAATTAAATCAGAGCTCTGTTATAGAATCGTAGAAGGTTAAAGGTCAGAAGGGACCTTTGGAACCATCTATTTCCAAAGCCTCTGCCCTAGGAAGGGACACCTGCCACTAGTCCAGGTTGCTCAAAGCCCCATCCAGCCTGGCCTTGAACACTTCCAGAGATGGGGCATCCTCAACCTCCCTGGGCAAACTGTTGCAACCTGTTCTAGTATCTCACCACCCTCACAGCAAAGAAAATAATTTCTTCCTAATATCTAAACTAAATTTCCCCTCTGTCACCTTGTGCCCATTCCTCCTTGTTCTATCACTACAGTTCCTGATAAACAATCCCTCCCCCATTTCCCTGTAGCCCCTCTACTGTTAATAAATTAAGCCCATTTTGAATGCTATGTTAAATGTACGTTATCATCATAATTTTATTAAAGCTGTCTTCATAATCTTACTAATTTTTGCCAGCATAACTTTGCAAATATAACTGAAATTGAAATAGGGCTCCACTAATTGTGAAAGTCTTCCTTGCCACACTCAGTTATAAAAAGCTGATATTGCCTGTCACTATTACAAAAGTAAACACCAGATTCACTGTAAGAGAAGACTTAAACAACAGGTTCATTGTTGGATGGGGCTTCAGAATGTAAAGAAACCCAACACATATTTTTCCAGAACAGGGATTTGCCCAGGAACAGGGTTGAGAAGTTGGAAAGGCTTTTTAGCTTAGCATTACATGTGGATCCTGCATCACGCAAATCAGTCCCACATGATGTATTTCTCCACCAGGCAAACATGGCCTGGGATTAAAGCTTAGCAAAGTATCCACACATTTCTGTTTAGACACAAGGACAAAGCCAGAAGTATTAGTTCTACCGTATACTTCCACTTAACAGCACAGCCATAGCCTCATATATGTCAAACACATCACAGCCTTGGCAATGGAAACAATGCATGGCTATCTCAGACTGTCACTAACTTCTAGTAAAAGCAGTCAGCCTGATCCCAAGCCTGACATTTTCTCTTCCTTCTCACATTCCTTTGACCTAGCTGTTGAAGACAGAGCAAAGGTTGGACAGGAGAGAGTGCCCTCCTCAGGAGAAATATTGAGCAAAGAAAAACAGACTGACAGAACCAATAATATTTTTTAAAATAGGAATTACTGTAAAGGTGGAGGTATCAAAGGGTCACCACACAGAGTCGTATCCAGTGTCGATTCTCCCTAACCTGAATACAGGTGGAGTCCATTTTGAGTTTGCATCTTCACAGAGCACCAAGTGCTAAGCCCTCCTGCCACTCTGTCCAAACTACCTTTGTGTTTGACTGTCCTTCAGCCTGACATGAGGAAGGAGCTGCACTCAGAGAGACCGAGCAGCTCAGGAAGGCCTTCAAGACAGAAGGAAGCTCTCTGCATGCAGGTACCCAAATTTGAGCCTCATCTTCAATGCTTCACCGGTCGGCCAGGACAAAACGCCTTCACAACCTTGCAGGTTCTGTAAAACACCCATAATTGTACATGTCAAACCCCAAAAGGGGCTGGAGATATGGACTGCACCTTCTGACTTAGCCATGTGGCCAAGGACACTGCAGGGAAGGAATGAGGAAGGTCAAGAACTGACTTCTGTGAGGTCGTAGGAAGATCTAAGTCCTTAGTAAAAGAGTTAAAGCTATTTAGTGGATGAAATTACCTCCTGGGATATTTGAAATCTTGCTTAACAGACATTTTAGGGCAAAGCTTTATGGTTTCCCAGCCTTTTACAGTTTCCATGTGATGCAGAGAGTCAAGCAGTGAGGCTTCTCTTCTCTATTCCTCTTCTTTTTTTTAAACACTTTCATTGATTTACTGTAGAAATCTGTAGGCCTACAATTTTTTTTAAAAGCTAAAAGAGAAAATTTATGCTTGCTGCTGACAGAAATTTAAAAGTTATAATTATACACACTTTCCCAGATAAACTGAAGCATCATAAAACATTTTTTCCCAGTTAAAACAGATTTCCAGAGTGTAAAAATTTGATTTCTGGTTGGGTTTCAAGTTAATCCTATCTAGCTGTAGGGCTCAATGTGTAGGCTATGACAGTTCTGCATGTTTAGGACAGCACAATTAAAAGTGTAATAAATCTAAAAGATAATATTATTTCAAGCCAGTTATGTTCTGTAGAAATTCTCTAGTGATGCCAATGAATGAGTACTTTAACCCTACCTGAACTGTCCGCTCTGCTCTCCATTGCCACCATTATTTTCTCTAACATGGCCTCTCTTAAGAGCAAAGCAATGACACTCCTCAAGCATTTGAGAAGCTGCAGGGGTGGGAAGGACCATTAAGGGTTCCAGATGCCCATCTAGGAACAGGTCAAACAAGGCATGAAGGAGTCAGAGACAAAGCTCCAGCAGGATGCCCAGAGGTGCCCAGCTGCCCCATGGGCTTTAGGGGTTTTCTTGCTCACCACTATGGCTGACTGGAAGGGCTGGATGTGCATCTGCAAACACTAGTCCTACCCCAAGCTGTTATAGGTGCCATTTTCCAGCACAGACATGGGCAATAAAAGCTAAAAACAAGATGCCAAAATTTGGGAGTGTTCCTGAAGCAAAGGGATGGGGCAAATAGTTCAGGAGTAAGTAGAGCATTTGTCCCAACTGGCAACCTTCTAGCCACAAACAGCATGAAGACCCATGGTCACTTGACTGTGTCTTTTAGGACATTCTAATGTACCAAATTCTGTGATTTTAGTGGTGATGGAGCTTTAATTGACTTTATCTGTCTGTACCGGTTTATAAAATAAATAGCATTTGAATATATATTACTTATCTCAATTTTAGAAACCCCGTGACACTGTGCAGGATTTCACATGTACATGGATCAGTCAGACACGGCTTTTTTTGCTAGCTTTGCCCACTTTTCTGTCTCTCTCATCCTCTTTTAAATGTAGTTTGAAGCATGTTTGAAAGAACTAATGAGCAATGTAACCAGAGATCACCTGTCAGCGTGCAAAGAAATGACTGGAAAAATAAACCTTGTCTCTGCGCTTTCAGACGATATAGTATGGTATTAACTCTGTCATTTTACCAGCTATTATTAAACTCTGTCCCCAGAAAGACCTAATAAAGTCTAACTCTGCTATTGCTGCCTTTCATTTTGTTCAGTGATAGAAATGTGGCTTCCCCTCAATTGGTTGTTAAATCTTACACAAATTTTGCTGGTCCCATTAATTCAGCACTAAACAGAATTCTCTCCCCTTCCTGTTGATCAGAAGATTTCTGTTCAGTGTTCTGCTGTGATGAGAGAAGAGAAATAGCTGCAGGATGTCTGAGGCAGTGAGCTAATTCCCATCTTGTTAAGGAAAGGCAAACAGATAAAGTTTGCACTGTCTTTGAAATATTGGTCCCAAATTTACCCTGTAAAATATTCGGTTTGTCTCAATAAAGGTCGTTATAGGTAAGCCACTGAAATATTTTTTACTATGCTGTAATGTCTTCAGTGTTATTAAGAGTCTGCAAAAACATTCCAGTAAGCAAGCAGACTCGATAAAGTGATAATTACCTATTAAATTTTTAACACAGGTTAGTACTTCAAAAATATGATCTAGATAATCCATTTATCCAAGTAAGATTAGAAGGATGGAACAAATGAGTTTGGATAGTGCACTGATTTCTAAACATGGATGCCTCAGATAGTGAGGGAACATCTGGGCTGGATAATTTTTAAAAAGGTGTGTCTTCTATATTGCCCTCAGAGTAGCTGCTGCTAACAGAAGGGCTGTCCCCAAGGAGAACAAACAAACAAAAAAAAAACTATCCAATAAATAAAAAAATTGGTTCATACATGGTTCTCTGAAGCATCAGGCATCTGTTGTTCCACAGAGATGGCACTTTGTTCATTACCTGAATGAAGAAGCAGGTGAGAATGATGGTTGGTGGGAGGCTGAAGTCATGTATCTCTGCATACCTCCATGTGTTAAACTCCCATTCTATCTATCTATCTATCTATCTATCTATCTATCTACCTTTGACTGATCCCTTACATATGAGTATTTCTGTGAGACTGCCTCTGGAAACCATGGACTTTGAGGCTGTGCTTTATATTCGATGGGTCGTATTTCCGCTTCACTTTACCAGATGAGCTGACCTTGCCTACAGAACACCACACCAAAAGAGCCCTGAGCTTCATTTTTCATGCCTTGATGGAACAGAAATCATCACAATAAATACCCACTTTGAGCAGGACACATCCTGGTAGGTAATTTAGTCAGGTATTTGCAAAGTCTAATCCGGAGAGATGGAGTGGAACAGAACAGCAATTTGAGCTCTTAGTGCTGCTTTTATTTCATTTCAAGTACCTACTAAATAATGATACATAAATTGCAACTGGCCTTCAAAATGGAGAAATGTTGACTTAGCAACAGAAAAATTTCAGGGAATTAAGTAGATAGTTCTAATGGAATTTGTGGTGTTGATCTGCCAGTTTATGCTATGTAAAAAATGCTAGCTACGGGCAGCTTTCACCTCGGTAAACTGCAGCTGTCTGTAGATTAGGCATTTAATCTAACCCTGAGCAACTTCTTAAAGAAACATTTTACAATAACTTGCTCTCACCAATGGTGCCAAAGGTCCCTGTGTACAGAATCTGCATGTTTTCTACAGTCCTTTCAAAGTGAGACCATGTTCCTCTCAATAAACCTTAGCACCTAGACAGAATCATAGAATATCTCAAGTTGGAAGGGACCCATAAGGATCAACAAGCCCAATTTCCTGGTCCTAGGAAGACAACCTGAAACTAAATCATATGACTAAGAGCATCATCCAAATGTTCTTTAAACTTTGACAGGCTTGGTGCCACAACCCCTTTCCAGGGCAGCCTGTTCAAGTGACTGACCACCCTCTCAATGAAGACAATTTTCCTAAAGTGCAATCTGGACTTCCCCTGTCACAGCTTTATTCCATTTCCTTGTGTCCTATCACCAGAGACGGGAGATCAGCACCTCCGCCTCCGGTGACCCCCTGAAGGAAGGTGTAGACTGCAACTCCTCAGCCTTCTCTTCTCCAAGCTGAACAAACCAAGTGACTTCAGCCACTCCTCCTAAGTCTTGTCCTTGAGGCCTTTCACCATCTTTGTCACCCTTCTCTGGACACACTCGAATAGTTAGATGTCCTTGAGACATCCAAACCTGCCCACAGTGCTTGGTGTGGGGCCACAGCAGCGCAGTGTAGAGTGGGACAATCCCCTCCCTTACGCTGGGTATGCAGTGCTTGACGCACCCCAAGACAAAGTGGGCCCTTTTGTCTGCCAGGGCACACTGTTGACTCATAGTCAACTTGCCATCAACCCAGACCCCCAGATCTCTTTCTGCTGGGCTGCTCTCTAGCCTCTCATCCCCCACTTTGTACATATAATCAGTATTACCCCATCCCACGTGGAGAATCCATCATTTGGTCTTGTTAAATTTCTTACAGTGCTGATTGCCCAGCTCTGTAGTCTATCTAGAGCTCTCTGCCCTCAAAGGAGCCCACAGCTCCTCCTAGTTTAGTATCACCAGCAACCTTATTCAGTGGGCATTCTATTCCTGCATCCAGATCATTTTTAAAAACAGTATAAATTATAAGAAGGTTATCCAAATTGACAGTGACTGTTTTGGCATCAAGAAGCAAAGCATAATGTATCAGTAGCACAAGCCAGCAATAAATGTGCATTTTTGATGTGAATACAAACACATGCTTACTAGAACTGCATATGAAATGGTTTTTTCTTTTTGAAAAACACAGTTTAGGTCCTAAGTTGGGGTTTACAAGAGGAGGCACCAAGAATTAGCTTTGGGTAATAAAGAGGTACTGCCACAACTCCTGGTTTGCTGCTGAATTCTTTTTATAGCATTATTTCGAACCATATTACTTCACTAGACCATGAATTACAAATATCACAATGCAAGTAGTCCAAAAACTGAGGAAGAACATCTGTTCTCCAGCATGTAACTACAGCTCCTGGAGCTGCAGTCTGGAAGAAGCTTTAATATTGGATTGCAGAGGGCTTTCTTCCTCTGAACACTGCCCAACACAGAGCATTGAGATGTAAATTTGTGCTGACATTAAGGAACAGTTGTGGGAACAAGCCTACATAAGGCCCTTGCATTCCTCTGGAGCAGGTGCCTCAAACACTTTGCAGCAAGATTGCATCCCAAGGGACTGTGTTACTGGACTGTTTGGGAGAGGGAGGCAGATAGTGAAAGAACACAAATCATGGCACTTCAATTTTTTTGCATGATTTTAGTGTGTCTCAAAAGAGACTATTTTATATGGGTTGGAAATTTCCTTTTTCTTCAGCTCCACTATCAAACAAGCAATGTCAGGAAACACTAAAAACTTTCTCAAAAGTTTGGATTCTGAAGTGCCTTCACACCATGATAATTTCTCTGTCACAGAATCAATCTGATATACATGTGCCCTTCTGGTTATTTTTAAGTTTACTCTATAGAGAAAACTTTTATACTGTCCTTCTCTATTAATTTTTCTATTCTTAATGTCTTTAAGACATTTAGATTGGTTACTAAGAAGAAATTTTTTACTGATGAGGCACTGGAACAGGCTGCACAGAGAAGTTGTTGGTGCTCCATTCCTGGAAGGGTTCAAGGCAGGATTGGATGAGGCTCTGAGCAGTGGGGTATAGTGGAAGGTGTCCCTGCCCATGGCAGGGGGATTGAAACTAGACCATCCTTAAGGTCTGTTCCAACCCAAATTATTCTATGATTCTCTGATCAAAAAGCAGTAAGGTTTTGCAGAGCTAAGATCTGGTTTTAGGTTTTCTCTCCAAGACGTGTGTCCTACTCCAAAGGAATATGCTTTGTATACAGAAGAAGAAAAGTTGAATTTGGGCACCTCAATTCACTGCTGACATTTTTATTTGATGGTTATGTTAAGAAAACTCCCAAACCCAGAATTTCAGGGTCCTGTATAAAGACATTTACCAGCCACCACATGCCAGGAGCAGTGCACTGATTTCCTGTCCTAAGGAGGTGCCAGACAGAGTCAGGTGGAAGAGTTTGTGTGGGATTTAGTTATTGCTTTTCAGGAGTCATGGCCTAGACAGTGAACATGCATCCTCCTGGAGATGCAGGAACAACAATAGGAAGAAGATGATCTGCACAAAGGTGGTTGTTTACTCCCATCTTTTCACTTTGAACCAATGTTCTACCTATGACAAGACATATTAAAGGAGTATTTTAAGCAGTGTAAGTTATGTAAATAAAATCCATTTTCAAGTATGTTTTCCTCACTTGTTGTTACAATATTTCTCTGTTATGGTTAAGAAATGCAGTCTTTAACCCTTCCATGGAAAGACATATTGGCTAAGTTTATGCTATACCACTTTGAAAGAGCAAAATCTGCCCTGTGAACCCTAAGAAATATTTGCAATTTTGCATCGTCCTCAAAAAAAAAGTCTTTTTTTAAAAATTGAGGTTTTTTAATTTAAATTGTTTCCACAGCACCATTTTGACTGCAGTTGCTCTGAATGACAAAAGACATGCAAAAAAAATCCATGTATGCATTATATATTCATTCAGGGGAACATGGGAACTGTTCTTTCATCATGTGAACGTTACACTGAATTATTCAATTAATTCCAATGTTTATCGGAAATTCATTCCCCAATCCCACTTTTGTAATAGCAATAGTGTCAAGAGTGAAACCATCAATTGGTTGGATGCCTTCCTCCAGCATCTCAAAGTAACATGCATTTCCCACTGACCTACCCTCCTGTCTGCCCTGGAGCTTGGCTTTCAAAGCTCCTCAAGTCTGGAAGCATGGATCAACATCAGTGGGAGTAACCGGGGCTGGATAGTTCTGAAGTCAGACCCAACATATGGAATTTCTCCTCTGAGCTTGAGGCAGCAAAGAGCAGCATTGCTCTGCAACTCTCACCCACCGATTGCCAAACATCTCCTGCTTGTTGGTGAGCATCAGCTACAAGTAAGTACTACCTCCACTATGCCCTCAAAAAGACACGTCATAAAAACGTCTTTAATTCCACATTGTTTACCAAAAGTAGGTTTTAACAGACAGCATTAGTGTTCTGATCCTCAAATGTATTTTCTTCAATAAACAGACAACTAAAAAACTCTTTTATTGGCTCTGGACCCATTGGGAGTTAAATAATATTTCAAAATTCCCATAAATTCTTAAAGGAGGTATTTATTTTCTGGCATTGTGTTTGATTTCATATCCTGGTATTGCATTCATACAATTTTGTAATGAAACTCTCTCTGCAAGAATCCATGGCTAGATTCCAAAAGCTCTGACAGAAGACAGGGAGTGATTTTACTCTTTGATCAAACACCAATAGGAGATAAATAACCCAGAGATCAACATGTACTGTGTCAAACACCATTCCCTGTAATTAGCTCATGGTACAAGATGACCAACCTCAACAACATCCTACAACATTTTATTTCTCCCCAACCACCTCGACAGAACAAAAACTGGGTGGGAAAACAGCACTGTGTCAGATCTCAGTGCATAGCAGGGGCTGTCAAACTCTGTCTTCCCTAGTATACACTGCATTCCCATCTGCAACCAAAACCAAGAAATTCATAGCTTGGTTGTCTCTGGGAAAACAAAAAGGACTTCAAATGAATGATAGAGACAAGAAGTGAGGGTGCTGTAGTAGAACAACGTATTGTCTGCAGATTCTCTTATAAAATACTTGCCAGAACATTCACTCTGTAATTATATATTAGCTGCTAATCATTAACTTTCTTATTCACAAAGGTTATTATCAAATCAAGCAGTAGATAAAACAAGTGATAGTGAGGAGATAAAACAAGTGAGTTAGGCAAACCACACTTTATGAGTAACCAATAAGCAAAGCAAGCAGTTCATGGACAACCAGCTCAGTTACAAAATGAGCCACAGCTTAAACTTTTCTTAATGTCTATGAGAACAGCTACATTCATAGACAAATGTGCACAGATGTAAAGTCTCAAATAGCTGTTCAGCATCACCCGTTTGATCTCCTAGGCTAGAGCAATTCAGGAGCAGCTGCTTGCAACATTTCCCCAGCGGCACATCCAGGCACTGTAACAGGCGTGCAGCCCAGTGTATGGACAGGGCTGGCTGCAGGTCTGTGAGTACAGATGAGGTCCCCTGTTAGACAGGTTGGCAGTCAGCAAAGTCCCTAAAAGCACTGCATGAGACCCCACATCCCCCCTAGCTGGCATGCTGAGGTCCCTTAAAATCATGTTGACCCAAATCCTTTGCAGTTCCTTGCCTTGCAGCCTTGCTGTCTAAACTTCAGAGACTTACTCAGGACTCAGCCTGAACCAAAGTATTGAACAGCTTTAGTCTCTCCTATGAACCAAATTTCCCCTATTTCTTCTGTTTCCTCATCCCTGTCCCACTCTTGAGTTTTATCTTTTTTTTCTAATATATATATATATATATATGTATACCCCATTAGCCTTCTTAGTCCCCAGAGCCCACTAAGTAATCTGTAGCTCAAAGTTACACTCTTCCTTCAGATATGTGGAGAGAATGTTTCCTTTCCCTTAGCTGAAACATACATAGTATATCTTTTCTCTTTCTTCAAGGAGGGCAATCCATTCCAGTTCTTAACATTTTTGGGTGCTCTCTGAACTGACATTTGTCTATATCCCTCAAGCACTTAGACATTCACGAGTGGACACTGTAATTCTTGTTGGATTAAATGGTTAAACTGTCACACCTACAGTTTAGACACCTGCCATTTAGTGCAGTTAAACTTCTCATTTGTTAGGATTATAATCACTGAACAACCCATCAAGAAATTACTTGCTGCTACTGAAAATCCCAGAACGATGCTAGTCAGGAAGTCCAGCAAACAAATCTATATATTTGGATTTTTTTCTGTCTATAATGCAAACAAAAAGCTTTGGCTACTCAGCAGTTGTGGACAAAACTTTCTATATGCCTGCATGTGTAAGAAATGGAAATAAAAGGAGTACAGTGTGGATGCTGTTAAGAATGAAGACAGGAGTCCCTCTCTCAGCTGCAGGTAGCAGTGATGGTGCAGACAAGGACTGCAAAACCCAGGTGAGATCTGCAGTTGGGTATCATAGGGGCCTAATTTTGCTAGGGGAGGGGGCCCAGTTTCAGGAATGGTAACACTCTCAAGACCCTAAGAGTCTCCTGCACACTCACATGCTGACTCCAAATCCCTCTGTTGTCTCCCTCCAGTCCTCTCAGACCCTTGACAGATCTATCACATAAACTTTTAGAGCAAGTACATGGTGCTCTCAGATTAAGACCAGCACTCTGTGTATACATATGTAGAGAATTACAGTCCCTGACCCAGAAACTTTACCATTTGCTCAGAAAAACAAGACAAAAATGATGGGCAAGAGACTGGGTATGTCAGGAAGGATAGAGAAATGACATAAATCACCTGGTAACAGCCACCTCCTGTTCAGGAGCAGCAGCCCACCCATCACTGCTCAGTGGAGTTTTTTGACTACTTTGAGACCTGGTCCTTCCTCTGTCAGTACTCAGTGATATGAATTGCAGGGAATCTGGGCAATCAAACCTGTCAGCGACCTCACCTGCCTGTTCTTCAGCTGGCAAGTGAGTGATCAATCAGCTCAAGGAAAAGCCCCATTCTTCAACAAATAAGTGAGATTTCTGTACATCCAGAGATGACCCGGGCCTCTAGTTCCTCTCCTGTTTTCTCACTTCTTCCCTTCCTTGGGTTGTAGCTATCTGTACATCAGCTTCTTTGTGCTTGGCTCTTTTATGTCTGCTTTTTTTTTTTTACATAAACTTTCTTCAAAATATTTTCCTTCCTGCTTGCTGCTGTTTTCCCATTCCGCAGTTTCTCATTCTTGCCTGATTTTCTGCTCTATCCCAACACCAGCTGCTTTTGCCAGGATACTTCAGCTTTTCTTCCACACCATGCAACTAGGCCTGAAAAAAAGGACAGAGTTACACAACTTCAGGGTTGAGAAAGAACTAAGGAATGTTCTTTTGTGGCACTTTCAGTCAAGCAGGTGGGTAGACAGGAAGTAGGTTTACTTGGTCTAGATTATGCCCTTTCTCCCATGCTTGATCAATCTTCCCGAGGGGCCAAAGCAACTGATAATTGGAATTTGCCAACCCTTTTGCTACTAGATTGGAGATGCCATTCCTACACGTGGACACACATATACACGTTTGCAGTGGAAAACCAAAGCACTAAGATGATAAACAATTCATTTGAGGTCCTAGAAATAGTCCAGGAGCTGAATGCAGGCTTCTGTGTTAAAGTCCTTTTTATCCTCCCCGCAAAGACGGATAAGGAACGCGCTGGGTTTTACTGCCATCCTGTGGAGATTCACCTCTCTTTGCTTTCTCAGCAGCTGAACACCGTTGCAGCCAGGAGCATTTTAAGACAGGAAAGGGGCACGAATCTTGTCCGTGTTCCCTGAAATCTCCTCTGCTATTAAAATAGATTGGTCTGAGGCTCAGACTACATGCAGCCAGAAAGAAGGCTGGCTGAGGTAGCCAAACCACTTAATCAGAGATGAAGATTGTCTCTGCCCCCACCATTCCAGAAATGGAATGGAACGGAGTGGAATGTCACAGAATGGTATGGAATGGCATGAAATTTCATAGAATGGAATGGAATGAATTGGAACATCAGAGGGGAAGGGAAGGGAAGGGAAGGGAAGGGAAGGGGATGGNGATACTGATCAAAATACTGGTTATTCCTGACTTCTGTACTGCTTGTTTTGCCATTTTCCTTCCCAGCTTTCCCTCTTCTCTCCCTGCAGCTCTGCTATTTCAATCACTCAGCTTTTCATTATTCATTAGCCTTCCATTATCTGTCTGTTGCCAACCATGCTGTCAAGTCTGTTAGATACAAAACCAGACAGCTTTCCAGTATGCTATGAAATGCTTTTCACATGATCAGAAGTCAAATCATCGTTTTGAACTCAAACAAATTAAGCGGCAGAAAATCATAGCTCCTTTGTCCAGCCAAGCGGGAAGGGAAGGGAAGGGAAGGGAAGGGAAGGGAAGGGAAGGACATGGGTTGGAATGGAATTTAATAGAATGCAACTGAATTCAATGGAATAGAAGTAAATTAATGGAATGGAATGGAATAATGGAATGGAATGGAATGGAATGGAATGGAATGGAACAAAATGGAATGGAACAGAATGCAATAAATGTTCACAGAATGGCATGGAATGGTATGGAATTTAATGGAATTAAATTTCATAAATTGGTACAGAATGGAATTAAATTAAATGGAATGGAACGGAGAGATATGGAAAGACATGGAATGGAACGGTATGTAGTGGAATGTTTGGAAATTAATTGAAATTAAGTGGAATTGAGTGGATGGATTTGAATGGATCATCTTAAAATGGCATGGCATGGCATGGCATATCATGGCATGGCATGGAATGAAACATCATAGAATGGCATAGAATTGAATGGAATTGAATTTACTGGAATGGAATGGAATTAAATTATATTAAATGGAATTGAATGGTATAAAATGGAATTGAGCGAAACCTCACAGAATGGAGGAATGGAAGAATGCTATGGAGTGGAATTAAAATTAAAGGAAAGGAATGGGATGGGATGAAATGGAATGGGATGAAGTGGAATATAATGAAACATCATAGAATGGCATGGAATGGCATGGGTTGGACTGGAACAGATTGGAATGTAATGGCATGTAATGACGGAATGGAATGGAATGGAATGGAATGGAATGGAACATCATAAAATGGCAGGGAATTCAATTAAATGGATTTCAACAGAATTTCACAGAATGAAATTGAATGAAGTGTAATGGAATAAAATTTCATGGAATGGAATGGAATGGAATGGAATGGAATAAATCCAAATGGAATGGAATGGAATGGAATGGAATGGAATGGAATGGAATGGAATAAAATCCACAGAGTGGAACACATTTTATTCTCACTGCAAAATGATGGAGTTTGATCCCACTCCTTTGTACCGAGGTAAACGGCAGAAATTACACCCATGTTGCTAAATTAAGAAAATCAAATTGCTTAAACAGTGTGAGAAACATCATGAATTCGAAATGTAAGAGGAGTTCAAGGCCTACAGTTTCTGCTTATTCATGTCTAACAGTGAAGGGATGGTCCTGTCATCAAATCATCTCATTGCAGAGGGTAAAGAAAGCCTTTCTAGACAAGGTTCCCCTACCGGCCTTTGTGATCCTCTATGCTCGTTTCAGAAGCGGATTTTTTATGATGTTAATACAGAATTTCCCTGGGGAAAGATGTGCCCATAAAAAGGAAGACAATTCTTAGAAATACTGAAGTTGCCTTTCTTTCAGGGCTGTGACCTTTCAGACCCTGAAAATCTCTTTTCTGGGATTGATTCTACCAGATGCTTTCTGAAAATGCAGGACAATGTCTCTCCTTTGTTGTGCAAAGCTGTTAACTAATTTGCAATTAATTTCTTTATGAGCAGCCAATTACTTCATGCTTGAAAGCCCAGGTACCTCACCTTTCTCACCCTTCTTCCCTTACATTTCCTGCCCTTTATCCCCTGATAAATAACACAGAGAATAGAAATTTTCAGTTCCCCTGAAGCTGCTGAACAGAACTTAGAGACTAACTAGGAAAAAAAAAAAGACAAAAGGATGTAAAGGTATGCACACAGGATGATAAATGTAGCTGGAACCACTGGAAACCAGTGGAGAAACAGATAAAGTGGACTACAGTGTTTTTTTGGCAAGTTATGTAACAAGAAGGAACAGCGCATGCCCAAAGAAAAAGTTCAGGAAGGTTCAGATAATAGGCTGGCAAGGACAGGTAAAGGCCAGCAGCACCTATATATAGGTGGATATAAATTGCACTACCAACACTGAGACTATCCACTTTCCTCGCCAGGTATGTGTACCTTCACATCCTTTCACTCTCGCAGTGCCGAGGTCCAGAACTGAACCTCTCCACGAGCTGCTCCCGCTCGAGAGGTGCCAGGACAAAAAAAAAAAAAAAAAAAAAAAAGAAGGGAAAGCGTTTAACTTTCTCACTGTCCCCGTTCAGCTCCACCAGATGACGCTGTGTACTTGCAAAAGAACTACATGTACCATTTCCTCTCCAAACTATCCACTGTGCAGATCCATGGTTGAAAACGTCTAGACATTACTGACAAGCAAAATGTGCCAGGACAAAAAGCTTTTGCTGACTTTCACCTTCTGTGTGCAGCCCTTAATTTGTGCCACACTCCTGTGCCCGGTGAGAAAGCTGTTGAAGGCTCCCCCCTTTGAGTCACACCCCTTGAACTGCATCACCAAAACTGGGGCTATGCACTTTCCTGCTCGTGTCTATGCATCACAAGGTATTTGACTCTTGCACACCCAAGATCCAACAGTGGATGTTCCACTAGAGCCAAATTGGGATACCACCTGCAAAACTGAATATGTTGAAGGATTGTTCCACCCAAAATATGCCAGGAAGGAAAGCTGTTCCAGGCCTGTTCCTCCCCTGGGCACTCTATCATTTTCACCACTGAGACTGGGGATTGGACTTTGCCTTGACAAAAAAAATGGACTGCCATAATTTTCAGGAGCCTACTTCCACAGTTCAGATAAATTAACTGTCATGATCTTTCATCAGACCATTTCTGGGGTGGTATCCAGATTTTGGAGATGGGCTCCTGGCAGCAGTGACAGTACCTTGATTTGGGAAGGAAAGAACAAGCCCCAGTGGGGGTGGTGCAGCTATGTGCTGCCCAGGGGAGGTAACAGCCAGCACCAGCTTTCTTTCCTGTCACATTTAGTACAGGAGCAATCCCTAATGTATTCAGCTCTGGAGATGGTATCCAAATTTGGGATGTGAGCTCCTGAAAATAGGTGAGAGTACCTTTCCTTGGGAAGAAAAGCATCTAACCCCACTGTTGGTGGTGCAGATGATGTTCTCCCTGTTGGAGGCAAAGGCCAGCAAGGTCTGTCTTGGCACCTTTTTTGTGGGAAGTATCCCTGGACATATTCAAATTTGGAGGTGGTATCCAAATTTCTGAAGTGGGCTCCTGAAAATAATGGCAGTGCGTTTATTACATTAAATAGTGATTGAGAGTGGGAACAGTGACCTGCTCCTGTGGCTACATGTCACACGTGGCCACACTGGATGAGCTCACTTAGCTCGAGAAGGCATTGCCTGAGGATGGCTCATATCAGTTCAATTATGTGAACAAGTAGTCAATGTCTCTTCAAATTGTCCCATTTGCATCTTGGGGATAAGAAAACATTGTGGCACATGCTTCTCTGGTTGGTTTGTTTAATACCTGGACCAGGAAGCTGTCCTCAATGCACTCCTGGATTGCTCACAGCCAGCTGTGCAGAGATGCAGGTGGTTCTGATCCCACCTGGGGATGAGAGCCTGCAATGTTTCCTGTAGCTGAAGCAGGAAGACCTCTGCAGGAAGGTGACTGGAGGTAAACTGGCCTTGCTTATGATTTGTTTTCTTTAAAACTTCTGGGAACAGTCATGGGATGTAGGTGAGTTTTCCTATGATCACCAAAGAGAAATGGTTTTATTTCAAAAATTTTGAATGTATTATTAGATAAAATCTTCCTTTTGCTTGTTTCTCCCAGTGAACTTAGTAGTTAACACCAAGCCTAACGTATCCTGGGTTATGTGATAGTCTGCTGTTGCGTTTGGATGAAAAAAGAATTTTTTTTGAGAGGTCATTTTGTTAAAATGCTTGTTAGTCTGCTGAAAGATGGCTTAAATGTTTTGATGAGAGGCATTCATTTATGTGTTGTAAAGAGATGGATGAAAGGGGCAAATATGCTTGCATTTTTTTTCTAAATGGCTAAGCCTGTAAGTATTCAGCTCTTAGCTGCACGCTTTTAGTACATTTTGCATGAAAATTGTTGTCTGACACTCAAGCTGCATTTGCTTCTGTGTGGTTCCTCTAATGTTTCCAATTATAGGCAGCTTCCTGGATGCACTTCAGAGAAAAAAGCATTTTATCAGAGATACAAGTGGTTGATGCCTGATGGTTTTGGTTTAGCCTATAATTTCTTTTAGCATCTCAGTTTCTCTTGGGGCAAGACGATAATGAAAACCATGATCCTCTGTAAAAATGTCTACTGGAAGTGAGGAGCAGTTATATGAGGAATGGTTATAGGGTTCCCTCTTCGACATAGCTTGTTTTCTTCTGTTTCAGAAGGTAGCTTTTGTATTTCTAGTTTTGAAATGGTAAATTAGGATGTAGAAGTTTATAGCTGTAACTGCCATGAAGTCACAAGGTTACAATAGCTGTGAGTAAACTGGGTTTTCCAACCTTGCAACTGCAGGGTAATTTTTAGGAAGGGTAGAGAAATAAGCCTATCCAACTGGCTTCTGTAATATAGATGTGAATTGTCTATCTAAAGCAAACTACCAGAGTGTAATTGAGAGAAATGATGATCCAACTCAGTATTTAGGACCCATACTTTGCATGTCAGACTAGACAATTCAGATGTTGTTGCCCTTTTTTGAACAAATCTCATAAAAATCTAACATCAAGTGCCCCTGCAACATTTTGAAGAGTAGAAATATATCTAAATATGTGCATACAGGACTTTAACTTCTTCCCTTCAGGCAAGTGAAGGAGAAGGCAGAGACCAAAAATAATCCTTTCAGGCTACATATACTGTTAGATGGAAATTTTAGCCCCAAGGAAGACGGATAATTATATCTGTCGAGAGAGAGAGTACTGTAGAATTTTTGCAGTAAGCATTGATGATCTACAGTTGCATTCAGTGGTGGCAGTTGCTGAAAAGTTTTTTATCAAATCAGACAGGCAATTGAGGGGTATCCAAGTGCTAGAAATCACCAGCTTTTTCCTTTTTTTGCCTTTTTTTTTTTGCTATTGTATTAACTTTTGTATTGCTCTGAGAGAGGAAGGATGAAATGAGCTTTGTAAATTCAGCAGGGTGTTTTTAGCCTAGAGCAGAAGAGAGGACTTACAGCATTGAACTTGCAGCATGGCATAGCCCCGCATGTGCAAAACTGGAGATGGGGAGGCAACAGAGAAAACAGGGATATTTTGTACAGCAAAACATACTGGATCTATGAACAGGAAGGTTACAAAAATAGAGGGAATGGCCTGACACACATGCAGGACCTTGCACTCGACCTTGTTGAATTTCATGAGGTTTGTACAGACCCACCTCTGAAGCCTGTTAGGGTCCCTCTGGATGGCATCCCTTCTGTCCAGAGGGTCCACCACACTCGGTGTCATCAGCAAACCTGCTGAGGGTGCCTTCAGTCCCACTGTCCATATCTTGGATGTCTAACATTCCCCAGCTCCTGAGGAACACTGCTCATCACTGATCTCCACTTGGAGAGTATGACCTTTATGGTCAGAAGAGTTAATTTTTTTAGCTTTTGTTGACCCTATAGTGAAAGTCAGGTTTTGGTAATTGCAGTGCATTTAATGTTGCAGATAACTGAATTAACATGCAAGCTCCTATGGGCTGATTGTGACAAGGTACACAGAAAAGGCTTTTCAGCACTGGCTGGTTTTTGGTTTATCTTTGCAGAAATGTTAATACTTAAGTTTTATACCTCTACACATAGCACAAATGTATCCCTAGAATTAAGGTATTTCTTGAAGGTCCATACTCAATGTTTATGGTGAAATAAAAATTTGGTTACCCTGTCTGACATGGAAAAGTATAACCACTCTTCAGGATGCCTACTGTCATCAAACACTCAACACTCTCCTAGCATCTCCTGATTCAAGCATCCTCCTTTCCTAAGAAGTTTTAAGAACAGAAGATGCATTAAGAAAATAAAGGAGGTAAAGAGGTAAAGGACTAGTTTATCAAAGAGACTTGGGAGAGCGGTGTGGCTGTTAACTGTCATTATCGCTGCTAATGCTGCAGCAAACACAAATCAAATTAGTCCTGTGGGCTAAACTCTTTTTGATGTTGAGGCTTGTTTTACTTGCTGTGTTGAAAAAAAAGAAGTTCTGAAGAAATTAAAGCCTAAGAAAATGCCGATGTCTGTCAGATAGAAATCCTGTTCTTAAGGCTGTTTTGTTGCTGTGTAAGAGTTCTGTGGTTGGAGTCATGCTGCAAGCAAGCATGCTAAAAAGCTAGGTGTTTACAGATAATTTGCCGATGTGAAAATTGTTCTTCTCTTCAACCTGCTGTGTGACCATGAAGATCAGATGAGAGGACTTGTTGAGCTTCCTAATGGGGGTATGGGAAGAAAAGTTTGCACACAATTGTGCCGCAGAAAGAACTAATAGAAAACTCATTTCAGCAAAGACTTTCCCAGAGTAGGCAGGACATATGCCAAGAGAGGGAGGGAATAGGGCTAGAAAGAGACCCTAATTAAAAGGTCATTACAGAAGCAGGTGAAGGTAATTGTTGCTGTACTGAAGGGTTTTGAAGAGGGGAATATAAGGAAAAGTATTTCAAAAGTGAAATGAGTTTTTCATGCGCTGCAGAGTTGAAAAAACTGCAATCTAGTCTGTGAAGTGTGTGGGCCATAGGATATCTGGAAATTAATTTGGTTTTGCAGTACCATTTTTAGTTTAGAAAGCTATCTAATTGCCAAATCTTTTACCAGAGGTGAGAGTTCATATTATTTGACTTATTTGCAAGTTTATAATTATTTAGTTCTATGCTTCCTTGGGATTTTTGGTGTTTGAAAGCTGTAGGCCAAGACCTGATCTCTGTGAGACCCCTGCTATGGAATTAAATGCGTTTAGGGATTATTTCCTACTTGTGTTCTCTCACAGATATTGTCTAAGACCCTCAGGTTTCAAGGCATGTAAACTTACGTGTGCCTGTGTAGGCACGTAAGCTACAGCCAAGCATCTTGGCTCTGTTTATAGGCCATGGACTGGAGATCTACAGCAGACAACTGAGCTTATTCCTAAGAATATAACTGGAGCCAAGGTAGCCTGGAACCTGAATCCCAGTCGTACTGCATCACAGAACATGTTTTATGTTCTAATGTGGTCAAACACTTTGTAATACCAACTCACATGCCTTCCCGGAGTAGGAAGAGTTATCAAGAAAGGAGGGAAGAGTAAAAATGTAGAAACTTTATAACAGGGGAGAAAAGGCCTGTCAGAAGGGAGAAGGAACAGTCCTCTACATAAGTCTGAACATAAGGGGAAAGTGCTGAGATGGGTGGAAGAGAAGTCAGGGTTAGGAAAATGGGATTGAGGGATACACGCGGGAGAAAGGAAACATAACAGCCACAAGAGCTGAAGGTGAAGGTAGCTTTGGGTGTGGGTGTGTAAGCACTGGAACAGCTCTTGATGGCTGTCTTGCAAGTAATCAATTACATTTTGCGTACATGCAAGGGAAGAGAGGAAACTAATTATGGGTCCAGCCCAATTTTAGGTTTTTGGAATAGTAATGAGGAAGCTCTGAAAGAGGGGGAATGAACTGCAGCAGGTCATTTGTCATCACACACCGTGGTTTGAGGCTGGTTTTGTGGTGGCAAGGTGGAAGTGAGAGTTGGAAGATTCAATTACCGTCACTGCTTTTTACTTATGCAGCGAATTAATTCTCGGCACTGTGTGTCTGCTCTCTCCCATGGATAAAAGAAAGCTGATGGGATATTCTTTGTTTCTTTTGCAAGGATGATTTAGGCCGAGTTTCTTGGACTGCTGTTTCTAGTTGAAACCTATAATTTTCAAGCAGTGACAGAGAAGAGATAAAGTTGCTCAGAACTCAAAAATTAACTTTATAAACAAGTCCTGATGGATCCTCACAGCCTTGTTGGTTTAACTGGTTTCTTGACTGATGAGAGATGGCTGTTTTAAATTAATTTGGAAGCTTTCACACACAGTTCTGGCACTGGCTGAACTGAAATTGGCTTTGAAACTGCTAATTCAATTGAGAGATTTGACTAGAGAGCATGGCCTTGACAATGCAGGATCATTCTCTGAAGGAAGACAGTCTGAAAAGGATGGCACTTTCAGCTATGAAATTAGGTCAGTCTAATTGAACAGAGCCTTTTTCCCCTTTCATGGCTGTAAAATATATCCATCCATCACTTCATGATCTGTACGATTTGCATTGTTTATGTCTTACACAGGAAGTCTGAGGATCCAAGTGAAAGCCTAAACATGTTATTAGCATTGCACTATAATGCACTGCTGTCCTATCCCGCTCTGGAAAAACAGGTTTTAGTCTCCTAGCAATGAACACCTGATGGTCTGTTGGCTTCTCAGGGATCTGTGTAAACAAGCAAGCACATGCTGCCCATCCCACCTTTAACTTACTGTTTAAAGGTTTCTTGACTCTCCAAGTTTTGAAGGGAGCGTGGAAGTTTAAAAGAGATAGAAGGAAGTTACTTAGTCGAAAAGAAGAAAGGAGGTTTTGATTCAGTGTTGCAGTCAAGTGTCAGGACATCCAGGAGTCTTGCTTAGTTCTCACTGTTCTGAAAAGAATAGGGCTTCATCTTGGCCAGAGTGAGTCCATCAGGGAATCCTGTGTGTCACACACATAAGCAGCTGCTGTCCAGAAATGAACCTGATTTAGGTGGGTACTTAAAATTCCAAATGTCAGGTCAGAGAAAGAGTATTAGCAGTCAGCCTGTTCACAACAGTGAATTCAATAGAAGATTGCTACCTTTGGGGCATTGCTTGCAGGTGCGGGGTGGGGGGGGATTAATAGTTTTTCAGTGTAACGTGTAGAATGCAACTACTTTTCAGCTGTGCAATATTCCTCTGTAATAGCCACTGCATATATACCCTTCAGAAAAACCACAGGGCTTTAAATGCTTTGAAATACTGCTTGTATGCTAGACAATCTAGTAGGGAAGGAGAGAAGTGTGGCCCTTCTCAATCTGTAATCCTGCTTGCAAATAGGAGGCTTAAATCTCCCCAAGTCACTGGCTCCATCTGTTGCTTTCTCTCCTCCTCCACCAGCGTCTCAGAAAGCAGCACTGAAATCCTGGTCACAGATTGGTTTTTCTCAATTGAGAGACCACAGGCCTGTCCAGATTATTTACAGACAATAACAGCAAACAGGTCTCAGCGCAAGTTTCAGTTCTTTTAATTTTCCTCGTAATTTTTTCTAAATTTTACTTCTTGTAATTGTGTGGCTTGCAATGGGTGTTGAGGAGACATCCTCATTATAGCAATGTCATGTCAAGCGTCTGTCTCTTGAGCTGAGAATGTCAGGTTCAAGAAGTGCTTAGGTAATATTTTCCTGAGTGTTTTCATAGTGAGATAAAATTGTATGGTTTTACCTTTATATTTTTCTTTCCTGTAAACAATGAGAGGTAGTCCCTTGATTTGCAGCTTTAAGCCAGTACAATGGCAGTTTTATAGGCAGTGAGTCAGATGTAGCTCGAAAAGAAATTTCTCAGGCTGAAAAATAACTAGAATAAAACCCAGAAATATTTTTCTAGGAAAGAAATGGAACAGCTGCTTCTAAGAAACTTAATACTTTGAAATGAAGACAGGAAGAGTCAGTGTTTTGATTGCTTGATTGCAACACTAACCAAGAGATGAGGCGGAGCAAACCAGATTAGAAAAAATTTCACGTCAGTGTTGTGTACGTTGACACGACACTGCCTCTTGATTAATCTTTTTAACTATCCTTAGGTCACACAATTTTCAAACTAAATAAGTTTTAAAAGTTCCTCTCTTTATGTTCAGTGAGCGCTCTTAATTCTCTTCTAGATTAATAGAAACTTCCAATGTATTTTAGTCACTCCCAGAAATGGAAAAAGGGAAGGCAGAATCATACAATGCTTTGGTTCAGCTTGTTGGGAAGGTCAGGAGAAACTGGAGAATGCTTCCTGTTCTTGCCATAAGCCCTGGCACAGGCAGAGCTGGTGCTTGACCGTGGTGCAGCCACGACAGTGGATGTTTCCCTTAGGTGAGGGAGACAGCCACACTCTGTCCTGTCAGGAGTCATGGGCTGGAGTAGCTCCTGAAGCCGCCTCTTCTGACAGGACAACTTACTTGGAAAAATGCACCCAACCCACTTCCCACCGCCTCAGCACTGTGCTGCTCTGTGGAACCAGGCTGAGCAGCTCTCAGCCAGCAGCAGCACCTGCCCCTTGATCCATTCAAGAAGCAATCTTCTCCATTTTGGGTCAGTGGATGCCTCGGGGTCTATCACGTGCTGAAGTTCCCAATGGCTTTCTGTGGTCTGTCATTGAGATTGCAGAGAAATTAATGCAGTTCTCCAACTGGGAACAAATTATTTGGGAGGAGAAAATCATAGAATGTGTGGACACTTTTGGGCTTACAAATGAGAAATCTGCCCTTTTTCTCTGAGAGCTCTCTCGGTTTTTTGAAGGGAGCTAAAGAAGCTCAGATTAAGGGCATTTTCCTACAGTAGGGGGAGTAAATTGTCAATTCATGCAAAACTTATGAGGTAAGTAGTCTACTATTATGCAAAAAAAATAGTTATGCTTGTGGGCATCCTTTTATTTTAATGAATGTTATTTGGTTACCCAAAGACAAGGGATGGTATACACTGAAAGGGAAGTATGGGATTGTAAGAGGCGGATATTAGCTCAGGTCCTGATTTTGGACAATTATGAATTTAGCAGTAACAAGGATCCTTACTTGCTGTCTCTTAGGCGGATGGTGGTCCCTAGTGTTGTGCTATGGGAGACTATTTTGTATATAATATTTTCCTGACTGAACCAGTTAGGAAAGCTGTAAGGAAAAAAGCCTCTGCATAAATTCCTTTCATGTTCTGTCTGCTGTTTCACTGTATATATGTCCAAAATGAGTTGTGTTGATGTTAGATTTGTCTCCTATGCCATGGTGATGGAGGATGGGTCAAGGAACCAAGTTCACAGATGGCTCTGCAACTGCTAAAGCAACATCACCACAACTGGCTTTGTAATTCTTATTACTATTTTTTATTTGGTGTTGTAACAGGCACATATTAACCCTGACTGACATCAGATATGTTGTCCAAACATATGCTGGAGAACTAATCCTCAGTTTAGATAAGATGATAGCATTCAGCAGAGGCAGAGTTTAGTTGCTTTTGAATCTGGCAAACTTGAAGACTGAAATTTGCCTTACTAAGCATCCAGATTATCTTAATATTTATATTTTCTAACTCTGGGAGTTTAACTTTGTTTCTTTGTTCTTATTGACTGCAGTTTATAAGATTAATTTCTGTATAGTGCCTGAGTGATAGCTTAGGGCCTCTGTCAGGTCCTGTCATATTCTGTCCAGTTTAATGATAACCTGCTGTAGTTCAGTGGTTACAAGTGCTTCTTTGGAGAAGCAGTGGTGAAACGAACAGTGATTTATAAAAATGAGGGAGATCAAATTGTTCGCCAGGTTGTGTGATGTAAACAACTTACAAATGTTAACATTTTCTTGCAGCAGTTTAAAAATTGGTACACTAATTAACAAAATGTTAGTTGTTTAAGAATCTAGAGATTCATTCTAAAAGCCCAGAGATCAGTTCCTCTGCAGTCACTCAGAGCTTTCCATTTTGTAACTGCTGTTCAAGGTAAACTCATTGAAGAGGTTTGAAATCCATTCCTCTTAACACAATTGAGTTTTATAGAGTATGTGCTACTTATTAAATTATCTCACCATGAACACATAAGAGAGGCATTTCCTTTCTGAATAAGAGCATCCATTATGTAAATCTCTCTTATTACCTGAAATCTGGAAGGCTTTAGATCTTTCGTAGAAAACTTACTGAGCCTTTGTCTCAAATGAAATTTTGTCCTCTCCCCAGATTGTCCTGTGTGTTTATTTTTTCCCCCCCTGTAATTTATGTATGTGATACCACTCAAACACACACATCCCATTCCTGCTTCTTCCTCCAAAGTGGCAGATAGCAATGGCACTGACTGGATCAGCAAGGCAGCATAGCAGATAGCAGAACTCATGTACCTGAAATTTAGTTCAGAGTAAGCATGAAGGTCTTTTCCCAGGTTCAGGCAAGATCCATATATTTTAAATGGCTTATTTGATGCTGTAAGCATTTTTGCTATCATTTGATACTCCTTTTATACTCTTTTGAAGGACCATTTATGGCAGGTGTCCTCCACCCCATTCTTGTGTAAAGCCCTGCTTTTATCTTTGCTTATCAGGGCATTGAAAATATGGCAGGAGTTTCTCCTGAAGAGGCTAACCTGAGCAGCTTTTCAAAAAGAGCATAAAGCTCAGAGATCCTACACACAATAGCAGCACCCTGAATGGTGTTTGCAAAATCTGGCTATTAAGTACGTCTCTGAAAACTCCAGCTTCTCATGTGATTATTGCTTGGCATAATCCTGAAGTACTAATCTTGTTTGAAATGCTGAAGGTTCAGAAGTGAAAAGAGAACAGGGCAGTAATCCTGCACTTGTAGACATGTTCAAAATCCATGCAGTTCCAAAGATTACTGTACACATTTGTGGAGGAAGTACCTTGTTAGGATGAGTGACCCCAGGTTTGGAAACATGTTTTAGTTGTCAGATCTTTTTTAGAATGCTCTGTAGCTCCACACAGGTGTCTCTGGTGTAAATGGACATGGTAAGGGGCTGATGATGTACACTGCCAGAAGAGAGTATTGTTACTGAAGAAGTGAGCCAATGCTCCTCTAAAAAAAAAAAAAAAAAAACTAGGAAACATTTATAGTTGGCTTGAGGTAGATGCCAAGTTGTGCATGAGTTGTTGACGTGGGCACTGGCACGAGGGTGTTGGTTTCCTACTTTTTTTCCGTTAAGGAAATGGGACTGGTCTTCGGATGTCAGAATGTCATATAAACTAAAGGAAAGATATGAAATGGCACAAGATGGAGGAAAACTTTGGACAAGTAATAAACACTGCTATTTTCTGGGCAAGCCTGTATCTGTTTTTTGGCTTAAATTCAGAAGGAAGGGATCTGGAAATAGAACTTTGCAATACAATATAATGTTCAAGAGTAAAAGCTCAAAGCTCTGATTTCTGTCTCTCTTGAGGTTAAAATGCTTTAGAAGGCTTTGGCCGCAATTCAGCAAAGAACTTAAGTCTATAATTAGCACTATATGCTACCTTTTCTTGTTACTCATGGTAGAACTATTCGTGTGAATTATCCTAATACAGAACTCACTGATCTTCCTGATCCAGAAGCTTCATGATAGGTGAGAAGACGAATTGATCAATCCTAAAAAGGCTGTTGATGTGATAGTGCTATAAAAATTGAATTCAGCAGCACTGAAAGCCTGGAGAGAGGATATGTGTCACCCTAGGAGTTACTTAACTATCAGCTTGCAGTTTTATCAGCTTGCAGTCTGACAACAGATGTATCTTGACTGAGCTTTCCAACCTGCCACATGGAAATTTCCAACTGCTGTTGCTTTCCAGCCCACTTTCCAGAACACTTTGACAAAGGTTCCCCTTGGCCAGTGTCTGTCCTCACAGATAGCAACACGTGTCTGAGAGCAGAAATGCTGCCTGCCTGCAGCCCTTTCACTTAAAATCCTGTGCCTCAGATTGCTCCATTTGGCACAGTTAAAATAAGATGAAATGGAGCAAGCAGAGGAAGTCTTCACATGGTAGGGGGAAAAAAACAAACCTGTAATGGTGAAAACTGAAATGTAAAATTTCTCAAATATTTTCAGTAATTTAAGTCTACACTGGAAAAAAACTCCAAAATATACTGTAAATAGAAATCCTACATCAGAGCAGAGGATGGTCCCACATTTTGTTTACGTTACTTTTCCAGAAGTTTTACTTGGACACTCAGACTCTTAAGTTTTCTAAAACTGAGTTGGATCTTGGCTAGGGAGAAATGAGATTTTGATTTTATTATTTTTAGCGTGTATTAGCAACTGGGGACCAGCTATTTTAAACTGATCTCCAATTCAGCCCCAGTAATAATAGCATCAGAATATATATTGACACAACATTAAAAAAAGAAAATATTTAGGAATAATTCTTTGCCTCTCCCCACTTCAGGAGGAATCGCATTATCAGATCTTGAGGTTTCTACTAAGCTCTTTTCATACTTTCTTGATGCCAACAGGGATTTTGTTGCTAGGATCTGTGAAATTGAGGCTTATTTCAGCTGGTTAAAAGAATATAAGTGACCAGCATTTGCACTTTGAAAGCACATCTTTAAATTAGTTTTCATATGTTTTGTTCATTATCATCTTAAATCTGCACTGTAAGTGTGCATGGGCAGTGTGAAATAACAGTAAGTCTCCAAACCTTACTTTTTTGGAAAATGTTTCAGGAAAATGTTTCAGAAAAAATGCTGTGTATCTTATGCAGTTAAATAACAGCTATCTCCGTTAAATAACAGTTAAATTATACTTTACAATTGTATTATGCTACATATTGAATTAATGAAAGTGTTCTATTAACCCTGTTTTCACTATTTCTTAATTAAATGTCCAGGCAAGGATTGCCTTCTCAAGCTAAGTAGAAAAATATTCAAAATTCATTTCCCAGACAACATCCAAGTTATCTGTCACTTGCAGAATTCACAAGCTGAAGTGACAGTAGTGGGTGAGGCAGATTCCTGGTATTAGTGCAACGAGCATTATAAGTATAAGCAGTTAACTTGAGGCAGGATGTGATTCCTGTGACTTCCAAGGCTTCACAGCTTCCTTGGGGATAAGTTATCTTCCAAGTGCGTGGTGGTGTTTTACTCTGGATTTCCTTTGTAATGTCACTGGAAGAGAGATATTAAGACTGCAAGTGTTGGTGTAGTGTAGGGGCACTGCTAAAGGTCCTGAGGCTTCCTGGGCTCAGAATAAATGCTGTCCATTCACAAGCATTGCCAGCTCAAAGTAGCACCAATAATTACATAGCAGCCTACATAAAGAGCATCCTGGATCCCTTTGCCTTGAAACCTGCAAGTTTGACTGATTCTTACATTTCACAGGTAGGAAGATGTGGTAGAAAAGAGAATCTTTATCCCTTGAATAAAATGAGAGTTTGTGCCATAAGCAGAAGTCAAGGCCTGAAATGTGGCCATGTCACACAAATCAGTGGCAGCTTGGCCCTGAAGAGGAACTTTTCCTTTCTGCATATGGCTTCTGGATTATCTTCATCTCCCTGGACTCACCCAAGGGTGTGGGTGGGAGAGGCAAAAGTCTGCCAGGGGTCATCAGTGTTTTGCCTTCATTTCCAGGCACAACACAAGGAACATGACATCTGTGAAAATGTGAGTCACTTGGAAAGCTTTTGGCTGTGATGCGTCTGTAAAGATCATAACAGAGAAACATCTGCTTTCCACAGTTTGTTACCAATCTGCAGTGTGCTAATTACAGTGTGACACATTAAATGGACTTCTGAAGCAGTCTGTCCATAGGACAAGCATTTAAAAACACATTAAAAGTGGACTTTTAGTATTAACAGAGTATTTGTTGAAAGCTTTTGAAAGTCTGAGTGTGTGTCTGTGGCTCTGTTCTCATAAGGAAAGGATTTCAGAACAGAAGTTTTTATGGGGTTCTTGGTTTGAAAAAAGGAAGAGGAGGTATTGTTACTTGAGCTTATATCATAAGCCTTATTGCTTGTAGGATTTGTCACTCCACATTTGTTGAAGAAAATCAGAAGGGACAGATGGCATAACAGACATCTACGGGTCAGAAGGATTTTAAGCCTTTGAGAGTAAAGACCCTTAAAATGAAGGCCTTAATCTTGTAGACTGCACAGCAATGTACATTGCAACAGATATGGAAATGCTATTTAGTTTTGAATTGGCTGAAGTTCTGCAAAACACTGCTGTCAGAAGCTGGGATTGGGTTTTATTTCGTTTTCCAAACTTGGGGAGCCAGCTGTATGTTGATTCCAGCATACCCTCACTCAGTGTAACCAAAAGAACGGGTGCATTGACAGGTCTGAACTTGTGAATTCATACCCGACACAGTAATTTGTCCCTTGCCAACTCATCACCAGAATTCTTACAGTTTATGCATTTATCCTCTTTGGAACCCATGCAGAGGAAGCAAGGGCAGCTGGCCTAAGAGTTCTGTATAGCTCTGTACAGCAGAGTGCATACTTTTAGTCCTGGGAAACTTTTATCAGAGACAACCAAAACTACCACAAAGAAAATGTAGATGTGTGTCTTTGTAGCAGGAAGAAGAAAAGGTTGGATTGTCCTTTGTATGGACTCCATCAGCAGATAGGCAAGAAAAGGCATTGAAAATTAAATTGCAGCATGAAGAAAAAATCATCGTGGTAGTCATGGGCCATACAGGATCATGCACGGCATAGTGTGTGTGGAATAGGAAGATGGTTTTTTCCTGAGTTAGTTGCTCCAGCCTTTATGGCTAATAAGCAGGATGTGCACCTGAGTTAGGAATTCACAAAGGGGGCATAATGACACCTAAAGTTTTCAGATACGTTTTCCCTATTTATTTTGCAAATGACTAGTCATGATCCCTGGTAGACTGCTCTCTTTAAAATGTTCATTTTCTGGTAAATATTCTATTAGGCTCAAGGCTTGGAGTCCTAGGTATGATATTTCATTTGATATTGCTTTTGTGTGTTGCTGACAAAGAAGGCTGCAAATTTCAGCTGAGTTTTTGTATCATGGTGATCACCAGGTACACGAAGAGCCATTGGAGCCTGAAACTGAAGGACTCTGGGGAGGCAGAGCTCCTGTAATGAAAATGTAGCCACCTGTCCCACAGCCCCAGGCAGCAGAACTGCTGTTTCCATAACAGCACTGCACAGAACCGGAAGCTCAAGAAGAAGGAAGTCTGAAGGTGTGAAACTAGAAAATGCTATTTTTTCAGGCAGAGCTGTTGCTAAACTATAGTTAGTGCTCCTACAGAACTCAGTCTTGGCACAGGATAAAACAACATTACATCTTTTGAAGCTTTTCACTCAGTAGTTAAGAGAGTGTGCAGTATGAAAGACCAAAGCAAGATAATAAGATGGTGAAAAAAGTTTTGATGTCTTTGATATCTTCTTGAACACGGTTTGTGCCCTAGGTGGACTGCATAATGTACATGCTGCCATTGTCTTCAGGTTAAAAGGGATGCCAATTGCTAACGAGACATCCCATCTGTACAGCTTCCAGTGGGAACCATGGGTGAGTTTGGGCTGGAGTGTGCATCCTCTCCACCAGCTGTCCTAGAGACCCAAGAGTGCTCAGAGCTGCACTAGGCAGTCAATGTTTTCCTTGTGGTAAGAGGATCCATTGCTGCTGAATTTAGCTTGTTGGCCTTAGGATTTCCAGTTATTTTTGAAAGCCATTGTAGCCTGCTTTGATGTGATTGCTTTCTCCAGCCCTCAGGAGCAACAGCTGTCTTTGCTTCCCACAGCAACTCAATGCTCTGCTTTGGACACAAAATAGAGAAGGCTCTGATACCATGGCTCAGTGGTAGATAACAGCATCTGTGCTGAAAGCACCAACTTTAAATGGCTGTCAGAGCATCCACTGAGATTGCTGAGGGCTCATGTAAGATTACTGTCTCTGCTGCTTTAAAGCAATTTTTCTTTGCTCTTGTCTCTTGGGCTTTAACAGGCCTTAACAGCTACCACTGCTGATCCTTTAGAAATAGTATGTGAGAAATGAGGGTAATCCTGTCAAACTAAGATACTATTGTCACACTGGGGAGTGGGGGGAAGTGTGCTTATTTTTTAGAATAGTACTCAGGCAGCTACCTCCCTGTGAATATTATTTCTGAAAATACCACCACACCAGGCTTTCATAAAGATCCTACTTGGGCTGAACTTTTCCCTAGTTTTAACCATTAAGATACCATCCAAAGCCCATTCCTCTAAATTCCTGTCTTCCTAGACGACAAGAAATGCAAAAAGCTGCTGTAGTCTAGATAGAGGTTATGCCACTCTTTCCACGTGGACAAGAACAGTGCAGTTCATATTGCACTGATATTACAAAACTGCAGATCCCAAATGACCTGTTTTCTTACTGGGTTATGCTGGAGGCCTGGTAACAACCACTTTTAAGCGATGTATTTTAGAAAATGGTTATTGGGTGATTAATTAGGAAAAAGCAGACTTCATGATTCTGATTGTTCACCTTGAGAAAGTAATGGGAAAGTCCTCCTACTAAAACAACTCAGTTTTGCTTCTAGTTTACACTTATGAAGCATGGAGGACTACAGGAATTACCTGAGATCCCTAGGTCAGGTTTCATCAGGTCAGTGTCACACAAAAGACAGGATTTGAGCTTTCTTTAAATGTAAGATAAGCAAAGAACAGTACAAAAGCTACAAGAGTAACAAAGCTATTTGAAAATAAAACACTAGAATTTGGTTTTTCTTGATTAGTCTGGCATATTCTTGAGTAAAAGTCTTTTGTTGCCTGCTCTTTTATTGAACCAGAGAAGGCACTTCTGGTTAGTTATTGGTTTCCTGCCCATAAGCAGCATCTTTTACATGTCTGGTTTGTCTTTCCACATGTCACAGATTTCCTGTTTGTGTTCTGCTGTTGCAGTGGGAAGGAAATCCAAATTCTAAGTATTTTTTTCCTTTGATATGAGGTATCAAAGTTAGGAATAGAAGTCAAAACAATAAACTGCGTTTTATCTACCAGTACGCTGATAAACAGAAGAGGCCAACAGCAAAGAGGCAGAATTTGCAGGAGGCAAACAAGGATATGTTAGCAAAAACTAGAAAAGTTTGCAGTGCATTGGCAGGACCTCCCAGAGCTGCAAAGATCTGAAGTGTCATAGCAGATGAGATTAAATTTGAGCCAGTGCCAAAGAGCAGATGTTGGAAGCAAGAATTCCAGCACAGATGAGGTCGACTTTGTTGTGAGCAGCCAGGAGGAAGAGCAAGGTTTTAATCTTAACGATTCAAGAAAACAGATGCTTATTGCATAGCAGGAGTTAGGGAACGGCACATTTATACAGCTGATGAGACAATCCCTAGTTACAACGCATTAAGTACTACAGGAATATGTAAAGGAGTTGTGCTCTTAGGTTTCTGGTGATGGAGAGATTGAGCCTGAGAGGGATCCAGTTGTTCTTTCTCAGCTTGGGCAGGTTATTCCTCTGACACACATGATTAGAGTACAGGGTCAGCGGGCTGGGAGCATCACCAATCTGACACAAGGCTGGCAAATCCTGTTTCTTCATCTGAAATAATGTGATGTGCCACCTTCAGTGGTTGTGACAGTATCCTAAATTGTTGCAAGAAACAAGTGGGTTTCTGAATGGACAGGCAAAGATTTTAGTGTTAAAATCTTCCTTGAAGATTAGAGCAGCAACATGCAAACAAGCTGAGGTCTGGACATGGCTGAGGTGAAGGGGAGAGAGGAAGAAATCCTAAACTTTGCAGTTTTCCATCCAGCCTATTAACAAGGAGGAGAGGGGGGGAGAATTGATGGAGTTCTGAGAGGTTGTTTGTGTTAAAAGTTCATCAGACTGGAGCCGGGGAGAAAGTGGGGAGACAGGAAGAGAGGCAGCTGAATTACAACAGAAATGGAAATGTACAGGAGCTACACGTAGGAGCATGGATGTAAAATAATTAGGAATGTGGCAAATACTTGCCACAAGTTTGTGTTCTCATCCTAGAGATTATTGCTGTGATCCTCTTCATGGAGAGAGACAAAGGTGAATGCTTAATAGTCCGTATCAAAGTCCTCATGAAGAACCAGTCTGTGTCCAGGACTTGAAGGAGCTGGTGACTGGTAAAATCCAATGCTTCCCCTCAGGTTAACAGCTAGGGGAGCAGCCCAGGGACCAGGCCCACTCATTTAACACAAAGTGCTGCCTAATTTGACTTCAGCTGCTCTTTACCACTTACCATAGCTTTATGGAGCTCTTTCTGGAATTGAGATTTCTCCCTGCTATGTTCATTTCAGCTGATACATCAAGCAAAGTATTGAGGGTTTATGTTCAGATTTATACTGGCACAGTACAGGTTTCTACTTTCACCCTTCACATTCTGAATAAAATTAGGACATCCCTCCTGGCATGTAGCTGCATCTGTAGGAGTTGCAGGAGCTGATTGCTACCTTAGATGTTATCTTTGTAGTTTGAGTGCCTGGGGAGAGGGAATGAATAAAGATTAAACATTCAGCTCATAAACTTTTGAGGCAATACTCAGGCTACAATTCTTTTTTTGTAACATCTGATTGTTTTTATATATCTATGTCGAACACAGCTGATTTGTAAGGGAGGGTGTGAGTGTTGTTTTTCCTAATATTTTCAATGCCCTTCATGCTTTCATGATTGGAATTTGCCTTCTCTGACACCCCAAGCCCTTTTTCCCCCTCTAGATGTTCTGAGTCTGTATTATTGCACATAGACAGAGTTTGGGGTGATTATACTAAATGTTGTATGAAACGTATCTGCTATTAAAATTTAGGGAAACTACTTCCAAATTGTTTTTATGCTGATTCTATGGCAATGAGGTCTGTTGATTCCTCCTTCTTGCTCTCTGTGGGCTGTGAAAAGAAATGTAATCATTCCTTTCACTAGTAACTTTCCAAAAGGTTTTTGGTAGGAAAGCTGTTACACACCTATACACTTTCCATGTGAGAAAAATCACAGCTGTCCTGCTCATGGAGCTGCTGCAGCCAGCCCACCAGGGAATGCATGAACCATGAAAATGGCCTTTCAGGATTACATCTCTCTGTGTTCTCAGGAACAGCAGGAAAATGTGCACATTGGCTTTATGATGTTTGTATAACCCATAACTTGGCAACATGTAAATGTGGCTTTCCTCTCATTTCAAGTGGCGTTTGTGTGGTGACACGGGAAGCTTTGCCACAGTCCTTTTCTTCTGTGAGTAATTTGGGGTGTTTGCATATGTCCAAGCCACTCTTTTGTCTTCCATGGATCTTCATGGGTTTTAAGGAGGCATAGGAAAGAGTTGTATGTGCAGACAAGAATAGCTGTGGTGAACACACCTCACGTTATGGGTATACAGTATAAAAAATATATTTGATCAAGATGGTCTCTATCCAGGGTCAGACCCAGATGGCTTTTAGTCTGCAACCTGCCCACTGTTGAGGAATACATTTCGTGCAGGTGGCTCAGTGAGCAACTGTAGGTTGTTCTCAGCTTGGGGGAATGGCTGGAGCCTCAGGCAAGGGGCTGTGACCTGCCACCAACCCTGTGCACAGCAAAGGGCACAGGAACTGTGGCAGGAAGACCGCAGACTATGGCACACTTACACTGGGAGGGTACAAAAGCCCAGGGATTCCTTTTTTTCTGGGTCCCTCCTCAGAGGTACCAGCTGGAGCTGCTTCTGTTCAGTTGTTACTGCAGCACGATTAAACTGTGTGAAGGATGCAGACATCTGGGACTCTGCTATGGGAACCTGGGGCCCAGCCAGTGAGGGAAACCTGTCTGACTGTGGGAGTGTGGGGTGTGTGGGGACTCAAGCGGGGCACCCATCGGGGCACTGGAACCCCCCGCTGCCAAGGGGCTTCGGTCCCAGCAGTGACAGCCTGGGGCCCTGGGAGTGTGACTGACAGAGCGGCTCCTGGGTGGTCTGACGGGAAAGTTTGCTTAACACCATAAACCAATTTATTGGTCAACATATAAACAAACCTATAAGGAGTGGTAAAAATGGGGCATCCTTAGGTGAGACTTGTGCCAACTTTTTTAAGCCCTTTGATTTTCAGTATGCAGCTTTTTCTCACCTAGAGATGGATTTTTCTTCCATGAAATTGGTTGGTTTCCTTTTGAACTTAGGTCAGCTTTTAGTACCTACAGCCATCTTCTGTAGTGAATTCCATGTGTCATGTTCTCCTGTTGATGTTTGACCTGGCTCTTGGTAGTTTGAGTGACAGCTTGCTAGTTCTTGTTTGTGAGCTGTCACTCAAACTAGCTGTGATTTTGGAGATCTGCTGTCTCACATTGCAATAATCTCCCAGGATCCTGCACAGAAAACCTGTATGGGCAGTCTCTCAAGACTGAGGATAAACGCAGTGACTAAGAGGGAACATCCAGTCAGCTGGGTGGATTTGTAGGACTAGCTTTTAAATACACTTCTGGCTCTTGGACTCATTTCAAACTTGTGGTTTTACTCCACAATCAGCATTTCTGTTTGTTTGGAGTTTTTCTCCTAAAAATCTGAATTGAATACATCTCTATTTCCTGCTCTCCACATGTGATAAGGATGTAAAGTTTCAATGTAAATGTGACACTCTTGTGAAAATATCTCTATAAATTTGCAGGTTTTTACTCCTCTGATAACTTCATTGTATATTCACTTGTAGTATTTGGTGTTGGCTTGAGAGAACTTGGAGAGCATGACCCAGCCTTTTTTCTTTCTGATGGCTAATAACAAAAAGCCTGATTTAAACTCACTGGAATGAACATGTTTCCTTTTGATCCAATCCATGGTTCCTGACTTCACGCATAACCTCTTTACCAAGAGACAATTCCCAATCCCATGAATCAGAGAGTGACATTATTCACAGAAACCTCCCACTTACCAAAGAGAAGGGAGGAAAGAGCTGGGCCAGCACTAAGTTTGTCTGAACTACTTGGATAATTAACCTCTTGAAAGGTCTTGTAACCTCTGATTATGACCAACGTCACGAAATACATGATTATTTGGTGAAGGCAGAAGTACCTCTGTTGCTGGAATATCAAGTCATCTGCTACAGTACTATGATAATGTTGTGTCTGTTATTTCAGACTCAATAGTACCTGAAAAATCAATGTGGGTTTTTCTTTCATGGCCAATAGTCTTGCAATGTGAGGGTTTCTACTAAAAATCCTAATAGCTACTCAGCTGTGGAATTCCCTTTCCAAATTGACAACTTTTAACCAAACAGGCCACTTGAGAAGATCAGCAGAGGTCAAAGCATCACAGTGAGTTGTCTTCAGAAGTGCAGTGATCTGACAACTGCCACTGACATCAAAGGAAGCTTCCTGCTGCTCTGATCTCTCTAATAGGTTGTGTAAATATCACCTCTCACATGAAAGTAATTTCTTAATGCTGTTTCAAATGCCTGATATCTCTCAGTTCCCTGAGATAGTTGCAGCTGTCAGGAGGCTGCACTTGATTTCTTAATTTCTGTGCAATGATTTTGTGTTACTTTTTACCAACTGCATATGCCCTGGCTTTAATTTGAACATCTCTAAAATAAGATATTAATAAAGACAAATTAGAGACCTTTCCAACAGACCACAGAGATGAATTAAGCAGGAAAGTGTGCCTGATGGAAGGTCTGACAATTTTTCATTTTCTTCATTGAGTACCTGCCTTAATTTCCAATTCTAGCCCCATCTTCCTCTGGAGCTGCACATGCTTGAATTTTCTGCCAAGGTTTTGGAACTCTCTGTGTATGATCAATCTTTTTCACATTAGGCTTTATCTTCTGTGCTTTCCAAAACTTTCAGCAATTGGATTCACAAACAGAAGTTTGTAATCTAATTTTAGGTTTCTATCTTCCAAACAGCAACCAAGGTTTTCTTTGGTTTTGTATTTTGAATGGCCATTCATCCCGTTTGTTCAGTTTGATCTGAACAGAGCCTTTAGACAGATTTGTGCACTTCGAGTACTTCAAACTGAGGTGAGAGTCTGAAATCTTCCAGGTCAGAGAACCTTTGACAGAGCGTTGCCTGTCAAGCATGTATTTCTCAGGCCTAACTCAAGCATTCTTTTCAAGCCTGAAATAGTTCTAGCAGGTGGGTACCTGATGCTGATTTGTGATGCTACTTCAAACTGAAAGTTGAAGTGTAAGACTTCAGAAAGACATCTTTTCATTGGGAGATTTTTGCAGGATTGAAGATCCAACCCAGCCCAAGGTCCCTGTGCAACTTTGCCTCTGCCTTCTCTGTCTCTCTCAGCTTTACGGGCTGGACTGCTTCTCAGTGCTTAATAACCTTCTAACCCAACTGGGCACTTAATTTATGCTGTAATTGATATGCTGCTGCTTAAATGAGAGTGAGTGGGAGGACTGCTCATCTTGAAGGAAGCCAGGGTTTCTTCTGTCACAGTTGGCTGCTGTTCCTGGAGGCTTTTTCGTTTTTCCCTGGGGTTCTTAAACAAACTAAATGATAGATGCCAGATTTCTGAGCTCTGTGACACATGTCACTGTGAGTTGTAGATTCAAGGCTCAGTAGTGAGGGTTTGTTAAACACTGTTGGTTTGTTAAAACCTCCTTTGTAATAAGATAAAAGGCAAGAGTAGTTGGTCTGTTTTCTCAAGGTGCTGCCTGGCCAGGTTTTCCTTTTCACAGAAGCCCTCAAGAGAGAGATCATTTCATTTGTACACCTGCAGTCAAAACCAGGGATGGCTCTGAAGGAGATTTGTGTAAGAACAGGATTGTTAAGGTTGAAAAAGACCTCTAAGCTCTTAGAGTCCAACATCAACCTACCACCACTATGTGCACCTCTGAACCATGTCCTCAAGTGCCAATCTGAGGTTGTAAATGGGATGGAAAGACACCTGCATTTTAAGTGCTGAAAGGGCAAAACACATAATTTGTCATCAGTAGGTAACATGTGGAATCTTAGCCAGACAGTGAAAAATTAGAGATTTTTGTATAGCAGAAAAAATCTGCATTACTTGATTTTAGCTGATTTGCACCATTTTCCAGATTCACACGGGATCTCTCTCTCTGGTCATTGAAATCACACTGCATAAGTGGAAAGCCATCCGTTGAATAGAGACCAGCAATCTGAAGGTAGACTCTCACCTTGCTAGCTCAGGTCAAAGCTGAAGCTTGTTTGGTACAGTTTTGCCATGGCTATTGAGCTACAGCATTCACAAATGGATAGGGACGGGAGCCTGGCTATTGGTGAAAGTTGTGCATAAAGCTATTTGTGTTATCTTTGCTCTATGGAATTGCTCTCACGGGGCAAAAATGCAGAGAAAGATGACATAATGCATTATTTTATATATGTGATAAATGGATGATATAATATTGGCTTTTTGCAAATGTTAAAATAAGTGATGTAACAGTGGCTCTGCCACAAATAGATGCTATATGAAAAATATGATATATAAGGTAGCGTTGTTGTGAGGATGTGTTTTCTTAAATACTGTTTCATTTAACAAAAGAAACTTAGAAATAGCTATGCTTATGAACTATTTGCCTGGATTCCATTCTGAATGGTTACTTGAAAAGGGTTTGAATATGATTCTGGGAACTGCTGGAAGCAAGATTCCATTCTGAGTGGTTACTCGAAAGAGTTTGAATATGCAATCACCTGTAGGATCGATTCCGGGAACTATCAAAAACAAGATTCCATTCTGAATTGTTACTGGAAAGGGTTTTGAATATGTATAAATTGTTTATGAATATGCATAATTGTTGATAAATATGTAATACTTCAGGTGTATAAAAGGGGCATTTTAGAGGCCACAGGTGTGCTCTTGGCTAAGCGCCAAAAGCACCCAGCGCTGTGACTTTTGCTTTATTATCTTTGCCCCTTATTGTCCTTTATTAAACTTTTAAATCTTAACAGGAGAGTGAACTTCGTTTTTTCACAATATATATATTACTTTTCAAACTATTAAAAGCAGCAACTGCATAGAACATATTCTGTCCTGAATCTCATCCTGAAATCAAGCCACTGATTAGTACAGTCAGTCTATCCTACTGTAGTCTGCAATGATTATCCCTAGCAGTTCAGCTGAGGGACACTGTGGTGTTACACACGTCGCACTCAGGGAACAGGCCCAGCAAGAGATGGCATGAGCTTAGCAGGGGCAAAACTGCAGTGGTTGACTCTGGTGTAGACACCAAGGCTGGTCTTTGCCAGCTGAAAAACTTGTTGGATTTTCCAGATTATGAAATCCACTTGAATAGATCATTCCGTTTTCTAACAGAAGGAATGTTTTGATAGAAATTACAAGAAAGAAAAAATAACCTTTCTTCCTAAATCAGCCAGCATTAGTGTCTCTGGGCTTATCCTTATGAAAAGCATGCTGGTATTAAAGACAGAAAGTTCCTGTGCTAACGAGGATACAGAAATAGAGTTTAGCTCGGGGCTAAATCCTGAAAGCTGGCAAGCATTTGAGTCTTGTGCTAAATCGAACAGAAGGTGCTCAGCAGGTTCTTAGTATCTGGCCTTTACAGAACAGCAGGAGCCTGGCCTGACTGACATAAGGTGGGCTTAGTGTGCTCTAAAGGGCTTTGTTCTCCACTTGATGGGTTTGTAAATCGTTGGCATTGGTCACTCACAGCACAGTTCAGAGATCACTCCTGTAAACAGTGCAGGCAAGCTTGGTAGGTGTTGAAAGATAATGATGTGGCAGTAGAGAAAAGGAACTTCTCTGCAGCCACTGCCCCAGAAGAGTATTGATTGATGCTTTCTTCATAATTAAAGAGTGAGCTACCTTGGGTGGTACACATTCAGTCACTGCTTTTACCCAGTGTCAGTTCTGATTCTGTACTGGGACTACAAAGCAGTGTGTTCATGAATCCATGTATGCTCCCTTGCTCCAAAACAGTAAAACACAGCTTCTTGGGACAGATGATGACAGAGAAGTTGTCAGCTTCCTTTGAAGTCAATGTGGTGGTTGTGTGTTGCCCTGTCTGAGTATTTGGCCAACGAAACTGAATTTATAGTGGAATCTAACACCTCCTTGTACTGAGACCCTTTAAGTGTTTGCAGGCTGACCTGGCCAACAGCCTCAAGAGCTCTCCTTTTACTTGTTAAGATCTTTCTCATATACACTGCTCTGACATTATGCCCAGCTCCTGGGACAACAGCCACAGACCATGAATGTTAGTTACAACACTGAAGACATGATTTTGTATCAGAAAAATCTATAATGAGAGGAGATAGGTTTTCTCTATTCACACATCGGCTTCCCAGTTTTCTTGTTGCATTCCCTATATTAGTTAAAGTTATTGTCAAGTTATCTGCAGGGCTAGTTTTAGTTCACTTTGGGGGAAAAATATTGATTAGATGCAGATGAAGTTACCTTTTTCTATTAGGTCTTATCTCTAGGCATAAAAATGCAGGAAAGTATGTGCAATATTATTGCTTCCTCTGCCTCTTCTTCAATATTTCTGAAAGGCTTTGCCCTGATCACTCAATTAAATAAGTTTCCCTAATGTTTCCTGGGTGGTCCAATTGTTTGGGTGTTTGCTTTCAGGATTTCAGGCTGATCTCTATAATAAGGATAAAGTTTTCAAAAACTTGCTGCGCTTGGCCTGGAACTGTCATGGAAACTTGAACATGTATTATGTATCAGCAGTATTGGTGATTTCCTTTCAGTCTGTTTTTCGAGGGAAATGAGCCTTTTTTTTTCTTTTTTTTTCCATGGTTATTATATGTTTGTGATCCTTCTCCCCACCCTGTTGTCACTGTTGACTTACAAATTTGTACAACAGAGGGCTGAAGGAAATTCAGCTTCTGCATGACTAAGGCCGTTGAAGAGGCAAGAATCAATCCACAAGGAGAGGTTGTAGTATGAGATCTCGTCTTATTAGACATCAAAGGTTCCCCATGGAAACACAGCCTTTCGGAATGAATTCACAGAAGATTACTTGTTCTTTGCTTAGGGAGTTATTTAACACTCTTACACATGTGGCAAGTTCTCTCAAGGGACGGTTTGTTTCTGCAAAGCCGTAGCTGAGAAGATCATTCAGTTCCGAGTTCCTATTTTTTGTGTTTTCCTAGTTCCTTGTGTTCCTAGGTTTTGTGTTTTCTACACCAGTAGAAATGACACGTGAGACATGTGGGTTTAGCTTCTGATTATGCCACAAGCTCATTCTGGACCCCGAGCCAGTCACAATGCCTCTGGGACTTGAGGCACTATCTCATCAAAGGTAGGGATAAAGCCGTGCTCTTGTATCTTTTCCTCCCTTAGAACTTAGTTTTCTCTCGAAATTTTGTAGCAGGCCTTGCCCTGCAGCAGTAAATTGTCTGTGTTTTAACACAGCAGTTCGAAAATTAGCACTTTGTAACTATGGGAGTGTCAGATTAATTGAAACGCTTGTTTTTCAGCACATGCAGCCCATTAGCCAGTTCTGGGATTCAAGGTGGCTTTCAAGTTACTCTGGGCTGCCATTTGCATGTTGGGATAATTTGTTCCATGGTGTGACACAGACTTGAGTACACAGTGAGACCCAGTGAAGATACCTGGGTGGTGAAGGGCAGTGCGGGAAAAAAAATGGTAGTGCAGAGCCAGTGTGTTGTGAGGTTGGAGGAAGGATCCACAGAAAGCTCCCATGACCGTGTTATGGCCATTTACCACAGGCAGTTTTCTGGCAGGAGTTATGCTAATAATGGCATATGACTGGCAGATCCCTGTTTGCACTGAATAGAGAGACACCACAACAGGGGAGTGTCGGGAGGGGATTACTTTTGAAGATCAGCTTAATGGTGTTCGGTCTTCCTTTATAAACAGAAGTACTGTTTCCTTAGGGAAACCAGGGGAAGTGAAGGTTGGCTGGAAGATGCAGCTCTACAGTTTCTGCACAGCTGCAGTTGCTTGCCATGCTAGGCAGAGTTATTAAAGTGATTGAAGCTCCTCAACCCTCCTCTTATAATACCAAGTTTGTAAGTGATAGTACAATAGAAGCCTTGGGTAGACTCTGTTGCCTTGTCCTGCTTCAAGAGATACATCGAGGGATCCAAAATGGTGACAGTGCAAATCAAGACCTTTTCTTTGCTCTTTTGGCTTTAAATTTGAAGAATTGGCTAAATTTAGCTCATTCTTTTTAATTACATGTAGTATCTAGAAGGACAGGCTCAAGAATGAAGTCAAGTGGCAGTTCTGCCCCAGAGACAGGAAAGAAGAGACCCAGCTGCAATGCAACGTTAGCTCACTGCCAGCCCAAACAGAAAAACACCTGCACCACAAGACAAGCTGAAAATAAAATCAGTCCTTCACAGTGAGTGATTAAAAAGCTCAGTCTTGTTTCAAGGGATCAGGGAAAAAAATGGAAAGAGGAAGCTGAAGCAATGACAGCAAGAGAAGGAAGTGAAGAGACCAAAGGGGTTTTTTTTTTTGTGTTAAACATGTATTTAACAGCTGTGGACCTCAGTAGGTTTCTATAAGAAACTGTGGGGGTGGACTGAATGGAATTTACTCCTAACAGTCCCAAGCACTGCTGTGGTCACAGGGATATTATTAATTTCTTTTGAACTCTGTTGTTGTAAGGGAGTAGAGTTGTCAGGGTTTTTCTCTGCAAGAGCTATGAAAAACCAGAGGAATTGCTAAATACAGCACAAGAAACATTCAAGCATCTATAAAACAACAGAAAAATCTACACAGGAAGTTTGAGCAGCATATTTATAGGGGACTCCTGTGCTAGTTTAAGGGTTTTAACAGACCAGGATGAAAAGAGACTTTTGCTAAAGATGATGGTTTTAAGCAAGGAGGTAGCACATCCTGCAGAGAAATAGTTAGACTGGGATCATCCCATGAGCCAGTTCTTAGAGTGTGCACAGGTGGGAGAGGTCATATGAACAGCCATGTGTTGCAAGTGTCCCTGTCCAAAACACCTGATTGCTCCATGTGACAGTGGAAAGAATAGCATGTCTGCTGACAGCTGAGTCAGTGCTGTGCCAACCTCTGTCTGACTTTCCTTGCCTATGGATTCCCTCTTTTCCTCTCCCTTCCCTCTGCCTGCCTTGCAGAGCTGCTGGCTGTATCAGAGGGAAAGATGGGGGCATTTTTTCACGGCCCATCAGCCTGAACACCAGCACACAGTCAGTGGCTGTTGCCTCCTCTGCCCTTTTGCCTTTCTTTTTATCATTTCTTGTCCTGATAGGCATAAGGAGTTCTCAGCATGCTGGGCCCATTTCTTTGTGAGTAAATTCCCTCACAGAAGATTTTATAGCAGGTTGCCAGTTACCTTGCCAACCTCACCTTTCTGTTCCAGCCCTGTGGCAAGGTTGCTTTGTGGCAGCAAGGAGAACCTGCCTGGATTCCCTACCCTCTGTGACTGACTTGGTGTGTTTTTTTAGCAACTTTCTGACAAAGAAAAAACATCTGCTTGTGTATCCTAGATGGTTCTTCCCTGTGAAACACAGCAGAAGATGGTGCTGAGAAAAGAACTAAGCCATCAGCTTGAGATGCATTAGATTCACACAGAACTGTTTTTCACCAAGTATTTTAGGCCACGTGGTTATTAAAAAAAATCCAAATAAAGTCATAGATTTAGACCTAGACTCAAGCTAGTGTTGGTAGTTTGCACTTGATCTTCTGGTTTTCAAAATATGTAAACAGCCTGAGATTTGAGTGAGTGTCTCAGTCTTTGCAAATATTACAATAATTCGGAGAAGTTATATGTGGGTTCCCTCAAGAGGCTTTTGAAATGAGTGTAAAACCCAAACCTCCAGAATAATCAGTTAAAGCTTTGAGACCCTGCTTGGCTGGAGAGTTGTTTTATGCTTGATTCTGGTACAAGTTGCTGTTTATGGGGCAGCAGAATCATTCTAAGGGAAGGCAACATCCCTGACCACTGGACGTTACTGTTTCCATGTCTAAGGAAATAAGGAAATTTTATGGTCTTGACTGTGGTTCAGGGGTAGGAGCTTAAACCCAGTTGAGTTTTGTTTAGTCATTGATTTTTTGTTGTACTTACTTTGCTTAGCTTGGATGTCAGCAAAAAAGCTTTGCTCTGAAGTAAAGAGCCCTTTTGACTCATGAATATTTTACCTGCTACCGACTTCAAAGCCTGACATGAACTTCTACTTAGTCTTGCCAAGTTAAAACCTTAACCGTATAAAAGTGTATTGTGCTTGGTGACCAACTACTGGCAAGTCTCTTCCCTTAGGAGAACTTGTCATATTCCTCAAAACATCCGGCACGTGGCTTTTCATTAGCCACCACAGCCTATAGACTTTACTTTGTTTCTTCATAAACATAATTATTTCAAAATAACAAGTGCACGTGGATGTCCCTGCAGTGTGAGTGCAGAGTGGCCCTTCTGTGCTTCCTGGCAGTGGTTGTGGTGATGCTTACAGGAGGCTGCAAGAAACAGGGCAAGGACACCATGGTGCATCTTGTCCAGGGCAAGGACACCATGGTGCATCTTGTCCAATGCACCCTCTTGGCACTCTGAGGCTGCATGGAACAATTTGTGGGTTGAAGGCAGTGACAGACTGGTGTTTCTTAAGGAATGTCTGCTGTGAGATAAGTAGGCTGAGGCTTGGGATGTGGGAAATCAGCCTGAGCAAATCACCCTCACTTAGAACGTCTCGAATTCCTTTATCTCAAAATGGGTTATACTTTGCACTGAGGCTTAAGAGTGTTAAGTCTGGGGCTCCTGTTTCACCTGCCTTCAGACACCCTTTGTTTTAGGTGTTATGTTCATCCTGTAAGAGAATCACCCTGTTTTTAGCTGTACCTTCAGCATGGTGCTTCTGCAGAGACTGCTCTCTCTAGGGGTCATGTCCTTCCCTCCAAATTGAAGGGACAATTATTGCATTCAGTGGGAGCCTTGCTATGGATTTAAAATTATATCCCCCCCGAAATGCAGTTGGAAATGTAGTCTGGTCTCAAGCAGTCATGTGGGTCCAAAGTCGTCATCTACTTCATATTTCACTTCACAGACAGTATTTCAAAGCATGTGTCAAGCATCAAGATGCTTATAGAATGGAAATATTACAATTCTCACCAGGTAAAAGTATGAATTCCAACTAAACATGTGGTTACAATAATTAAACCTGGATGATAAAAGCTGAAGTAAAGCAACACAAATTAAAAAAGACTGATTTCACAGTGGTCCTAAGTTTTTATGGTTTTTCAGATTGTCTACTGAGAGCTAGCTGTGCTCAACATATTGAGGGGAAATAACGCAGAACATTTTTAATTACATTCCTACTTAACTTATTCATATCAGAAACAATTAGTTTCATGACAATGCTTCATGATTTTTAATCCAGACCACAGTGGCTTTGTGGCATCTTTCCAGAAACAGCTCAAGACATGAATTTTCTTTAGATTTCTGATAAGATGGTATGATTGCTCCTGTTGTGTTGTTTCCTCACGTGAATACCTTTGTTCTCTTGTCTTTCAAGACTTTTTGCAGGCTTATGTCTATTAGTTACAATAATTTCTTGTTGCTTCTTGCTAAAATGCCCAGAAAGCCTCGGGCAAGGCTGAGGCTTTCCTATTTTAAGGAGTAGCTTTGAATTTTTGTTTGTGTTCCATTTCACCCTCTCAGAATCTGTTTAATCAACAGATAGAGGAAATAATTTTTTTTCCTGAATGTAAACAATTTGGACCAAATAAATAAACATTCTTAAATGGGTACTTTAATTGGTTTTAATATACCCAAGAACTTCAAGTATGTTTAGTTTAAAGCAAGCATGCTGCAATGCCTCATCCTATAAAAAGATGTTGTTCAATGAAAATCACAGGAGGAGTTTGTTTATCCTCCTTCTCCTCCCAAAGCCATCCCCAGGGTTCTGCTTTTCCACCCTAGTTGCAAGAAACAGGGCTCTGGAGAATGCACACAAGTTCCCAAGGAGTAAAGTACCCAGTACACCTGCCTTTCTGCTTCTTCTGTGATGGGATGGACACAGCAAGAGATAGCTTTTCTCTTTCAAAGGTGAATTAAACACTTTCTTCACATGTTTGTTTTAGGCCCTCATTCAAGGAAAGTTTAGCTGCTTTGGGGAAACAAATAAGAAAGAAATAAGCTAGCACAAACCAAAGTGTGGTCTTTCAGGGGGTCACTGTCATTTAGGGATGGGCTTAGGTGGTTTGTGGGAAAGATGGAGCTTTTCAGTATTCAGTACTGTGGGGTCCCAAGGTCCTAGAGGGTCTGAAGCTGTACGGCCATTTTAATCTCACTGATAACTGTCTAACTAGGTTTTTATCACCTAATTAGATCCAAAGAAGAATGCTTTGCTGGGGCTATTTATCAATTGATTAATTGTTGATTGATTGATTGATTGATTGGTTCTATTTTAAGCTGTCATAATTGCTGTCTTTGAGCATGTACCTGACCAAGGATTTAAATATTAATTCTGGGAATCCTGAAATCCCAGGAAAGGCTCACGCCAGAACAGCTTCCCCTTTTCCTGCAACCCTGTCAAGATTTTTATGTTTTCCTCCAGACCTGTATGATTAATGCTTGAAGAGCTGTTTGTTAATGTGTAATGGCAAAGCTGCCTTCTCATTGTTTTTTGCACTCTCTGCAGTGAGCTCCTGCACTTTGCAGTATTTACTTAGAGCGGTGGTGAAAAGCAGATCACCGGGAGCTGACACAAACTGAACCATTCCGAGAGCACAAAATGTGTGGGCAGCCTCTTCTGCAAGGAAATAATTCTCCCCATCTGTGGTTTTGTTTACAAGAGGATTCTAAATATACTCTCATCTCCTGTTGATGATTAGGAATAAGCCTTTTCCTGTATTATAGAGTTAGAAATCTGTTTTTTACAGAGTACACTGGGAGCAGTGTCACTGTCAGGCTTAGGTTACCCATTTCATAATGATCTGATGCTATCACTGAAATCCTAAGAAGAACTGTTGTATATGAAGTTGCCCCCTTCTGTGCTAGGATATCCACGTAGCTGCCATGAGGGAACAGGAGACACAGTAGCTATGATTAAGAGTTATCCCAAAACCTCTGTGTTTACTCTGCCACGGGTTCAACCACATTACCCTGACAGGAATTATTTAATCTTTTTCCGTGTCTTTCTGTTACATTTCATTCAATTTAATTTTTGGAAATTTGGAGGAAGGGTCAACAAACCCCATATTTCTCCAGTTCCAGGGTCTCCTGCAGCATATAAAATATGCAGATCTTATCCCACTGCTTGCTGAATTCTCTTTTAGGATTAAATAACCAGAGGGTTCTGCGTCAGCTCAATGCACTTGAAATGCATACTCTGCATTTCCTTAGTGGGTTATGTCCAACAATAGGAAATCCACAGAAGATGAGATTTAGGTCACAGAATCACAGATGGTAAAATTGCAAAGGACCACTGAAGGACATCTAGTCCAATGTCCCTGCTCAAGCAGGGTCCCTAGAGCATGTGACCTGGGATTGTGTCCAGAAGGGTTTTGAGTATTTTCAGGGAAGGAGACTCCACAACCTCTCTGGGCAGCCTGTTCCAGTGCTTAGCCACCCTCACAGTAAAGAAATTCTTCCTCATAGTCAGGTCTACTTTCTGAAGTACGAGATGGAAAAAAGGAATGTGATAGAGACTAGGAAAAGTATTTTAGAAACTCCCATTCCAGTGCTGCAACTCAGGCAGGGGAAGGTGCAAGTAGTTGAGGAGAAACTGCCAAACAAGCAGGAAGGAAGAAGGAGGGTTTTCTCTATGCAAAGTACGTCAAAGTACATTTCACACTCTCCTTGCCCAGGTATCAACAGCTATTCCCGAAGATTCTGAGTAGAAAAGAATATAGGAGGAATATTGCATGTGACAGTAGAATTTGGGAAGTTATTTTGTACTACTCTCAGGTTGTTTTAATGATCAAGTTTTGTCACGTACCACTATTCTGTTCTAGCATTTGGAGTGGAAGAAAAGAGGTTTACGTTATCTTAGTACAAGATGACTGACTGCTGAACCCTATTAAAAACAGCATGTTGGGCTAGAGTACTGAAAGAGGAAAGACTTTTCAAAGATCAGATGAAAAGGACTAAGCTGGATCTGGAGGTTCTTTAGTGAGAGAAAAAGAAACCCACTAATGGCATCAAAACAGAGCATTTTGGCTTGCATAAGTTTATTTTGGCATGATGGACCAAGTAAAAGGAGACCCAGATGGAAAAGAAGCAGCAACTAGAATGGTATTGAATAAAATTCAATGGAGACATTTTCAAATTGCAGAACAAATGTTTCAGGCATGGAAAAAAGAGAAATTACTTCAGCCAAACAGAAGTGTGTTTGGTTTTCAAATGCCACAATATGACTTTGTTTCTTATATGACATTTCTTCACATATTTTGCTTCAAAAGATTTTATTGAAGTAATAGGTGTTGTATAGATGGTTTTCTCCTGTGTTTATAAAGGGACAGACGTGTTCATCCGCTTTTATTTATTTATTTTTACTGAGTTATACTGAAGGTTTTGAACCAAAATGCAATTAAAGCTGCAGAAGATGCTGAGGTGGCTGTTTGCACGGTAGCCAGAAGACATTTATGTCCTGATCGATTTTTTTTTCTTTTAGTTTTGAATTGTAGCAAGCTTTCTTTTTTTATAGTGTTAGGTAAGCTGAATGTGTCACTTTGTCTGTTTTTCAGTCTGCATGCAGTGCAACTCATTTTTAGGACTGTTCTCAGACATAAATATCCAAGTGCTGGTTAATCCTTGCAGTAGTTTTGTAGGGTGGGAACGATATCACTTGTCCAAATCACAGTGTCTTCAATAAGGTGAATATTCTTCCTTTGCCTGTTTTGGTTCTAGATTTTAAATTACATGTCTGTCTCCAGGATGCTTTCCCAGATGTTGCAAAAGCCAACAGAGGTTCTCCATCCCCTGTGTAATGCTGTAGAAGTGCACAGGTGCCTCATAGCCCCCCATGTGACACTGCCCATTTAAGAATCTGCTTGATTGTCAGGAGCTGTAAATGTGGTTTGTTACTTGTTATCAAGCAATCAAAACTCAGATTTTATGTGAGAGGGTTAATGCTTTTGATTTCTCTGAACTGATGTGGGACACAGGCTGGTCAGGTGAATGAATGAAGTGAATGTAACTCACTTTTCATGTGACCATTAGAGAAAATAACACAGCTTTTGATTCTAAGGGTGTGAGGGAACTCTGTCCTGAGAATTTAACAGCATATGTCCTAAAAGGAGGTAGTAATCTGTAATACAGGAGGGTACTAGCATAGCCTAATGATGAACTGGACAGACTGGTGGGCATTCAGTTCTTCTACCTTAGCAAGAAAGGTGTGATTATTTTGTTATGCTACTACAGCAATAGCAGCACAAAAGGGAACTTGAGTCTCAGCCAGCATTTCTCTCTGCTTACCATTTATCCTCCTGTAGAAGCAACTGCTCCATCATTTCACAGCCCAAGCAGAGGGAGGCAAGCAGGCTCCCCTGTCTGTGCTGCTCAGCCAAGAACAGCCTGACCTTGAGAGGCTGATGAAGTCAAATATCACTGCAGTGTCAAAGCCAACATGTCATTTGACCTTGAGTGTCAGCTTGATGCAAAAGAAATGTGACTGGTGTGACCCTGGAGCAGTAGTTGGCTGTCACCAATGCAAATGTGCTGTTCCCCTTGAGAGCTACAGCCTGAAAGAACTGCTAATTTAGAGAGTATTATAGGAAGTTCTCATAGGCTAGAACTGAAGCCTTGCCCAACTGCAGTTAAAAAAAAAGCAAGTGATCAGAAAAACTCCCGTGTTCCTCATATGATTGCTGAGATGAACTGGTGAATAGAAAGGTCATTCAGCAGGAAAAAAAAAAAATAAAAGCACATGGAGAGTTATCTATCCTTTGTTTTTCCATAAAAAGGCCATCTGCATGCAGCAGAAAGTCATTTACACAGCTAAACAGAGTGAGAATAAATCTGTCTCCATCCACTGGAAAATGGAGAAATAATGGGGGAAAATTGTGGAGCAGAACTATGTCATATTAGGGACTGAGATAGAAAAATGCCAATTACAAAAGCAGGGTGGCTTTCTTCTTGCTGGGGGATTGTCCAGCCCCATTGTCCTGTAAGATCCATTGCTTTCCCCAGCTTATTAATCTCAAAAGGAAACTGTTAGTTATTAGTAATTTCCACAGATTCCATTTCCTTTGCTCAGTTTTGTGTGGCTTCTGTCTGTCATTATCCTCAACAGTATCAGCCTTAGATTTTCTAGAGATGCTTTTTCTCTCTCTTCACTTCAGTGTCCTTCAGGCTTGGCAGGGGAGGTGGCATTGTTCAGAATTTCTGTTGTGAAGCATCTGGTACCAGGCACCCACACCATGCTCTTTAAAGACTGAGAAGATGGTGTGCTTCAACAAAATAGTATTTTTGGTACATGAGGCAAAGGATGACAAATCAGGGTATTATTCTTCCTGTTTTGTTGGTCAGGAGTTATGTCAGTGGGGTTAAATTTGCTGAGAGTTCACAGCAGGTGCTGTCATTTCACAAGCAGATTGGTGACTGCAGGGCCATCCTTCCTAACATCCCCTCAGATGCACCTTAGGGAAAAAAAAAAGCCCCCAAAACAATTAGACCTTTTCAAGTCTCTTCATTTCAACTCACAGGCAGGAAGCTCTGTCACTGTGGGAGGGGGGACTAACGTGACAGAATATCACGAGATCAGCTGCCTCAGAAAAAAATTAACCTGAACAACAAAATGTGAAAAATACCACGCAAAGCTCTCAGGATGCAGCTCAAATGGGACTGTTAGCACTAACTTCATTTTGACCTCCAATTTCTTTCTTTTGAATTTGCTCTAAGCAAGCAGCTTTGGTGCAGTTACTGCACCCATTTGGCTCCACTTAGATGAACTTTTTTTTTTAAATTCTCAGTAGAAAAACTTCCAGTTTTCAGAGAGCAAATGTATCTGCTGGTGGTGCTGCCTTTGAGTATTAAGCTCTCCATCTTCCTTATCATCTAGTTGTTCTGTGCTAAAAAGTATAAAGTTTCAAATCAAAGTATCTCCCCCATCCCTTGATGCTATTACACATTTCATGAAGGAGGTGGTACCCAGCAGAAACAGAGATGCTTCTGAAATAGACACAAGAACTCCTGAGCAGCCACCTGGAAAAAGCCACATCAGCCTCACTGGCATAAAGACCTGGTCTTTCTTGCACCAGGATTGTCCAAAGACTGGATTTGGCAGTTCAACAAGGAACTGGCACAGTTGGCAAATCCTGCACTCTAATGGTGCTACTGGGAAAAGGGTCTTTAGCATTACTGGTTATTGATAATGGGCAAACCTTGTCCTTTTGAGCACTGGAAAATATCAAGACAAGCCATAAAGTAGGAATAAAATAAGAAAAAAAAAAATCGTCAGCTGGTTAGACAAGCTTTCAAATTGCTTGCACAGGTTTCTCTGCGTGTGCCTTTAGATAAAGATAGGATCATGTCAAAATTCCCCTGACACCAGAAATGTGAATCCCCCCAGCCCAGAAGGGTTAGTTTTCATTGGGTGGTTTTGTTTTTTGGGTTAAGGGTGGCACAGCTACTCAGCTGACTGAGCTGGTGGGGTACCATGTATTTACAGCATGTCTATTGGAGAAGAATGAAATTTTTTTATTTTCTTCTTCTTTCTTTTTTTTTTCTTCTTCCCTATTTGTAGGTCTTTCTGCAGATAGGATAACATTCTCACTTTTTCTGAGAAAAATCACCCTCCCATAATTTTTAAAAGCATATTACTCTGGTTTTCAGGGAATTTCCAAACAACCCAGATTGGCTTATTGAAGTGAGAAGCAAAGCTCCAGCCTGCTCTATACTGGAGAAAATATCCCCTCCTGAGCCACCCTGGGGATGTGCCTGTGTGGCCAGCCAGGGTCCTTCCAGCCCTGGAAGTGTCCTAGGCAACCCAGCTTGTGTTCAACCTTCCCATGGCACACTGCAGTCTTTTATCACACTAATTTGGGGCTAGATCCTACAGGGGAGTGATTTTGCCCTTTATAACCTTGCAGTTGTTACTGTGAGTTTATTAACCTGGCATGGAACCTCATCATAAGAAGAGCTGGCTTACAGTAAATAAACAGCAAATTGACCAAGACTCTGAAGGAGTTTCCTCAATCCTTTGCTTGTTCAGAAATGATGGTATTTAGTGACACAGTTAGAAGAAGCTGCAAAGTCTCCGGAGTGCTTGAAAACATTACTCAATGTCAGGATGTGCTTTTAACTCCTCAGATTTTGGTAATACCATTTAAATTGACTTCTAGCATATGTCATTCTCTCTGAAAGGTCTCTGCAAATTTTGACTTGAAGGATCTGAAGCATAATGTGTCTCTAAACAATTCCTTCAGGGATAAAAAGAGCATGGGGTCTTCCTGATAATTTTTTTTTTCCTGGTGCCTGCTAAGGGAAAGATACCATGTGCCAGCAAGCAGCTCTGAATACTGGCACAGCTGGTGCCTGGTTTCTGTTTTTCCACAGCATCAGACTGCTCCAGCCTCTTGTCACTAAACTTGAGTGTACTGACTGTATCATTGGGCTGTATTAGCCGAGGGTTACTCTTTGCCCTGGGTATTTACAGAGCCAAGTAAATACATTGTAAAAGGAGGCATGGCCCATAACTCCTAATGGAAGTGCATTTGCAATGTGCTGTTTCACTGAACCCTGTTGTAACAGGATTTTAGAGCACCTTCACTCAGCACACTGAAATGACACGAGAAGATGCACAGAGTGGAGTGGTGGTGCTTGAGGAGGAGGAGATGAGCATTTGAGTGCCAGTTTGTTCTGCTACAGAAGCGGGTCGCAGGGGACCTCTGGGTCTCAGCCTGGATCTCTGTAAGAACTTGTAAGTGTCCCAATGAGTGCATGGCACCTAAATTTCAAGATGATCCCTGCTACAGACAGGGACATCACATGATGTTGAGGAAATATGTGAAATGCTGCAAACAGGCAGGGGCAGCCCAGCTTGTGCTGGAATAGCAACCAAGGGGATGCTTAGCTCCTAAGGCAAACTCCATACAGCAGATTGTATACTGTCAAAAATTCCTTTGGGCCTCAGGATTTCAGCATATCTCTGAAGACTTGGTTGCACGGCCTCGATAGAAGCATTTTTCTCAGTGTGTCTCCAGCAGTACTAGCTAGCCACCAGGGCTGTGCTGTTGCCATGATGCCATGTCCAGTTATTCCTTAACTGTTCTGAAATGCAGCATTTCAGGAGCTTTCAGACAGCCTAACACACAGATTTAATTCAGAGCCTTACCCTCCAGTGCTGTGTTGATGTCAGCAGCAACCTTGCAATGATCTCAATTCAAACTGGAACAAATACAACTCAAAAGTGTTTTCTGCCTTTACTTATGATCAGGAATATTGATTATGATAAGATTGGTTTGTTGAGTCCCTGTTTTCAATTTTAAACTTTTGTTTGCCAAAAAAAACCCACTCAATTGCAAAACAGACATTGGTGGGGTTTTCTTTTTCACATTAAAATACCCAAAAAAGTACACAAGCAAAAATACACAAACCTGAAGCTATGCTCCTTCAACATAATCCCTCAGCAGAAGGGTAGATGTTTGAGGTAGATCTGAGTTTTCATGTACAAACTTGGAAAAAGAAGCATAAAAACCAGAATAACAATAATTGACACTTAGGAACACTTAAGGGGAAGTAGGAGCACAGTGTCAAATACTCCTGCTTCATTTCTCAGGGACTTTGTGGAGCTTTTATTTCTGGGTTTGCACCATGTGAATTCCCAGTAACTGGGCTTCATTTTGCAAAACCTTTCAAAACAAAGCTCAGCTTGAACTGCTTATTTTCATCCTTTTTGTGGTTTGATCATATGAAGTTAACATATTTCCCACGGTTTCTGGCCAAAAACATTATTCTAAGGTTCATCTGAAACTCAGTAAAAGTTCACGTGTAATTTGGCTTGGATTTTGAGGTGATTTCATTGAATCTGTACTGAATTTCAAGGTTACAACAGAACTACAGTGTGTAGTGGAAAACGCCTGTTTTTTTGTTAAGTTCCCTGTCTACTTCCTGGACATTTAACTCGACAATTTAACCAGAATTTTCTGCTTGGAAATAATGGTGAAATACCATTGTGGTACCATCTCCTATCACCCCTTGAGTAAAAAAGAAGCAAAGGGGAAACTAAAATCTTGTTCCACACATACTCCTCCTCTCTGAGTAGTGACAAAGGCCATCTCAGTTTAACCACTCAATTCCCTCTGTGCCGTCAGTGCTTGATCTCATGGCTTTGGCTCTGGTGCTCATCCAATCCTTTAATGAGCTGATTCACCCTGCTTGGGCTCTCTGCTTTTCCTTTAAAAAAAAAAAAACAACAAAACCAACAGAGTTCCAGACAGAGAGTGAAAACGAGGTAGACATTTCTGGGTAAGTAAACATTGTCAGCCTGCACTTGAACAGACTCAGTGTAAATGTCTTAATTGCATAAATGCTTTTAGCTGAAGGCTGTCTTTTGACTGAAAGCAAATGAAATTGGAACAGATTGCTTTAAGATGACAAAAGGTTTAAGAAGACTGACTCTAGTGATCTTCTCAGGATCTTGATTACCTCTAATTCAGGAATGCTTGCAGTGGTCATTTTACTTTTCACTTCTAATCAGACCCCTAAGACCAAAATGTCCCTTTAGTTCATTGTCAGTTGCATGCTTCTGGTAAGGAAATATTTCTGAAAAAAAAAGGAAAAAGAAAAAGTTTCTGGGATGATACATACTACTGAAATTTTCCTCTGTGTGCAAATGAACAGAATACATCTGTGACCTACCTCTTCATAACAGCTTTGCAAGCTCCAAAATTACAGCTCTTCAGTCTTAGGCCAGCACGTGCGGTGGAGTTGCCTGTAGAAACTTTTTGTGTGTATGACATCCTCAAAATAAATTGATGATATGAAAGGTTTCTCAAATCACAGTTCTTTCCCAGTGGGAATGAAATTAGCAGTTCCTCATGACACAGCTTATGGTTTTCAGAGGAAAATCCTGGTCCTGTTGGAATTGTGTGCCATGCATGCAGTGGGAATTTAACAAAAGTGCTTTGATAAGCCTGGTACGTTGAAGGAAAGCAAATCTGTGCTTTGAACAAATGCTGTTCACTTCATCCTGTGCCAGTGCAGTCTGTGCTGCCAAAACTCATCTTCTGCCAGTGTAACTGTGCCTAAATAAAGGTTTCTCCCTGGCTGAGTGGGGATGTCAGCACCACACAGCCTTGGCAATTTGGCTGTCCTGGCAGAGACATGTACAACAGCCATCTGTACCAGGATGCTGGCCAGACATTAGGGAGATGGAAACAGCAGTTTGCAGCTTATGGGGTATCAAAGAGAACACACTCAGAACAGTTTGTCCCCACATCCATGACATTATTTGAAGTAGAACCCAACGCTTTTGTTTTAAACCAACACTTTGGTGCCTACCTTAAATTAGTGTGGCTGTACACACTGCTGCTGGGAGGAATGTAGCTCTGGAGCTGCCAGGGGCCCTGCCAGCTGAAGCAGCTTCAGGGTTGAGGAATACATGTAGTGCCAGTAGCTCAGGAAGAAGCTGCAGTGGGAGCTGCAGGTTGATCCTGGGAGGGGGGAATGGCTGGAGCCACAGGCAAGCGTCCATGAGGTGGCACCAGCCCTTTGCACCACAAAGGGCACAGGGCTGCAGCTCCAGCCAGCTGACCGGACACTCAGGCCCAACAGGAGGCAAGGGCTCTGCAGGAAGACCGCAGACTATGGCACACTTACACTGGGAGGGTACAAAAGCCCAGGGATTCCTTTATTCCTGGGTCCCTCCTCAGAGGTACCAGCTGGAGCTGCTTCTGTTCAGTTGTTACTGCAACACGATTAAACTGTGTGAAGGATGCAGACATCTGGGACTCTGCTATGGGAACCTGGGGCCCAGCCAGTGAGGGAAACCTGTCTGACTGTGGGAGTGTGGGGTGTGTGGGGACTCAAGCGGGGCACCCATCGGGGCACTGGAACCCCCCGCTGCCAAGGGGCTTCGGTCCCAGCAGTGACAGCCTGGGGCCCTGGGAGTGTGACTGACAGAGCGGTCAGACAGGAAACTTTCCTTAAAGCAGGCTAGACTTTCATCTTCAGTTGTGGCAGTAGTTAGTGAGATAAAAGGGTGACACAGTTTGGGAGACTGACACAAGTTTCCCTGTCAGTCCTTTTCAATGTCCAAGCTCTACTGGTACAACTGCAGGCCAAGGATGAGCTGTTAGAGGCAAAATCTCTTTAAGCCAGTGCTTGCACTGAGAAAATTGACCACAGCAGCAAGGTTCTTGGATATTTAATGAATTTCAAGACAGGTTCTTTCTTTCTGTTCCATGTGGACAAATGCAAGGCTGCTTGTTATACTGTTTACAGCGTTTCTGTGCTGACCTTGTCTGAATGAGGGTAGATTTGTTGTCATGTGTGCGAGTGCATGATCAAACAACCATCGCAAATGTAATACCAAATGTCAAGAAGATTTAATCATATGAGCTGAAACATCTCCCACTAATGATACAACCTAATCACAGGATGCTGTTTTGCATGCATCACTGTCAAATGCTTTAATAGTTTTAGTCAGAAGGTATTTCAGTGATTACAAGCTGCTTGTGATTAAAATTAGCACAATTACACTAATGGAATAGGATTTGTGTAGTTGCCCAAAGGCACATTTTGAAAAAGAGAACTAAATTTCTTGTATAAACGATAAAACAAACCTAAAAGTTTATTTGAAGGCTTATGTCAGCATTGGTCCTAGTGACCCACGTGTTTTCTCTGCCAGTTTGTTTGCTTCTCTTTTACATTGTCAAAGAAAATCCTTCCTTTTGAAATACAGACAAACTTCCGAACATAAAAATAGCATGTCTGCCAAAAAGGAAAAAATAAATTTTATTGGTGAAAATAGCCAAAGAATGATACAGAGCAGAGATGTGCATTTTTTCCCACCCTATTAATAAGCATGTGTGTTTATGTTATTTTTTCTGGAAAAAGCAGAAAAACTTCAATACTTTTCTGCAGCACCCATGCATGCTTCCTGAAAACTGGCAGATTAATAGGGTCTGAACTGATTCAGACTAAAGCCAGAGAGTTTAAGGGACAGTGTGATTCTGTGTTAACTCCTGCCTAGCTGACACTCTCCTGCCCAAACTCTAGTGGCTTTATTGGGTAGGAACCCCTGTCAGCAGCAGTGGATTAATTTTTGTAAGCCCTGCCCACCTGAGGTGAGGCAAGAAGTCTTTATAAGAGCCTTGTCAGGTGCTAACTTCTCAGGTGTGTTCATCTGAGCACCAGAACAGTTGGACTGGGCAGGAGTACGGAGGGAATGTCTGTCCTCTGTGTCTGCTGAAGAGGTGGTTGGGGCAGATGTCAAGGGATGAGTCTCCTAAAGAGCCTGGCAGAACGGAGGAGAAGAGCTGCTGCTGCTGCAGGAATGGGGACAGGACAACTTGGGGCTGTGTCAGATGGAGCTGTTCAGAGAGCAGAGCTCTCAGAGCTCAGCTCTGCCCGTGTGCCTCTATCTGGAGAAGGTTCGTCTGTAGGGCTTGCAAGATAAGCAAAACGAGCAGCCCATATATTTTCACTCAGGGCAGCTGAAGGCAAGAGCTTCTTTGTCAAATAATTGGGGACGTAAGAGAGAGAAACACGTTCTGATCCTCTGAGATTCCACTTGAAAAGGCAAAGCACACAGTTCCTGGCCACAGTTCTCTGCCTTGATGTTAAGGCAGTGCAAGTTCTCTTGACCTCAATTTGAATTTACTTTACATGTTGGTTTGTGTTTCTGAAGCAGGAAAGACACTTAAAGTCTCCAAACTATTAGCTAGAAAGCCTCAAAACCACAAAAATGACTAGATACATCTTTTAAAAACCAATTAGTAAGTAAAAGAAATAAGATTTTTTTTCTCCAATCAGGTTCCAGCTTCTGCATCTTGGGAATCTTCATTATTATTTTTGACTTGTTAAAGGTAGAAATGTTGTTTTAGTTTAGCTTTCTTGTATTGAGGACCATTTAGTCTGTTTTTTGCTCTCTTTCTCTAAGGCAGTTGGCACTGCTGTTTCACAGTTTATCAGAGGTTTCAACCCGTGATGCTTTTTCACTTACCAGAATCTGCTTTTCTTTTCAGTTTTGTTTTAGCTCACTGGGGATTTGTCAGACCAGAGTCATACTTGCTTGCAAAACAGTTAGGAAATCAACTGAAAGACCTCTCTCCCAAAAACATCTGGAGGCGTGTAGGATTATGAATTCTTTGATAGGAGATTCCGGGGTCCAAGCATGTTTTAGTGGCCAGGAGAAGGTGACTGGGAAGTTGAGATGCAGGGCAGGGGTGTAGGAAATAATGTTTTGATTTATGAATAATCCCCTAAAACCTTTGCATTTTTGGTAAATCATACACACAGGATAGTAACTTAGAACTTTTTCATTGAATTTCACAAATTTCTGTGAATTTAAACTAGCTGAAGACATGGTTCAATGACTGGAAAGTAAAATTGAGCTTATTTAGCTGTTGCAAATAACTCTTATATACTCACCTGTTGCATTAGCTACTTGGGGGTTTTGTGTTATTGTTTATTGTTTGGAGGGCTTGTTTGTTTGTTTGTTTTGACCATGAGTTCTCAAAAATATTTCATTCAAGTTATACCCAACATAAAGTTCAGTGCTCAGATTATGATAGATGAGTGGGACATGTTTTGGGATAGACAGCATGCTCCTGAAAACCTTTCTGATCCAATTGTGTATGAAATTCATGGCATCTTGTTTGGTTAAAAGTCCTGACAGTGCAAGTGCTACCATGACACACTGCAATTGCACTTTTCTTAGGATAGCAGATGTCCTCAGCATCCTGGGACTTGTATGCTTGCATGTGCTGTCCCCAGTGGAGCCTTGTGGATTAGGGGAAAAGGGATAATGCATTCTAATCCTCAAGCTTTGGATTTAGAGCAGAAGGTAAAGCAACCTGGAGACTGCTCTTATTTAAGGCAGTGACTCTGTTACAAGCAAATATTCTCAATGGACACAGCATATCACACACTTTATCCAGGGCACTTGTTTAGCAGGGAAAAGGCCTCTAGAGTGTTCTGCTGCTAACACAGGAAGCACCTGCTGAAATTCAAGATTATGAGCAACCTATTGCAAAGGTTGTTATCGGTGTGACCTAACCAGGGGGATTTTTTTAATACTTGATGACAGAATCAATAAGATAAGCAAGGGTTTTCTTCCCCTAGGAAGACACGCAATTACTCCATGGCATGGCAGCAGCTCTTCAGTGGAATGAGCACAGCACTCAAGAGCCATCAAGCATTTCAGCTGTAGTTCAAGAATCTTTTATTAGTATTTTGCCTAACACAGGGCAAAATCATAACTTTACTGTCTTATAACATGAAAAATTAGTGCTGCTTGTGTGTTCGGAAAGTTGCTGTAGTAAAAATACAGAACAAATCAGCAAATGGAATTTGATGGTTGAAGCACTGTGTCAGATACCATTTAAATTTTGTCTTTGCTACATGACAGAATTGTCTACGGCAATGAGGCATATCCAGTTTTAGAAATTTTTAGCTGCTGGGCAGCCCATGGAACTCTTCATTTCCAGCCGCACAGAAGCCTTAATTTCTTGTAATTTCTTGTAATTTCTTGTAATTTCTTGTATTGCTTCGGATTTCTTCAGGTAGAGCTGTTGTTATTGTTATTAATCAGAACCTTATTTTTTTGTATTTCTATGTATCACAGTTTGGGACACGATGGTGCTTAGCACCACATGAGCATAAAACAACAAAATTCTTGTATCATAAGGGAACTTATGATCTGAATTGATGAAGGATAAACTGATACGCCCAGAAAAGGAAATATGAGGATTAGGAGCAACCAATACCAGTCAGTGCCAGCGGAGAGAGTCTGGGCACGTCAGGGCACATCAGTGGCCTGTTCACTTCAGAATTTCCTTTACTCATCACTACGAAGAAGAGTTTTGAGGTGGGTTTAAAGAAGGATCATATATTAGTTCCAAAGGAACTTTTCCCATGCTGAATTAAAGCTCAGAAAAGAACCTGTCTCTGTGTTAATAAAGGCAGAAGGAAAGAGATGGAAGTGGGCTGGACACTGACCTGGAGAAACAGAATGGCACCAAGTAAGATTTCTTCAATGAAAATGGTTTTTGCCTATTTAGGAGTACATAATTATAATGGTTTATCATTATTCCTTTTCATATTGTAAGTTACTATATTTTCAGTACATAACACAGAAATATCACTTCCTCTGCTTTACCTACATGAGGGGAAAATAAAGATCCTGGGACTTTGTGGGAGTGTGACAGAGTCAATCTGCCAGTCTTCCCCATATTTATATTTCAGCCATCCCGCCATCAGAACACCCCCACGAGCTTGGTTGGGAAAATGCATTAGCAGTATCAGTTGTGGCAATAAAAAAGGAGTGTCTCTCAGGTTCAGGATTTGAGCAGCAGGACCTGCTCATGATCAGCATTATTGAACTAACTTTAGCTTTTGATCCTCCAAGGATTTTCCAAACCTGGGGGTTTTTTTGCAAACACTCTTATTCCTAAATTCTGGTCTCCAAAATCTCCCAAGCACGTGGGCTGATGTAAAGCTGCTTACATTTTGTCCACAAGCAATATTGTGAAACAACTGGAGAACTCTGCAGGCTGTTTAACTCAGTGCTACATTTCCCTGGTGCACACGTGGGTGTGTATATCCCAAAGATGTTGCTCTGAGAAATCTGAAGATCGCTTGATAGAGGTTCTTTATCTCCTGCATTACAGTTCTAGATGTTATCACATTCAAAACATAGCTGAACTTTTTGGTAAACATTCAGCATCTCTTTGAAGCAAAAAAACATATCATGGTCCTGTTCCATAAGAGCTGGCAAGAGTGGTTTTAGCTGCCTGGGGGCAAATTCATGTGGGAACACTGATGCCTTTGGAATACTCGCCTTCTTTTCAGCCACGGAAAAGGGCCTGCTAAATTCTATCCTTGGAGAATATAATTAATAAAATCCTATCAAGAAATTCAGTAACAGATATTCCAATAGTCATGTGGAGAGTTGTAACTATGGTGGTGCACTGAAAGGTAAAGGCTATACTATTAAACCAGGTGGGTGACTTCTTTTTCCATTTAAAAGTCTCAGAAATGTGAACAACTGACAATACATTTCCAGTGCCTTGATTCCTAAATGTTCAGCTCTGAGGTTTCCCCACCATCAGCATCAGGTTCAGTGGTTATGAAATGAGGTGACTTACAAGACCTTAGCAAAATCTGAACACCAGACTTGATTGGAAACAGAGAACATCACCCTTTTCCACGTGTCAGTCTTTTTCAGGGACACCCTTAAAACAGAATTTGTGAGTCTCATCTACCCCCAGACTGATTGATTGACTGAGAGATTGATCAACTCCATGTTTATGCAAAAGGATCAAAATGGCAAAAAATGGCTTTCAATTAATACCATTCTAAATTTTATCTTTGCTGATTTTCACTGGCAGGACTGAAAGCAGAGTTGGAGTGATAGGAGTTCATTATCCTGTCTCTGCACCTACTTGCAGCAAAAGAGCAACATTTTTTCCTCTCCTGTGTTCAAGTTGTGACTCACAGTTCAGCAGCTAAGTGGGGCATACATTGCTAGAACTAGGCTATGAAATTACTTGCAAGTCTAACATTTACAAATCAATGTCACTGAATGATCTTGTGCCAACTTGTGTCTTGGGGTGCATCAAGCACAGCACATCACCAGCTGGTTGGAGGAGGTGACTGTCCCGCTCTACTTTGCACTGGTGCAGCCTCACCTGAAGCAGCATGTGCAGTTTGGGCACCACAATACAGGAAAGATATAAAGGTGTTAGAGCGTCCAAAGGAGAGCTAGAAATAGGGTGAAGGCTCTAGAGGGGAAGCATTATGAGGAGCAGCTGAGGTCACTCGGTCTGTTCAGCCTGGAGGAGACTGAGGGCAGAACTCTGTGGTGGAGCCATGTATTGGTAGACTGGGTCTGTCTCTTTCTTCCAATGTCCAGAAAGAAGAAAAAGAAAAAAATACCTCTGCTCCAGATTCACTTACCAGCCATCCCAGGGCCATGAAGTATTATTGTGATTGTCCTTGGACTACTCTTCATAGCTTTATTACCACCCATATGGAAGAGAAATAATGGGTTACACTCCAAGGGCCCTTGGACTAAGACGTTTCCTAGCAATGTCCTTAAGCCAGGCCCCAGGGAGGCAGCAGGCTTCCCTAAGAGGAGTGTCTGTCTGGCATGTAGGACCCTCTGTTCCGCTCAGAAGGGAGTCACCTACAACTACAACCCATCTTTACTTCCTCGTGGCGGTGGTCTTGATACAGAGAGCAGGCCTTTCTGCCCTTCACAACACCTCTGGTGTAGATGGACCATCATCCACATCATCCACATCATCCACTTCCACATCCAGAGCCTCATTCCTGTTGTACAGAGGCATGGAGGAAGGCGAGGGGCTTCTCCTGCCACCTGTGACCTGTGAACCCAGGCCCACAGTGACTCTATTTGCCAGCAGTTCTTTTCTCGGGAGGTTCTTCTTGACTTGCAGTTCCTTTGCCCTCATGAGTAAGATGTTTCCATTCCAAGCTGTAATTGGTGATTTGAGCCACAGAGCTTAAGACCTTTCAGTGCTGTCTTTTATGTGGTTGGTCAACGTACAGCAGATGACATAAAATGAAGAATGATTTCCTGGTGAGGACACTCAGACAGGACTTTTACCCCTGAAATTATCATAGTGAACTCACTCTGATGAACCTGCTGGTCACTGGACTGACCTGGATCTCAAGAAGGAAAATATGGACAGCAAGGGACTGAATACAGAGAAAAGCTCTGTGATGACAGGGGTAATGGAAAGAATGTCAGCATGTAAGGCATGAGAAAAAGACAAAAATATCCCTGTGGTTAAGGATGCAGAATGTAATTTTTTTAAAGTTACATAACTTATTTTATTTCAGAGTTTAAGCCTCTCGATTTAAGTTTAATTTTCTGACAAACTTTGCATTATTTGCAACCTATTTTGCAAACAGATTTGCAAATCTGTGTCTCTGATTGGAGGCAAGAAAAAAAAAACCTCTCATCTCTTTTCCTTCCAAAGACAGGAAAAGAGGTACCTGCCTTTGGAATAACATACAGATGAAGAAACCTACCTGCCCAGCAGGTGAGCTAGGAAAGAGAGCCTGAGAACCACTAGCAGGTGTATAGCAGGAATGAGAACTAAAGTATAATCTTTTTAGGCTCAGTATTCTTAATTTTATTCCTGGATTTGCATGCCTGCAAGCTAGATGGATCTGCCAGGATCAGACAGTCTGCAAACCTGACTTTCATTCATCAGGTGGCTCTCTCCCAGTCTGAAATTCTTCCTTGGAAGGCAAGAATCCATACTCCAGGTGCCATCAGTTCACACCAGATTTAGATACTTATGCACGCTTTTGCTAAATCCAGTTAGCTGTCGAGCTGGACTCTGAAAAACCAGGTGAGGAGTAAAGGGTGTGGGAACTTGTTGCACTTCAGTCCCAAACAGCTTTGGATGTATGCAAAGCAGTTAACTCCTGAATTTACTCTTTGTGTAATAAACTCAAGAGTCTCAGGCATAGATGAGCCTACATCAGCATCAAAATAGGAGCTCTAATCTGCACTGTGGTCGTTACTGTCACAACGGGAGTGGCAGCACAGAACAAAGGGAACTTGAGAGCTGGCACAGATGGGTTTCCCTACAGTGTCTGACCAGACAGAGCTAAGAGAGTGAGATCTGAAAACCCTGCTGGATTTTCTCTGAAGTCCATATGTTACTTGAAAGGGCATTAGAAAGACGCACCTGTTCCTAGCTGGAGAAGTTGCTAAAACACCTTAAGCCTACACACGGCAATCTGTACGCGGCCCATATGTTGGCAGATGCAGCTTTAAGTTCACGGGGGCAAATGAGGTTGTTGGGATGGGGGAGTTTCTTCGTCCAGCAAAATGTTGAAAGTTGCATTTGTTCTGTCTAGTAATTTTTTCCATTGCTTTCTCTGGACTAAATGCATTTTGTAATCCGTGTACCATTTCACTGCTTCCTCTTTCTGCCGTGCACAGCAGCAGCAGTTGCTTGCGGTGCAGGCAGCTAGCATGGGACTTACAGGGGTTATTGGGAGGCAATTACCGATGGAAGACCGAAGAGAAACTGAGTCAGTGCCTCAGGGGAAAGTACAGTTCAGCTGGGTGCTGACATATGTGCACTGTCACTAACAAAGCAGCTTGCCATGTCCAGCCCCAAGCAGGGCTGGAAGGTGTAGAGTGAGCAAAACACAACCCCTCTGAGCTCACAGCTCTGGCCGTGACTACAAAAGCAGGTTCTTCTCCCAGATGTCTTCTCCTTTTCCTGCTTGTCCAGATTGGCCCTTTGGCACTACAGAAGAAATCAACCTTAGCTACAGTACTAAGGTTGAGTGTAAAGTCTGGAAAGCGTTAATTGACTTAGAGCCATGAAGCCTCGCCCTGTCTCACATCCTCCGAGCCAATCAAAGTCGCAGCATTGCTGTGGCAAAGAGAGGGTGCTGTTCAACCCAGACCTGGGTTGCAGGAGTAACCTTTGTGCCCAGAGCACAGACAAAGTTTGGGAGCTATTACACTGAAGGAAGTGAGCGGTGGAAAGGGAGGCAGGCTTTCAAAGGAAGTGTGTGGTGGGGTGGTAAAACTCAAGCAAACCAAGTGTGTGATATCCAGAAGGGAAAAGGACGCTTATTGGATCCGCATGTCACAACAAAGGGCAAGAGAAAGAAATCTGCTTAAATGTGGGCATTAGGGAGATCCAGCATGTCTTTCACACAGATCCTCAGCCCTCTGAAGCAGGAATTCAGCTCCATCTCTCAAGGAGCTCCCTCTAAGTGCTCTGAAGCCTTCATATAATCCCTTAGCCAGAAGCCTCCCCAGTGTGTTCTGAAGACTACAGGCCACTTTAGCTGGGGAAAGATAACTGATAACAGAATGTGACCTCACTTCTAGTCAGGATTCAGCTACTTCCTATGGTTGCTTCTCCTTGTTTTTTCCCTCTGGTTACTTTTACAGGGCTACATGTGGTCTTAGGAAATGGCTGGAGAGCATGACCCTGTTAGAAGCAGAGAAATCACCTTTTCTGTTCCATGGTTCAATTGCAGGCAGGAATTCCAGAGTTCCCTCCTCGCACATTGGGTACAGTTGTACGTGAAGGATTCGGGTGTCCTGTGGCAGAGTAACTTACAGTTTTATAAGGTGATCTAACTTTCTGAGGGAACTTCAGAACACTCATCCCTAATTTTCTGTGCTTGAGGAATGGTTTGTTTGTCTGCTTTGCAAAAGCAATAACGGCCTTGCAAGGTATGAGGCAGAAAAGGGCTGAGACTTTGTTCTCCCTGTGGAGCTTTCTCAGAAAACATTACCTTACTCACTTTGCTGATACTTGGTGGATCAGTGGCCAAATTTCATCTTATTAGGTTATAGTAATAAAAAATATATCCCAAAGAATACTCTGTTTTACAGGGCCCTGCACATCTCTTTGCCTCATTGCATATGCCACAGGAAACCAGTTAGCTCTATTTAAAGAGGGATATAAAAAGAAATGTTTGTAAGGCCTTGACCAGAAGGGAACTATTTGCATACGACTACAGGACATTTACATTTTAAATTTCCTGGTAAAGATTTGTGCTTTGTTAAGACATGAACATGAGTAGCAGTGCCCCTTTGGATGAATACAGCAAAACCTCTAAATCTTTCTGGGTTATTTCTGCTGGGTCTGATCATTGTGTTCAAAGCTCATTGCTGCCTGATCCTATGGAGAGTAGAGCGGACTGTAAAGATGCTCTTGAGCTGTAGGTGATGGAAAAGCCATCTCTGTAATGGGTGGTGATGGGAGCCTTTCCTTGTTCAATTTAGTTAAAATCAGGCACAGATCTTTCCTGAGATGTGGGGTATGGTTTTGGTTTCTCTGCCTTCCAAGGAAGAACACACAAGAAGTCTCATGGCAACTAGGACCAGCTGCTGGAGTAATGAATTTTTATGAAGGGCTTTCTGGCAACCACATTAAATAATGCCTTTAGCCAACTCGTCGGCTCTCTGAACTAATTTTTATATCATCAGCACTGCAGATGGGTGATTTGTTGCAGCACTGGCTGACAGTTAAAGTTATGAGCTCCTACAACAAAAGGCTCTTCTACTTGTCATGTTTCCAAGTTTGCCGTTTCTCTTCCACTCAGGGTGATAGTAATAGGTAGAAGAACTATTGAAGGGAGAGGAGGAGAGAATATTCTTTCACCCAGTTGTTAAATCAGTTTTAACACCTGTTTAACTTCTTTACATCTTACTACTGGTTCTAGCTTATAAGAGTTTGGAATTCTTCACACCTGTGGCTTCTTTGAAATGGCCTCTAGAAGAGACAAGAGCTCACCCTTCAGTGACTGGTATCTCAGTCCAAATTAGCCCATATTATGTCATTCAGCAATACTAGAAGAACAAGCTCTGTTTCCCTTTATATGTATCATCTGCAAGATTTCAAGACTGAGGACGGGAAAACTGTCAGTGTTGTAGCAGAGGACATGCAGGTAGATGAAAACAGAATCTCTTCTGTAGAGTGCAGGAGAGACCTGCTGGTAAACGCTTCTGAAAAGAAATGCTATAGAAATAAAGCCAGTATATTTGTTTTATTATAGTCATTCTTCTCCATGATGTTCATTAAAATAGGAATTCTGTGATTTTCACCTCAGACTCCATGGCATTGAAGAATGCCAGAATCCAGAGTAAGTTCCTCCTTCAACTTAATTAAAACTAAACTAAAACTAGTGTTTATTCACTGATGATATAACCACCATCCCACTTTGCCAGCACTGTTTTTATTTGAAGAGCTTGTGTCCTACTGGTGCTCTGCAGCTCATTTGATGCTGTGAAGTGTGGTGGTTGCATTTGTAAAGGATGCTCATGAACATTCTGCTAATTGTTAAAAACCAGCTCAGGAGGTGGCTTTAATTTCTTGTTCTGTATTTGAAGGCACACCAAACTCTATGTGCACATAACGCCCCTTACTTTGGAATTGTGGATTGTCTGACAGCTACATAGAAATAACCTGGTTTTGCACTGAAAGGCTTATCCTGCAGAAAACTGAAAAAGGGAAACAGGCACAGAAGGGAAATGATGCACATACAGCTACAGAAAGCATCGTGACCAGGGAGAGAACTTCCTGCCTTGCTCTGGTTCATCGGGAGGCATTGGCAACACTGTCTCCACGGTTTCATGAAACATCCTTTCCTTTGAGCATGTTCCCTGACACACACACCCCCTGTGGTTGTGGTTTTCTGCAGTTCTGTTTTAATACCTTCTCCAGGGTGGACAAAGCTTGTGAAGTTTATAAAACTGAAATCCACTAATCTGTTATATGCTCTTGGAAAACAGCATGTAATCATCTACCTGCCTGTGCTTTTGACACTGCTCAGCACAGGCTTGAGCTTTTTCTATGTGGGTGACCCAAAAAGTTTTAGCAGATTTTCACACACATAGATTTCACACTGTTCCTTGCTGGTGTTCCTCCTGTTTGATTACAGCACAGCTACACAGAGCTTAAACTGCAATAAAACGGTTTAGTGAAAACTACACAGTGATCTCTGATTTCCTTTTAGGAACTACAATCCTCCTTAATTATTTCCTGCAATCTGGAGTTTGGTTGTAACTTTCGTGGTTGGACCTCTCTTTTGGCCAGTCCCCCCTGTTTATCCAAATGCCCTCCCTCCTTCCCTTTTTAGAAGCATAATATTTGAGGGTATTTCTTAAGCAGTGGAAACCTCCTTAGAGCCTTGTGCTGCCTTAGTCAGAACACTTTTAAGGATAAACTCTGATCTGTGTGAGTGAGTAAATGAAGGCCCACATGTCCCAAGGGAAGGAAACCTTGGAAATGGGAGCCAGAGTCGAGTGTTCAGCAAATAACAAAACCCTTTTGGCTTTGTTCACATCAAACATTTGTGTTTGCCAAGAGAGGCAGAAACTTCTGCGTGACTATTTAGAATGCCACCTGCTCATTTAGCATTATGAATTGCATCTAAGCCTACTCTTAAATTAATCCTGTCCTCAAAGAATGGTTAGTAATTTTGCAGGAGGAAATACTCTCTTACAGAGATTATCCTCGGCAATCTGTACATATTTCTTAACTTCTTATTTCTCCCCTATGCTGGAAAAGGGAAGGTATAGACCAGGCTCTAGATCAATGCAATAAGTAATGCTTATTCTACATAAATAGAGAGCTATGCTGACATATAATTGATTATTTGACTGATGGGTAAAAAAATCAATGTTGTATTGAACCTCTCCAGCTGGAATCAAATGAAAATTGGTTTGTGAAAATATTTTGTTTACTTTAAAATATGAAATAGGAATTGCTTTAAAAAATAAAAAAAAAAACCTTTTTCCTACACGATCCAAAAGTACCAGAGCAGATGTGTTTTGTCAACTGCACTTTCCCTATGCCTAAAACAAGGCCTAGTGCATAGGTTGTGAGGAGGGCAAAGTGGATAACACCTAGAACGTCTGCCTCCAAATTCTCACAAACAATTGATAAATGAGCTGGAATATCTTGATGTAAAAATAGGGTTATTTTTATGTGCTTTTTTGAGCCTTAAATATATATTTTGGTCTTATACACAGGCTTTGTCCCATAACCATGAAACTTAGGTAAAACCAAATGAAGGAAATGTTAGATTTTTTGCTTTATAAAATGTCTTTCAATGTAAGGAAGAAAAAATTTTCAAGCTGCAACCTTTCTGATAAAATCCTTGGGGCATGGAAATGGAACTGAATTGCTGAAAAATGGAAGGACAGTTCTAGCTTTTGTTGCATTATGAAAGGTGAGTACAGTGTTATCCCAGAACCCCAGCAAACTGGAAAATGTGGCGCTGCTGATTTCTGGAGGCTTGTTTTCAGATGCATTTCATAAATGTTTCCTGCATTTAACTATTGTTGTGTTTCTGAATTCTGACCCTGTGGCTGTTACATTGTTTAAGTACAAGAAAGAGGTAGGAATTGATTTAAAAAAAAAAAAAAAACCGTAATTAGGTTCAGAGCCTCTCTTGCTTTAAAATTAGTCTTCTGATGAATTTGCCTGTTATGCAGTGATGTTCATCCCAACATTGAAGTCAGAGCTGATGAGACACATCTTACTTGGCTGAGGTTATGCTCTGATAAAGTAGCACAGCTCTGCTAAGTAGAGATGACAACAAAGCAATAATATTTAAACACTACTGTAAATCTGAGGAAGAAATGGCAGTCTTTAATGTAAACGTCCTTCCTTCCAGCCTGTGTCCTACATATCTGTATTGATGGGCTCCATTTGAAGTACTGTGTAAATGTTTAGTGAGACTCTCTCTCAGGTCAGCTCTTATTAAAGTTGAGTGTGTGCAGAACAGCTTGCAGAATCTGAATCCTGGTTCCTGGCAGAGTGCCTTTCCTTTCTATTAGGCCGGAAGAGAGGGGAAAGCAAACTGCCAGGGAAAACTAGTGAACTGACAGCAGAGAGCTGCAGCCTATCATGGGTGTAAAAGCATCCTAAACCATATTTAGACAAGAACTGAAGCAGTCACTATTTATTCTGTTTCAGGAATGGCTGCTTTGAAGCCATTTCTGTTACATGAAATAACATCTGAACAGCTTTCAAATGATTGTTGCTTGCTTAATAGAATGAAGCACTGAAGAGTCAAAGGGTGTCAGTGAAGCTGCTCAGTCTGTGTTGTTTCCTTCCAGACTTTTGCTGCCCATCAGAAGTACTGACTCAATGCAAGTCTCTGCAGTCACTGAGAATAACAGCAGAAAAAGCACCAATAATAACAGTTGCTATCTTCTCCCCCACCAGTGTTGGGGTTTTTTTAGCAAAGGAAAGTCTGAGCAGATTTGTGCAGGACGAGATGCCCACCCAGACGGATCCACAGCCAGTGTTTCTGCCTGTAGCTGCAGAAGGTTCCGTTTTGCTTAGCTTTTGTTTTCTGCCTTGGATGTCCTGCCTGCTGGACAGTGACCCTTGCAGTCTATGAGCTCAGGAACTGCAGTTCCCAGCTTTCTGGGAGATACACACCATGCTAAAAAAAGGGGCTGGAAGGCTGAGTGCCAGCTATTTTTCTTGCTTTGGGGGTAGTAGCTGCTCTGTTGGGGGTAGAGGGGCGGCTCCAGGAAGGTTTTATTCTTCAGAGCTTTGTAATCCCCCTCTTCACTGGAAGCTGGAAGGGGACAGCTGGGGACACAGCAGGCAACCTTTCAATTAAGTGGAAAGAGTAGGAAATTTTCCACTGACAGATTTTTCCCCTCTTGACCAGACAAATTTGCAAAACTGAACACTGTTATTTAAAAAAAAAAAAAA
>VXAD01006250.1:496034-573534 GCA_013399195.1 Dicrurus megarhynchus
AAAAAAAAGGTAGTTCTTGCAAAAACAAGCTGATAACCTTCTTCTGGGGAGAGAATTGAGAAAGATTTGAGCTTCTTCTAGTTAGTTGTTTCTGAATATTAAAAAGTGGGGATTTTTTTCCAAGCCAACCTTTTTTTTTCAGGTGTTTAAGTAAGATCTTAAATAATTCTAAATTTCAAATTTGAAATTTACACATTTAAAAACTATATAAATAAAAATTTCAGTCTGAAATACGTTCAGGATTGTTGGCTCATGAACATGAGTTTTTTGGGGTGATTTCAAACTTATGTTCTGATTTGGGAGAGATTTTCAGCATCTTACAAATACTTAGGGAATAAAAAAGCCATTCCCCACACAGCTGCTGGATGCTGTGGCGAGAGTTTTGAAAATATGGATCCATTCCCTGAACTTGACAGAGGTTACCCACCAAATTCCTTTCACTTAGACTGTCAAATTGCTTTCATTAGGAATAAATCTTCCTTTTTCTGCACTGACCAGCAACCGAACTAACACTTTAAACATAATAAAGTCTTCATTTTCTTTTTTTTTCTCCAACTTCTTTTTTGTTGAAGTGTAAGAGCCTATTTTGCAGCACATAAGGGTGAAAAACACCCCAGCTTCCTTCACCAAATAGCATGCCCAGAGAAATGTGTGAGCATACTTTATCCATACTTCAAAACAAAAGCTGTGGTTTACGAAGTCTTTAATCCTTTGTGCACTGGTTGTGGGTAGAGATGATTGAACTCTAGCCAAAGATTTTGAGAGGGCACTGCTAAGTTTATTAAACATCTGGGAGGCAGACCAGGTTTCCTGCAAGTCATTTGGTACAGAAGCTTCTTACTCTAACCAGGGCTTTGAGGTTCGCAATTACAGTTCCTAAGAGCCATGGCTGTTGCAAGTTGAAAGGATTCATTTCCTCCATGACTTACTGTGACATGGCTGGGACGGCTGGAAGTGACAGAAGAGAATGTCTTTCAAGCTAATAGATCACCCATTATAGCAGAGTCCCAGACTGGCTACATGCCAGGCAGCCACACAAGAGAAACAAAGCCATTGCTAGTAAAAACTTAAAGCAAACATAGTGGGATCACTTTCTCTGTTTGATAATCCATTGAAATGGACGCTATTTCGTCCTCATGACGCTTGCAGCACCAGACTCTGCACTCCAAAGGCAGTTCAGAGCCCTCCAGTTCCAGAGCAGTTCAGGGAAGGTTGATGAACATTCCAAAATTCAGAGAAAGGATTGGTTTTGGCTATGGGAGAAGGTGGTTTATTTATTTGAATTTGAGGTTTGGGGTTTGAGGGACGGGGTTAGTGTTGTTGGTTTTGTTTTGACGGTTTTTTTCTGCAGACATCCTTTTCTTCCTCTTGCTCTTTCCTGTTATTTTCCTAAACCAATGAGTCTGTTTCTTATCGCCCAGACCCCAATAATGCAGTGAAGGAAAGATGTTCAAAGCCTCACTGGCCAGAGATCAGGCCTCGCTGCCTGGAATAGCAAAGTGTGGCTGCTCATCCATGCAGGTAATCTGCTGCACTCCTCCAGCAAGCCTTTCCCAGTCCCCAGGACGGCAAAGTTTAGTGCAAAGGGGTTTTCTTTTTGGCTGCCTGTGTGAGTGTAGTGAGTCTGCAGGACATTATTATTCACACCCTTGAACCTGTGTCAGATTGTTAATGTCTTAATGTTTATTCAAGGGTCAGACACTGCTGGCAGGTGTCACAGTAAATGGGAGGCTGTCAATAAGCAAATGACTTGCCATTCACAGTGTGATTGCTGTCAGCATGTGACAGGATGTCAGATGGAAAGAGGAGAGGATGGGGAGGCAGGAGAAACTGTAAATGTTTCCTCCTCTGGAGGAAGTGAGGGAGAAGCCTCCCGCAGCAGCCATTGTAAATCAATATTCAAACAGAAATAAAGATCCCAACATCCCGCTTTGGGATAATGCTACTAAAGGAGGGGTTTAGGTCTTTTAAAGCTTCAGGCAGATGGCATTGACACATTTGGAAGCATTTGCACTTCTCCGTCAGGGAAGAAAACAGATATATTTACTAGTACTCCTGTTTCTCCTGCATTTGTATATTGTGTGTATAGAAAGAGACAAGGTCCTAAATGAGTGATTTTACCCATAATTAAAGACAGTGAATGTGCAAAGTATGCTATTTCTTCTAGATAATCTGCTTTTAGGCACACTTCCCAGTCCATGAGGTTCTGACCTCCCAAGCCACAGAGGTCTTGGGGATCAGGATTCTGTTCTCGGTGTTAGGTGTTCATGTGCTGCATCATCTGCCTTTGAAAATGCCTCCATTTCTTCATCTCTAAGACAAGGTGGAATATTTTTCAAATTTGCAAAGACTTATTAATTAAGATACTTCGAGGAAGTTTTATATAAATTAAAGGGAGACTTAATTATTTCACCCTGGACAGTTTATTCCTTTGGGACAATTAAATAGAGGTCATTGATAATGCAAGAGATTGCAATGAAAAAGCAGCAACTTTTAGCAATAAAAACTGGGATTAAGCCATACTGAGTCAGGATCAACTTTTCCTCTCCTTTTCACACTGTGTTGGTGTTAACATGGAGGGCACAGAGAACATAAAACAGTCTGTCCATCTTCTCAGCTCTGGTGCCCACTGCACTGAAGGGGATCATTGAAGTGGAAGTCCAACACAGCCCCTAAAGTTTAGGACAGATTTCGTCCATTGTGAGAAGATCTGTGACAATGATGCTGACAAATTCTCACATGTGCTCGCAGGGCAGGCACAGAGCTTGTCTGAATTTGGGCAGCTCTTGCATTAAAGTCAAAACATTCAAGGCAAATTAGAGGGAGTATATCCTTTCAATTTTCAAGACCCTCTCCAAGGCTTTGCACAGGTTTTCCTTCAGTAGGTAACAGGAAGGAATAAGAAAGCTATAGTCAACACAGGAATATGAGCAATAACAGTAGGTTTTTGTCCACCACCTTTTCAGAAGAGCATAAACAATGTTTTCTGAATTTTGTCCTAGCCTGAAGCAGGCACCTGCCACCAATAATTTGCACTCCAATTCCTTAAATTCTGACAAAGTTGTAAACAGCTGAAATCAAAGTCTCATCACAACAGATCTGCTACAGGAACTACTGTATGCCTACTATTCAAGTGTCCTGAGTGCTTTTACATCTCTTAATGTCCACACACAACCCCTGCACTGCCACACTACTGCATCTAAACACTGAAGACTGTTGCTTGAATCTCCCTGTCCAATCACTGAAGTACGCACTTCATTTCAAACTTGAAGCCAAGGCAAAGTTTCGGTGATCTGCTGGACTGATTCCTCTAATCTACATGTTTACAGTGTGAATAAAATTTGAAGCAGTTTTTTGAAAATTCAGAGTGGTCAAGAGCTTTGGTATCTGGTTCCGCAATTAATTCAACAGATGTGTCAAATTCTGCAGGTGTCCCAGCGATTTCAGCAGGAGTGCTGTGCACAGGTTTCAGTGTATTGCCAGACTCTTGAATTTCAGACAATTGACTTCAGATTCTAAATCCCTCCCTTCCATCCATTTGCACAAGAGTACTCTTTGTGAATGGAGCTCTGCTGAGTGCCTTTTGAAATGCCAAGTATGTTGTGCACTTTTTAGGTAACATGACTTCTCTACAGTGACTTAAACACTACTTTTCATTTACTTTGCCTTGCATCTCATTTAAAACCACAGGCTAGTTTTGGCAAGCATTAAGAGCTCTTAAACGGTTTGTAATCTGTTTTTAATATGATCCTAGTTCAAGTTCAAGCTGAATAAATATAGAGCTAAAATGAAACCTGATGTCTTTCTGCTTTATGCGGGGAACTGCTACAAACCACAGGGTAAGGGCTGATTTATTTGCACAGCCACAAGTACTTAAAAAAAAAAAAAAAAGATGGGTATTGGCTATTTTCTCTTAATTATTATTCTTTGGTGACCTTTTGGAATTACAGGAGCCAGAAAGCAGCTAGTTTAGCCAACTGTTTCACATTGCTCTGATGGAGAACTGTCCAGACAGTTAGTTGCTGAAACAAGAGAGAATGTTCTCTCTTTATGTTTAAAATTCACCGTCATTTAACTGTTTTACCATGCTTGCATGACTAGCAAACGATTGCTGGATAAACTGAGGGAAATGGTTTCTGATTGATCACTTGGAAATGATGAGTATTAGGCTGGGGCTTGTAGCACAAGCCATGCTTCACGGGACCAGGATAAACCTGGAGATGGGGAGGTTGTAGGTTGTTTTATCAGTACAAAGATTTTCAACCACATAACAGAAGTTAGGCTACAACACAAGCTGCATAGAGTTATCAACTCTATTTTCACTGCACCCAGGCTTGGTGAGTTTTCTAAAGCTTCATTTCCTCAAGATATCTGATACCATTACATTTGCTTTCCCCCTACCCTCCATTCTTTATAACTTCTAATTCTTGTGTGTTAGAGAGATATGGAATAGCATGAATATGCTGATTTGAAGCATATTAGCTCACTTATTAGTCACCAGAAAAGTAAACCGAAATATCTTGAAAAAATGCATTTCCATTCCATGTAAGTATTGAAATTTCAAAGCTCTCACTTCTTCAGCAGTTGATATATGCATTGCTGTTAAACTTGTCTTTTCTGGAGTGGGTCTGAAAACCCAGGAGCCTGGTTACAATTAGCCAGAATTGTAGTTTGTTTGCCATGGGATTTTCCATGTCTACTACATAGAAAAATACTCTTCTCTCCTCAAATCCATTTTATTTTGAAGTAACACATTCTGTTCTCACATGCTGATGTTTTAATGGAAATAATGGAGATAAGATGGGGCTGTGGATGTAATTTTCCACAACTCAAATACCCAGGCAAAGCAGAGGCCTGGTTTGCAGTCCAAGCCTGTAGCCTGCATTTCTGCCACAGTGGAGGGTCTCATGTTAAAGCCCAGCCTGGGTGCTGGGTTTCATGCCAGCAGATCCAGCCACGAGAACCAGCCCTGGATTTTAGGAGAACATTGCCTGCACAGAACTTGTTTAGCAAGCATTGGTTTAATTGGTTTAATCATACCCCATGTCATTTTCTAGACTTTGTTTGTGCTTAATTCCCTTAATCTGCATTGCTGTTGTGAGGACTACCGTATCAAAATGGGAAGGATAAACAAGCAAAACACCTGAACAAGGCAGAGCAGGCATGTTCTGCGCTTGAAACGTTGACTCACAACTGTAATTCTTTACCTCCAAGTTTTGATCTCTCAACTCTTGCCAAGTGATTCATAACCACCTGCACGACTGCAAAGGAGGCCTGAGCAGCACCCCACACAGTTGTTCAGTGCATCACTCATCACTTCCCTGGGATATTCCTCCCTGCCAGGGAGCCCACAGGCCGCCTTCGCTCTTGTCAGCCTGCACAAAAACAAACCAGGACAAATGTGCCTGTACTTGCAATTGCTTCAGTCAAATATTTCCACTTTAATCAAAGATGTTGTCTGAGAACACAGGGGACAAGAGGAGGGAAAAGCAATGTTTGCCTTTGATTCTGAGAGGGGCAAAAAAAAAGGAAGGGAAACCCCTTTATGTGGGTGAAGTCTAAATCTTTTTTCCAGTAGATTTCTTGTATGTACAGTAACAAGGGTTGTCTGATGAAGGGAATTGTAGGGGTAAACAGGAATCAAGAAAGCCAGGTAGTTTACTGCATTGAGGAACTTGTCCCAGAGAGGAATTGGAGGTAGAACTACCACAGAGCAGAGCCTGAGGAATATACGTAGCACCATCCTCTGACACGTTCACCAAAATGGGGAAAGTACCAGAATATGTGTGCAAGTGCTGTGACCCCTGACTTGGTATTGTGTCATCTTCTTTCAGAAACAACATTGCAATGTCATTTTGTTATATTTCACATTATATGTGACACTGTCTGAAGGGACAACGCAGGCTTTTGTGTGAATCCAGAACCTGAAGACTTGCATGTAATTTCTAGAATCCACAGTGAGACCACGTGCGTGTTTAAGTCCTAATTCCAGAGAGAGAGTTGTGTGCACAAAGGCCCTTTGTGTTGGGGTTCCTTTTACTTTAGTTACATTGCCAGCACAATTACTTTAAAATTTGTTTTTACAAGTATTTCTTTCTAGATCCTTTGTTTAAAGAAATGGGAAGGCAAGTAGGCAGGATTGTGTGATTGCCTCAAAAATCAGCCTGACCACAGGATGTTAGGTTTATTCAAGCTCCTTCTATGCTTGAATGTAGAAATAGTAGCTAGAGGCACCTGTCTTTCAAGTTTTTAACTACCAGGGGCAGTTTTTCTTCAATTAGTGAGAGATCTGATGCATGTAGTTAGCCTCTCTTGTAAAGTAAAGGCTCTGACCTGGCTGCTGCCACTCCATAGGAAGACCTTGATTGGATTTGAGGGGTCAAAAAAGGAAACTGAGCATAGACCAGTAAATATTAGGAGGGGGTGAAGAGCAGGGAAAGTTGGAGTATTGCTCCCTAAATCTGAGGTCCAATTGCACCTTGAACTGTGCATATGCAGCTACATTTCCCTCATGTCGGAAGGTTTAGAGGTACTGGAAAAAGGGTAGTGGAGGATAACAAGGATTGTCCGAGATTTGGACCCTGTTCATAGAGTGTCTGGGTAAACCTGGACTTTTCAGCCCGGGAAAGTGCTGACTGAGAGTGCTGTGCAAGAAGTGATGAAAACTCTAGAGTGCTCTGGAGAAAGCACATAGAGGAAAAGTGTTTGTCACTCCACCCAAGAGCCATGGGGCACCAGATCCAAGCCAGTAAACTGAGTTACACAGAAAACGAAGAGCAGTGGGTGAGGAGCTGCAGCGGATCTGTGCAAGACCTTTTTGAAGATCATTGTGCATGAGCTGCAGGGGGAACTGGGTGAGAACTGGGAAGAGAGAAGAAACAGCACCGGGCTGAGGAAATCCCCTGTTCTGGAAACACCACCTGGGAGACTCAGAAGGCATTGTGTGCGTGTCCGTCCCGTTCCTGCCCATCTCTAAGGTTTCTCTTCCGACCGCTGCCAGCGGAACGGTGCCGGCCCAGTGGCACAGCAGTCGACGCCAAGCCCGGCAGCAGCACCCACACCCCGTGCCCGGCGGTGGCTGCCGGGGCCGCGCTCCGCAGGCGGGGCGGGCTCACCGCGCTCCGCCTCTGCCGCGGCACCGGCGCTGCGGCGCGGGCGGGGCGGGACGGGACGGGACGGGACGGGAGCGGCGCTTCCCGGCGCTCCGCCTGCCGCCGGCACAGTCCCGTGGGGAGCCGAGCCGAGCTGTGCTGTGCTGTCCTGTCCTGTCCTGTCCTGTCCTGTGCTGTGTTGTGTTGTGTTGTGCTGTGCTGTGCTGTGGATGATGAGTGCGTGAGAGCCATAAAGCAGCGTCTGGGGCCCGGAGCGCCTGCGGCCACTTCCAGGTACAGTCCGCGAGTCTGCGGTGCGTCTTGTTGGTCCGTCCGTCCATCCATCCATCCATCCATCCATCCATCCATCCATCCATACATCTGCGTCTTCTTCTTGCCAGTCCCGGCAGGACGGTCTCATTCCTCCTGGTGTTACATCTCCTTCCTGGCTACCCAGTTCTGTACAGACAGAGCTGCTCTTTTTTGGGAATCAGCATGTTGGGGAAGGGAGAGAGACTTGAACCCAGCAGAAGAAGCACTTGGCGGTGCAGTGATTGGGTCCTTTTCCTTGTCTCCTTCCCTGTAGTAAGATAGAACGGGGTCCTAAAACTGCACGATGTGATTTTTTTTTCTGTGGCTATAATCCTTGGAGAAGCTTTCCCTGCTTTTCTTTAAGCCCGTCGGTTCATTTGATTGCTGGTTTTCTTGGATGGGAAGGACAAAAAAAGCACTGATTTACCAGATTGTGTTTGTAGGGCTGGGTAAACTGCGGGCAGGATGCGTGTGTGTGGTGTGTGTGCGTGTGTGTGCGTGTGTGTGTGTGTGTGTGTGTGTCTTTTCCTGGGCATCTGCTGAGTGTAACTGTGATAAAACTTCAGGTTCCTGCGCTGTGCGAGGTGGCAGCAGTTCAGGGGTACGAGGAGAGTGAGAACTGGTAAATGACCCAAAACCAGTGTTAAATGACCCAAGACCAGTGTGTTGCTCGTCGTGCTCAGTCCAGACTGTAAACTGAGGCAGCCCTAACAAGCAGTGCCTCCCAGTCTGCCTAAAGTGCGTAAAGCTAAATATAGCACAGAGCGGTGAGGAACTCTTTCAGGGGAGTTCCCTGAACAGAGCGAAGCAGGGCTGACTCCTCTCAAAGGGCAAGAATGGCCTGAAAAATCAAAAGAGCCGGGAACAAAGAGGTGCTCTGTACCTCGGGCAGCTATGTCTAGGCGAGGAATGTTGAGGGGGTTTCAGTGAGATTACTGCCTTGGTGGGCTGAGATGACGTGCCATCTGTGGGAAATTGGGATTCGGGCAGGCAGGACTGGGTCTCTAGGCTGTCTCTTTATTTTGAAAGCTGAGAATAGCTTTTTTCCTCAGGCTTATCTTACAGCTTCCAAATGAGATGCCTTGGAGAGAAGCTGATAATCAGCTGAAAATCAATGCTAAATATACTCAAGACAAGTAGCTAACTGATGAGCTGTACTGAAGAGAACTGATAGGTGAGACCAAGCTCTGATTTTGGATAAGCAGTGGGGATATCACTCCTTTGAACAGCAGGACTGAAACAGGCCACTGTAGGATTTGTTAAATCTTTGTGAAAGAGGAAAGAAGTTATTGATTTAGCAGGGGTTAAGCTCACAGCTGTGCCAGACACTGAGTAAAATGCTTTTTTTGTATGGTGCGCTGAATCCCTTTTGGTTTCCATTCTCCGTGGTTTCTTTCTGCTGCGGTTTTAAGGGACAGCCCAGTGCGTTGTTGCCTGTGCTCCAGTTGTGTGGGTTATCTAAACAGTCCTGGGGGATTGCAGAGTCACCGTACCTGTTCATGGTCTGCGGGATGAGCTGCTGTCACACTGTGCCAGAAGTGACAGGCACAGTTCAGCCCCGGAGCAGCATCAGTGAAGGAACATGAACTGGAAAAGCTGACGACATGGGGCTTTACTTTTGTAACCGGGTGGTTAAAAAGTGAGTTTTTCTTGGGGTGAAGGCAGGAAGGAGCTGTGTGTGGATCATATTGCCAGTCTGTGCTGTAAATCACTGTAAGGGTCCAGTGTTATGACACGTACTGCGGCTGGTTGGGATAGATTGCCTGCATTTCAGAGGAGGAGGCAGAATTTGTGATTGCACATACTTAAGCATTTTTTCCAAATGTTAGTAAACACACAGGTGTACTCTGCAAGCAGTGACAAGTGCCCTTTGCTTGGCATGAGTATGAGGGACTGAGCCACATCATCTAGTAAACACTGATAGAAAGTGAGCTTGTAAACAAAACTTCCAGAGAGCATTTTGCAGCCACAGCAGGACAATACATAATTTACAAACAGGAGGCAAAGACTCCAGCTGAAAGCTGTAGCTAATTTCTCCTCTGTTCTAGCTGCTGTAAGAAGAAGTATTAAAAAACTAAATCACTACAGTGAGGAACCTGAATGGGTGGCATTTAGTATGGCTGTATTTTTAAGTGGAATATGTGCAGGATCATGACAACAATCCAGCTCATTCTCCCTAGGCGGCTCCAGAATAGCACTGCATGACTCAGGTCCACGCATTCTGACTATTTTGATTTGATTCATTAAAATGCATCTTCTTCCCAGAATAAAATGTTCCCCAGGTCACCTGCCCCTCCCATGGGGTCGGGTACTCTGCTTGCTTCTTGTCACATCTGGAAATAGGGCCAGAAGTACCAGGTAACACAGCTGCAGAGAGGAGCCTGGGAGCTGTGAGGCGGCGTCAGCCAGCACAGTGAGACATTTGGATTCATAAGGAGTAAGACAGAGGATAAATCAGCTTGAGTCAGATTGGGGAGTGGGGTATTCTCTGAGATAATTGGTCTCATTGATACGAGGGCAGGTGCTTTCCGCATGAATGTAGCATGCTGAACTGACAGTACTTGTCCATCAGGACTAGAGTTGATCCTCCCTTAAACATCCTGCAGGGATTCAGGCACTATTAGGCCATGTTTGTAATGATCTTTTCACGGCCCAGCGTGGTGTACATTTGCTCAATACCATACCTACTGGGTGGTGACTTAATAGGTGTAATTGTTTCAGGGCAAGGAGCATTTGACCATCGATTGCAAAGCCCAAGGGTCCACCCTCAGTCGGGCACGGGAACTGCTGCTGGGTCTCAAAGGCGGACACAAACCAGCAGAGGCAGCGTGTGAGGGGAGGAGATTTCTGCTATGGCCCTGCCTAGACTGGGGAAAAAGCGCTTTTCAGTCATTTTGGCTGTAATGTGCTTTTCTTTGATTTCCCGAGGAATCAGTCAAGCTGATTGCAGACGACTGTTTTACAAGTCCTCTGTACCTCAGACCCAGCTCTGTTCGAGAAGCTACTGGCTGATACCCAGCCTAGATATAAATGGGTGTGAGGAAAGTGTAACTGATGCAGATACGGAGTTGTACTTCCTTTCTTAACTGCCAAAGTGGAACCATCCATTTTTATCTTCAATCTAGGCATTGGAAAGTGTTTTTTTTATTGTTGTGTTGGTGGCTTTTTAACTGAAGTATTTCTGTTGCAGAAAATGTAAATATACTGCTTTCAACCTGCTGTATGTTGAAGTGTCAGTAAAAATTCTGTACTGTTTATGGAAACATAAGGACTCAGCAACTGGGGGAAAAAAAAGATTGTATTAATTGTTTGCCTTAAAACTAGAATTTTTTTCTGCATCATTTAAGTGGCAGGGAGATATTTGGCAATGAGGTCTTAGGAAGAAACAGTTAAATGAAATTTAATACTGTTATTTAACACTACTACAGCTTGCTGTTGTAAATTATTACTTGGCTGCCTGTTATGATTACAAAAGGGAAAGGTGTTTTCTTTTGAAGTGTACTGTAGCTTGCACCAAAAGGCCAAGCATGGATGTCTGCAAAGAGCAACAGTTTGGGGATTCAGAAGGTTGTCTTGCTTTGATGAGGTTGAAGAAGGAACCGTGTCAAGAGAGCTTCATGCTTAAGGCTAATACCGTGCTCCTGGCAGTACTATATGATACACCTTCTGTACACCTTTTGAAAAAAGATCTTAGTGCTTAATGAAAGGAAATAACCCCATACTTATCCCTCTTTGTACTGTCAAGCAGAGGAATGCAGTAATGAGAAACTGAGTGACTTGACTAAAGCCACGTGAGGAGCTTGTAGCAGAGTCAGAAGCAGATCCAAACTACCAGCTGCCAGGTCTAAGCACCGAAATAATGCTTTTTCTGTTGACTGTGGATGGATATGTGAACAGCTCTTGTTGAAGTTGGTTATCACTCTGAAATGGTCCAGGCCCACACTTAGCTACTGACCATGCAGATAGAGCAGGTGGATCTTTCGGCTTTGATCACCTGGGGTGGGTTAGGATTACATCCCTGTCACATCCCAGGGTTCACATCCCTGTCACGTAGAATGGATCACGCTCCCCAAGGTTAGTGAAAGTCTAATACCACAATGATACTCTTCTGGTGATAGTGTAGAGGAAACTGCTCCCATATCTGTTGAAAACATGAAATTTCAGTTTTGTCAGTTTGAAGTACGCAGGAGGCACAAAGCATGCTACAGAAACGATGCCAAGTGCAGAACTCTGTAGATACAGAGCTACGGGACTCCTGTCAGAGTTCTGATTCATGGTGGGGGTAGCATAGCATGGGTGGCATCACAGGCCCCATCTGTCCACCCAACCCCACACCCCATTCCTGGACATCTCAGCCGCTGTGAATCACCTGCTGAATCACTCATTTTACAGTGGGATGCTTTGGAGTAAAACATCACTGCTGTTCACTTGCCTTCAAACTCCTGAGCTCAGAACTACAGCAATCCATCAGCTGACTGAGGAGCAGCATCCTGGCTGCTGCTCAGCAATGTGGGAGCTGGGATGGTGAACTCCTCCAGGTTGTGGAGCTCTGCATCTTGCTGGTGGATGGCAGCCCTGACAAACCAGTCTGCAGCTGGCTGAGTAGAGAGGTGGGATTTTAGTCTTTTAAGGCTGTAATATTTAAGTACAAATAGAGCAAATGGCAAAACTGTTCTGTGCTTCACTGGGTGCAGTAAGTGGAATGCTTTGTGCTTCTAAAATCCCCACCCTGCTTCAGTAATGTAAAGAAGTGTAAGGCTTCAGTAGCATTCTTGTGTTTTCTTTGCATTTAATATACTTGTACTCTTATGCCAAAGCTATCAATTTTGCCATCAGCAGTTGCAGCCGAGTTATTAGTGCTTTGCACTGGCCAGCCAGTAGATTGTCTGCCTTTCCTGGTGGTGTTTGATTTGGGACAAAATTTAACACACAGGACTGAGGAGATCGTACTCAGCTTGTGCATTGGTTTGATTTTAAACAAAGTGCTTGGAGGACAGTCCAAATTTATAAATTTTTGTAAAAGAAATGGATTCTGCAATGAGGGGAAGGAGAAGCTGTTTCTCAATATGATCCTGGTATTGGTTGTCCATCAACACTTCCTTGCTTTCAGTCCAGTGCCTGCTAAGAAATTTTGGTAGATAAGAGTAGCTGTATGTGTTGTCTGTTGTTTAAGATATTTCATTTAATCCTTTGGCTGGACAGAGACTCTTGTGCCTCTTTTTCCATTTCATTCATTCTGTAAATCCCTCAAGTTTCGCAGGAGTCATTATGGAGCATGCAATGGACTGAACTTTTCTAGAATCTCTTGTGCCTTCTGACATTTAATTACTGCTGTGCTAATCCATCATGTCACTTATATACTTATCCTGTTTATTCATGCTTTAAACTTCTCTTTTTAAACTGGGATTACCAAAAGATGTACAAGGTTAAAAAAACCCAGACTTTTATGAGAAAAGCCTTATTTTGCATTCAAATGCTGAAAGGACACCATCCAGATGAAGAAATTATCCAGTAAATTAAATTAAACTTACAAATGGACTTAACAAAAAGATTAATCAAGTGCATTGATTAAAAAAGTGATGAAGCATATTTCATATATTTGTAAGTAATTGTGGCCTCCTTGGTTTTACAGATAGAAATCTCAGCAGTGTTGTGGTATGGGAAGAGACAAGTGCATTAAGAAATAATATGTTATATAGGTGTGGTATCTTTCTAGTGTCATGTGTTTCGAGGCTGTTGCTTTTGTGTGTCCAGCAACACAGGCAGATTGTATCATGTGTTTTGTTTGGGAGGAACACATGCCCTGTCCTTGCCCTGGACTGAGTAATTTTCCTGCAGCTGGGATTTTTGCCGTGATGCAGTCTGCCTGCATGTGCTTGTCTGGCACTGCAGCAGTGCTGTCACAGCCACCCTCAGCATCATTAGACTCACTCTCTCTTCCTGCCCCACTGAAGAGGATGGGAGAGGATAGAAGGGGAGCTGAGTTGTGGGGCTTAAGCCGGGGATGTGGATTTACAGCATATCAGCAACAAAGAGGAACTTGTTTGTTTCCTTCCCTTTTTCTAAGCTTGAAGATTTGGAGAAATTCAAGGCATTCTTAAACCCCCCACAATGTTCCTAATGCTCCCAAGTAAACACACAAATGTATTCATACCCATCACACCTTTGCAGTTCAGTGTCCAAGGACTTTAATTTCGAGTCATTCAGGATTCACTTAATTACTGTGCCAAAGTTCTCATACGTGAGTGATCAGTCAGCAGTGCTGCATCTGACCTTCCTACATCATTAGCTGGGTCTATTTATAGACCCAAGAAAGATGCACATTCAGGGGGAAAATGCCTCTACTTGAAATTCAGTTCCTGGTTTATTCTGTGCTTACTAGGGTTTTTCATTTTCCTTTGCAGCTTATTGTTGCCTGGGTGATTTTTGGAAAACTTTACAAAATTGTTCATCCTCTGCTGTTTTAGTGAAAACCAAAAAGTACTTTAAGGCTCAGTCGGGTTTCTTATGTCTACCTCAGGTCTTTCCTTGCCCTACCAGCAACTGTGCAAGATGCATTTCTACTGTTATGCCGCTGTCCAGCATGGATAATTTGGGTCCTCTTATTCCTCTGGGGTGGATTTCTTATGAAAGGTTCTTAATCTTCCTCTTGATTTCAGGCTGGAAAAAGCTGATATCACTCCTCTTTTCATCTCCTGTGTGAGTATGAAATAATATCTTGTACTCTGCCTCTTAAATGATACAATTATAAGAACTGTAAGATAAGAGAAGAAGTAAGAAGAAATATTAGAAGTAAGAAGTAATTCTAGGAAGGAGCTATAACTCAAAGTTGGTGCTGAAGTCACACTCAGAGAATTGTGAAGCAAATTCTTCACAAAGAGTGGACTTGAGCTGGGATAGTTCTGTGATCTTGGTTTCTGCAAGTAAGGCACAAGAAACACCCCTCTGGGACTTTTTCAGGTTTCTTATCTCCTCCGTAGCCTGGGCTCTGTAGAATTTCCCTTCACCTTTCAGTGCAAAAAACCAAAAGCTGTGTGAGCGAAGCACACAGGCGGCAGCGCTGTGTGGAATGCGGTGGGTGGACTCAGTGTCTGGTATGCTTTTGTTTTGGGCAGCCTGGGTGGATGCCCCGAGCAGTGCGAAAGGATTCCAGCTGCTCCAGCCAGCGAGTCGGCTTTATCGAGGGCCTGGCTCAGATGCCTCTAGACAAACACGCGTAGCACAAGGGGAACAAACAGGAGGAATTAGAGACATGCACACGCCTGCATGGGCGTGATACCGCTGGCATGGCGGAGACGTGGTGGGCTGGCTCCTGTGGCTGGGGTACTGGAATGGAAGGCTGTAGGAGGGCCGGGAGCGGGTGTAGGCCTGGAGGAATACGGGGGAATTGTGCAGAAAGTTAGGGATGAGGTTAACAAAGCCAAGGGCCAGTTAGAATTGAGTCTGGCCGGAGATGTCAAAGACAACAGGAAGGGCTTCTGTAGGTACGTTGCTAACAAAAGAGAGAGGAGGGATAATGAGGGCCTTCTCTGGAACTTGGCTCCTTCAGGAAGTCAGTCTTTTGTTTTGCCGTGCCTCAGTTTTACGATGGCATCCTTAATCAGGTAATCACCTGCTAAATGTGGTTAAGGGTTTCGGATTGTACAGGGAACAGCTCTGAGGGGATGTAATTGCATTTCTGAAGTTTGCATCTTTTAAGGGGAGGTATGCCTTGGGACTCATACCGCTCTTCTGCCTGAGGGATATAGTGTGGGAGAAAACTACCTAACAGAGGAGCTGAAAATGTTTGGCAGTGGCTTTAAAGGCACCTTTTATGGCTACTACTGAACTTCTCAGTGAATGCTTCTATAGAGGATACGAGCTGTCCATATTGTTGGCTTTGTTGTGTGAATCTGGTGTGCAGCCTGAGCTCTTTAATATAAATGAAAACAAACCAATGCAACCTTCCACTGTTTATAGTAGAAAACAGATTTTTTTTTTTTTTTTTCCTGTTGCTGAACATAAAGGTTTGGACAAGCACTTGGCAGCCTGGAAGCTACGTCTGATTCCTGTAGTTTTGCCAAGCTGAAACTTGGCTCCGGGAGGAGATGGTGGGGGTTTGAGCACATCATCTTTGGCTCTGACTTCCTATTTACAGTGCTGTTACTGGGAAGGTTGAGACTTCTTTCTTGTCAGAGGCTACTCAGAGCCAGAATATGGACCTCAGTGCCCAAGGTCTCATGTTCTCCATAATGATACTAAATGCAGAAAAAATGTTGTATTCTTCTTTCCACAGTGCAGAGTTTTTGGCTTCTCTCTTTCACAGGAGAGCATCACTGGTAAAGCCAGGAAATTATTTCATTGCTCTTTCCTTCAAGTCGGATCTTTAATTAAAAAAAAAAAAAAGGCAAATTAAATAAAAAGCCACTCTTTTCATTTTTGGAAAAAAAAAAATAGAGACAAGATAAATGAGTTTCCATGTGATTGCTAGCCAAATGTTTCCAAACTCCAGTTAAAAAGTTCCAGTTTTTAACTCCCAGGATATTTTTCACTGGAATAATATTTCTTGTCTTTTTTTCCAATTCCTGCTCATCAGATCTTGCCCTGCTGTGCTTTATCAACAATATTTTTAGGTCCCAAGATACCTCTGCTCTATATGCCGCGGATTTGTGGACCATTATCTTCTCTGTAACCAAATTTCAGTTCCACTCAAGTTATTCTGAAGGCAGGGTTTGGCTGAAGCTTTAGCTAAAGAAGCTTCTAATTAGAACTAAGCACGCTGCTTTGTGTCTCCACCTCCAAATAAAATACAGCAGAGTCAAGGTCAAGATAATAAAGGACTCATGCTGGAAAAGCACATGTGTTGTATGAATCATCCCGTTGGCTATGCTATATTTATCTCTGTCACACTTTGATATCATCCCTTTCCATCGCATGGAGAGCATGCCCTGTGTCCTGTTCACTTCCAAGTGAAATCCAGTTCTGACCATACAGAACATCACCACAACTTGGTGTCTCACTGAAGCAGGACTGAGCCCTCTCTGTCAAGCAGCTTCCAGAAATACATAACATACAAGTGAGACAATATGTACCCTTTGGGACAGACTTCTGAGAATTTTATTTTATGGTTACAAATCTGTACATTTATTGATGGCTTGATGATTTTTTTCCTTCCTGTTGATGAGGCACTAGGTGACTGTGTCTCCAACCTGTCTGATTTCTGTGGTGAGGGTTGCATGAAATCAAAACTAATTGCTGGCTAGATCTAGCTAAATCCCCTGCAGATTCCAGTCTCACCCTGAATTGGGTTGTTTTGGTTAATATGAGATCTGGGTTGAAACAACTACTCTCCTTGGTTTTTCACAAGTGCTAATATTGATGTCGAGTTGTTTTGCAGATGCAGACCAGGCTTTCTCACTTCCCTGTGGAGTATTACCTTGGAGCCACAGTGCTACAAATGTTTGGTGGATGGCAGCGTTTACACACTGTTCACTCCCACTTGCATTTTGACTGAATACACTGCACTACAGTAGCTGAAAAAAAATCTGAATTTTGGTGCAAATAGGACATCTCTCAGTGCCAGTGGGCTGAAGAATATTTTGGAGCTGGTTCAAGTCTCTGGCTTTACATACACAGTATGAAAACCCAGGAAATGCTGCAGAAGGTTCCTGTCAGCTCCTCAGTAATATTTTGTTCCTTAAACTGGGTTAGCCTTGCAAGGAACCTGAAAGACCAGGAGTCTTTATGCATCAGAATGCTTTATTGGTGCAGAGCATGGCTGTGGTAGGGTTGCACCTCACCTGCCCAGTAATTTGAACTCTGTGGTACGGGAACCTGTTAAATTCAGTCCTGCACTTCACACTCCTACGCTGTAGCACGTGTATTTACTTCATTCTTCTCCCATTTCCCTGGGCTTAATGGAATTGAGTCACTGGTTGAACAGCTGCACAGAGTGTCTAATGTCACTTTTCAGACATGGGACTTTTCAGTCTTTCCCATTTTGATGCAGATATCTTTTGGCACCTCTCAAGGTGGGATTAGCACAGGTTGGGTAGTCTAGGAGGCTCTCTCCACTATCCTTCTCTGCCTTTGTTTTTGGCTTTCTCTTACTGTTTATTTATTGAACCACTCAGGCTTGTGCTGGTTTGAATGTCTCCATTGTCTGGACACACTGCCAGCAGCAGCAGCAAGTCTGTGTGGTGCTTCAGGTCCAAGCTAAGGAATCTGGCTAACAGCTTAGTAGCTTCTCATCTCCACCGAGCTCACTCTGAAAAGTGCTTTATTGTGGGTTGGGGAGCACACAGATGGCAGCCCGCTATTTATCTCCAGGCTGTCACATCACTAGTTGTTCTCAAAACGGGGTGCCTTCACAGGCTGGTGTTTGCTGAGGTCTGTGGCTTTAAAGAGCCTTTTCCCGAATAGGATTTGATACAATGGAGAGAAAAGAAACAGCATCTGCACTTACAATGATGGCTCAGAGGCATTAATGCTTTTCTCGGGCACACGCACATGCTCTGTCGACACATGAGCACAGCAGCCTCTCAGTTTGATCTCCCTTGCCTCGAAGTTGTGGGGAGGATTGGAAGCAAAGTGCCATCCCCTTTTGCAGTTTATCTGTCTCTCCCTGAGTGCCCATCAGCACCCACAGCCCAGTAACTGCTGCAGTAGAGTTAAAACCAGCACATTAGTGGTTAAAACTGGGCACAAACTTAGCTTGCCATCAAGGCTATAAAAACCTAAGTTCCTTAAACTGACAAGAGCTGCTACTCCCAGAAAGCAGGGAAGGAGGGAGAAGGAAGGAGTTTATAACTCAACATTCAAGCAATCAGAGAGATTTTATCTTTTGGCCTTTTCAGATCCTGCATTACCAAAAGAACTCTTGGGTGGTCATGGCCCCCTTGCTGCCCACCCACTGCTCTGAATGACTGAACAGCCTGCAGCACTGACTGATCTTTTCCTTGGAAAAGATTCCACAGGCACTGAGATGCAGACTGATGAGTAGTTGCTTTATTTTTCCTAAAGCTAGAAAACACAGGGCTGGATTTTTCACATTTTCACAATATTTGGAGAGAAAGTTTAACAAAACTCTTGAGTCTGGTCTCATCTTTTGTATCATTGGCGAACTTGGACAACAGTGGTAAGCAACTGTACACAGGCAAGTTTATCCAAAATTCCTGTAGAGCCACTCAGAGGGTAGGTGGAGGCTGATGCACTGAAGCATCAGGCTTTAGCCTGGGTCACACCTGTCACAGTGTTATTGGGAAAACCAAGCACCCATTTACCAGGGTGGAGTTGGGAAATGGGAGGTGTGGGATTGTAGGTACGTGGCTGTCATGTTGCATAAAGGGGACTGTCCTCTCACATAACCTCTTCAGGGCTTCACTTCAGTCTCTCTCCTTGTGCTGGGGGGGTGTCAGCCTGGGACAGCCTGAACACGCTTCCCCCCATCAGAGTGCTGCTCTTAGGGAGCTACTGTCAGGATTTGCCCAAAGTTGTCAGTGAACATTATGCCACATCCCCAAAAGCTTTATAGAAAGGCTGAGTTCCCAAAGCCTGTCAGGATTCTTGTACCTCCTTCTGACTCTTAGCCTGGATGTCTTATCTGTCCTTATATAAAGAAACAGCAAGATATAAAAGAAGCACCTGGCGACTGTGACAGACAGTGATGAAAGCCTCTGTTGGCCCTTTCCTGAGAAAGGCTTGAAAACAGTCTGCAAGTAACCCATGGTGTGACACTGGGCTTTCTTCCTAGTGCAGTACTATCTCTGGAAGATAGGAAACCCCTTACACTGTACCTTCTGTGAATTATCCCTTATCTCTTTTGTGTGTCTCCTCAGGGAAAGATGCCACAGACACCTCCCTTTGCAGTGATGTTCAACAGCAGCGGCTACAACAGGAACCTCTATCAGACAAAAGAGGACAACTGTGGAGGGCTCTATTACCACGACAACAATCTCCTGTCGGGGTCTCTGGAAGCTCTGATCCAGCACTTAGTACCCAATGTGGATTATTATCCTGATGTAAGTTACACACCCAGCTAACTGTATGGCCAGGCCTGATGCATCTCCTAAAGGGGAACTTTCCCATGGGCAGCAAAAGCAGAATGTGTTACATCCAGGGGCTAAGGAAGGGGTTCAAGTGGCTGCCCAGCAGTGATAAGATAACGTGCTTTACCTGAGTGCAGCATGCAATAACTCACCTAACGTAGGAAATCTAATGCTTTATTACTCCTGTTGTAAGGTGAGCAACCCTAGTGACTCATTTATGAAGCATGCACCTAGACTGGCTTACTGCTTGATGGATTGTGTGTACCATTGACCCTCAAAAATCTGCCAGGCAAGCTGAAAAGAAAGACATGACCACCATTGTGACAGAATGAAAGTATTTCTTGCAAAACCAAGTAATTTTTAATGCACATTTCCCATTGCTCATCTGAGGTCCACCTGTATCGTGCAATTAGCAACTGAAATGTTGGACTAATACCACACTATTTGGGATCAGCAGATGCTGGATGTGAGAACAGGAGGTTGTCATCTGAGAATTGGCACACCCATGCACTGAGACTTTTTCCATAATTCTTAGAAAATAAGATGAAAAAGAATGATATCACAAGGTGGCAGGAAAGGGCAGTAGGGGATAACTGGTGTGTGATGAAACTGTAGCTCTGCTTGTTGACATGCTCCTGCTGATGACATAACTCTCCTTATATTCAGCTTCTGTTATTTCATAGATCTGTTCACATTTCCAAGACAGGATCTTTTTTAACTTGGATCAGAATTAACAGCAGCACAGGACTGTGCTTAAGCTAGTGCTTATCTATTAATGCTTAGTGTAAACTTTAAATATGTAGCAATTTAGACACTGGTTGGTCAAACATGATGATTTATTCCAAGTTTCTAGAGCCAGAACGTTGTAGGGTCTTTCTAGAGTGGGTGTCATAGATACTTAAGTACTGGCAAGGAGGAAAGTGGAATGGATATTCTGAATATCCATCTCACACTGAGTTCAAATTGTGATACGTGGCAAATCAAAGCAAAATAAGGATCTGCTTCTTGTAACCTCAGAATGAGTTACTGATTTTTATTCTGTAAAATTAAGCTATGTAATTCCCTCCACTTTCAACCAGGAGATAAAACTTTACTGTAGAGCAAGAGAAGATGAGTTGAAATTTTATTCTGAGTAATTTCTGGTTCTGAGCCTGCAATAAGGCTATGTGCAATAGGAGAGCTAAACCACCTCTGCCCTGCCTTGTTTTGGTTTAATCTTGCATAACTTGGCTCGAGCACAAACTTATAATAGTGGTTTTGGAGCAATGATAAGTGTTAAATTAAACGCTTACCTCTGTAGTAATTGCTTTTGGCACAGCCACATGTAGAGTTTTCTTCTGCAGATAGCAAAGTATCAGGAGCAGATTTTTCAGGAAGGCATTTTGAGAAAATATAAAAAATGCTGGTAATTTATGCCTTTCTCTGTCTTCCTCTTGCTTGCAGAGGACGTACATCTTCACCTTCCTTCTAAGCTCCCGTCTCTTCATGCACCCGTACGAGCTCATGGCCAAAGTCTGCCACCTGTGCATTGAGCAGCAGAGACTCAGTGGGCCTGGCATGGGCAAGGTAAGATCCCACACTCTCGGGGGTTCCCAGATCCCTGCCCAAACCAAAATGCTCCTATTCAAGAAGGTCCTCAGTAGGATTGAAAAGATAAAAAACCTGACACAGGCAACTAGAATTTGATCCTTTTTTCGCTGAGATTCATGGGGAATTTCCACACTGCTCAGCCTGTCCTCCATGAGGGCTGCTGCTTCTGCTGCATTGTTTGTTTTACCAAGACAATCTCTGAACCAGTGTCCTGAACAGGCCAAAATCTGCCCTTTGAAAGTCCAAGGCAGAGGTTTTATTGACCCCTCTCCTTACTTCACCGAGAATCAAAAATCATTTCATGGTCACTATGCCCAAGGCAGCCTCCGACCACCACATCTCCCACCACCACTCCCTCTCTCTGTACAAAGGTTTCTCACTATAAGGTGTAGTGCATACCTAAGTCGTGGCACAAATGAAATTTAGCACTTTCTTTGTTGATGGTTAGTCATAAGTTGTGGAAACACGAATCAATGCCTTGCACTGAGACGCTCCTGATAATGCCAGGAGTCACTTCCACCCACCCGAGGCCTAATTTCCAGGTCAGCTAAGCCAATGAGAGTCTCTTCATTGGCTTCCATGACCATTGGCTCTGACCTGTAATCCAATGCTGAATTAAGTTAAGCTCAAAAATTCACCTGACATTCTTACCCTTATGCTCCGCAGTATCCTACAGAACAGGATTCTAGTTCCTTTGAGTTAGATATTTCCTGCACTGCTGTTACATGTAACATTCCTCACTACTGTTTCCAAATAGAACTGGACACAGAAAATTGCACCAAAAATCCTACAGTTGTTGACCGAGTGGACAGAGACTTTTCCTTATGATTTCCGAGACGAAAGAATGATGAGGAACTTAAAGGAGTTGGCACAAAGAATAGCCAGTGGGGATGAGGTAAGTTGTCTGCACACCAAGTTTTTGGATAAAAAGGCTTTCCTTTTACTGCTTTGACATTGCTGTTAATAATGTGGTGTGGCTCTGGGTGCTTAAGAAAACTTATTATGAAGGTGCTGGTAGGCAAAAAGTTCTGTCTGTACCTAAGCCTAGGACAAGAACACATGGCATAAGCAGATCTTTTCCAAAGCGTGGGCAAGGTTCTCTCCATCCCGAAGGCCACAACATAATCCCACATTGTGCAGACAGCACAACTTGGTGGATGTTAGTGTTTGTCATTTTAATGATGCTGCTTGGAATAAGCTAGCTAGGACAATAGCTGAGAAATCCCTATCAATGTTGATCATTTCTTGAGTAAGGTGTAATTGGAATTGGGCCTTTGACCTGTAGGTCAGTGGAAAAGTTATAGCAGGTTTGGGGAGAAATTTCCAAAAGAGGACTGGACCAGAAAGAATTGTCTTGAGCTTAAAGTATCAACTCAGAGGAGGTCTGTCATATTCCTTCCTGTGGATGGAGCACACAAGGAAATCACCTGACCTTTCTGTAAATCCCACTTTTCAGATGGAAGTAAAATTCCATGTGGGTATTACAAAATATTTTGATGCTTAACTGATGCTTGTCTTTTAAGTACTGAAATAAACTCAGCCAAAAGGCAAGGGTTATATTTACTTAGTGGAAAGGCAATTAACGAGGTTTCAGTAAGCAGATCCTGTGTAGCTGGCATAATACCACAGTTGCAAAAGACACTGGAGTGGCATTTGGAAGAACTATAAACGCAAATAGCAATTGCTAAATGCCATTGTGTTTCCAGTGTTCCTCAGGGACCGATGTTCCTTATATAAGCTTTTGAGTAGTGATATGGATGAGGCAGCAAACAGCACATTAACAGGTGTGGAGGTAAGCTGGACTGGGAGGAGCTGAGAGTGCTGCCAAACACCTAGAAAGGTCTTGAGAGGCTGTACACAAGTGTGGGAAAGAACAAACCCAAACTGAATTTGGAAGCTGAAATAGACTTTAATGTTGTGAAAGTGGGGAGGGACAGAAGAAGATGGGACAAGAGAGTGAGAAGCAGTATGTGAAGTACCAATGAAAAACAGAACCAATTTGATGTGCAAGCTGAAGGTTGCAGGATAGCTCCAGGGAGCTTTGGACTGGGAAGAGGCAAGAGGTGTGCCCTCATTCCAGGGGTGCCAGGGGTGCTTTGTTTCTAGATACCCTTCATAGCATGGTAAGAAACTGGAGTTCAGTTCTAGGCAAAGTAGTTAAGATTGAGGGCTCACATCCACTTGAAAAATACTCACTGGCATACAAAAAAAGAACTGTTTAGCCTGGAGGAAGTTGAGTTGGTGGATGGAAGAGTGAAATGAGAAGAGGGAAGAGTTTTCTGCAGGGAAGTTTCTGGCAATGCAGACAGTTTAAACAGTGAAATAGTCTATTGAAGGGAAAGGCAGATGCACAAAGCTGCTAGAAAATGTGCAAAGGGAGCAATCTTACTCTGCAGAGAGCTATAAATCCTTTCTAGCTGTAGCTTTGAGGGTTTTTTGACTTTGAGGTTTCCTTTAGAAAGACAAAGTGAAAGCAAGTGCTGCAGTAAATTGACTTGTTTTATTGTGAACTGCTTGGAACAGTAAATGGCAGCTTCCTTGACCTTGCTTTTCTACAGATGACTTGGATTTTTGTGAGTCATTACCTTAAAGGATACAAAAGAAGCAGTTTCCTACTCCTGTTCACTACAGTTCTACTTACAGCTTCTTATTCCACTTCCTGAATTACTGTACTCCAGTTCTTTTAAGAGCTATCAGTAAGACTTCAACCAAAACCTCTCACGACACTAACATATTGCTACTTCAAAACAACGTATTTGGAAAAAGCTTTGGAGGAAAGGACAAACTCATCAGAATAAAGGAAATATTTCTGCCTTGGACTGATCATACTATAGTGTGCAGACAATAGATTTTGGATGATCATTTTGAAGCCACTTGGGTTTTGCTTTAATGACGTTAGGATGATATGTGGAATTTGGAAGAGTAACCATCTTGGTTACACAGATCTACTTCAGAACTGAGTCCTGCTCCTACTTAAAATTGTCACTCCTGTTAACTTAAATCACTACATGGAAAGGCCTGCAAAGGTGAAAGAAGAGAGAGATGGTTTTATTATCTTCTCCTTTTCCTCAGATTCACTGCAAGTTTTAACTCTGACTTCAGTGAAATTGGTCTTGATTTGGTGCAGAGAGAAGCAGGCCTTCTATTCATCACTGAATGGCCGCATACTTGGTTTTTTTTCTGCGGTCCTAAGCAGGAGAAGATGGAGTATTTTCATTTCTTGTATTTCCTCCAGTGGTGGTTGGTACTTTTCAGGAAGTGGATTGAACACATCTTTTCTGCTGTTCCTTGAGCCAGCTGAGTTAATATTGAACCTGTGAGACAATCACTGTTTAAACCCTCAGCGGGATTCCTTTTGGTCTGATGAAATACTAATATTACAAATTCACATAATAGAGCTTATCTTAAGTTGACAGCAAATACAGGTATCAGCATCCATCTGTTGCTGCGTCATGCAGGCTTTAATGCTGTCTTCTCACATTCTGGAAGTGTTTTGTGATTGTGTGATGTTAAAACAGGGGTACCGGAAGAACGTGCAGCAGCTCCTCCAGAACCTGATTCGGAAGCTGGCCGCAGTTACCCAGTACGAGGAAGTGCTTGCAAAAATTGATGCCACCACATCCACAGATCGCCTCACGCTCCTAAAGACCAAGCCCCAGTCCATCCAGAGGGACATAATCACAGTCTGCAATGATCCCTACGTGTTGGCTCAGCAGCTGACACACATAGAGCTTGTGAGTTGTTATGCTCCCAAGGATGACTTCATCTTTCCCCTCTTTTTGAAGTGCATGTAAACAGGGAATATGACTTGGCTGCTTCTCTGCTTTATTTAGGAGAGACTCAATTATATTGGACCAGAAGAATTTATCCAGGCGTTTGTGCAAAAGGATCCTTTGAATAATGACAAGGTAATGGGAGCAGATCTGGAGCAGCTCTGAAATGCAGCATTTACCACCAGGTGCACCATGAGCTGGAAGTGAGGTCCAGCAATAAATGAGGACCAGTAGTAAACAAGCTTTAGTATTCCCATTAAACGTTTTGTTAATGTTTTTTTTCTTTCTGGAGGACAACTCCTGAAGCTCCAGAACTCAGCCAACAAACTGACTTAAATGAACACATTTCCTGGGTTTTTGGCCTTAAGCTAAGGGAGAACTTAATCCTGTGAATATTTTCCCCAGGCTCTGTATGCGGCCTACAGCTGGAAGAGACTGAGTTTAACTTTGGCTTCTGCATTATTCATTTTCAACACCTGTTCTTCCTTTTAGTAAACTGAACTCTTTGCAGCCAAGTAGCACATGGGGCAATTTGCAGGTAGAGCAGACATAACAAAAAGGGCGCAAAGGGCTCTAGACCTATGTGAGATGGAGGGCAAACATGCAGTGTTTTTAACCAGCCATGATGGAGTTGTCATCTCCTTGAGTGCTGTTTTCAAAATGACTTAATTTTTATGTTTTTCAAGATGACTTAACCTCTGTAAATAAACTGAACAAAGTCCATTAAAACTTGAATTAACTTAAAATGACAAACAGAATAGAATGACACAAGTTTACAGTTCGACGTTCAGTCAGATGGTCTCTGATTTTGCAGGCAGAGATCACTGTAACTCCTGTCCTCTCCTTTTTAGGCAACCCTGAGATGTGGTCTAGGAATGATTCCAAGATGATACAGAATAGCACTGCTCAGGAAAGGGAGAATCCAATCAAAATGTTAGCGCTGATCTCCCAAAGTTAGGATGCAGTATGTCCATTTGTCATCAACAGCCAAACATAATGTGCCTGGCGTCTGTTTTCCTGCTGCACTTACAGAGAGCTTAGTGTTGTATCTACTCTATCAGTGGGACAGGAGTAAGGACTGAAACAGTGTTCATATCCAAGGGAGCTTTACGCAGATATTTAGCCCTGATTGTTTTCATAAGTCTGTCCTAGGTCCTTTAAGTATCCCAGTAGGGCTTAAAGCACGTGGTGGATTCCACATATCTGCTGGGGTGCTTTACTGGGCCACCAGCTCAGAAGGAAGTTACACATGCTTGAATAATATCACTGCTGCTTTCCCTCTAAGCTTGTTGTCACTTTGGGTAATTTGAGTTATTCCTGGTTCCTTGACAGTGTTTGGGAATGGTGAAGCAAAAAGCTAAAAGGTCTCATAGGGAAAAGACAAAAGCTGTGCTAAAAGTTGCTATTTTTCTTCTGCCTGTAGAGCTGCTATGGAGATCGAAAGAAGACTCGGAATCTTGAAGCCTATGTGGAGTGGTTTAACAGGCTCAGTTACTTGGTTGCAACAGAAATCTGTATGGTGAGCAAGGATTTTTTGTGCTGAAAGGTTTTGTTTAGTTATCTAAAACTGTGAAAGGTTTTTTTTTGAAAAACTTTTCAGGTTTGGTGCCTTTTGGACTTTTCATTTGCTCGGGTCTGTAACTGTTCACATTTGGATGCAGTCAGAGCACATCTGAAGAGGAAATAAGTTCAGTGTTTTCAGCATTATACTGGTGCCTCAGCCTTGTTCGTGTGACAGTGCTGATTTATGCTGGGTTAGCCCTTTTTGGTACAGGAGTGTGTCTGGCCAGCTGTTCTCTCCTCTGAAAGCCCCTTGTGAATAGAGGCACATTCTCTCCTCTGGCTGACCCTCTACTCTGCTCTGCTGTTCTTCATATCCTCCTTCTTGGCAGAGCCTCTTTGCCTGTTGTCCTTGCTCTCTGCCTGGCCGGGATCTGGTTTGTCTTTGCTGTCCTGAATGCCTTTGAACACAGTAGTGTGGCTTCCTCTACACGTGAAGGACAGTGTGAAGCTGTGGTACATATGGAAAAGACTTTTAATAGGGGTGTTATTTCTTCTGAGGATGTGTCTGAGTGCTGTTTCCTGCTGAGCCTAACCCTACAAATGCATCCCTTGCAGCCTGTGAAGAAGAAGCACAGAGCAAGAGTGATAGAATATTTCATCGATGTGGCACGGGAATGTTTTAACATTGGCAACTTCAATTCCTTAATGGCTATTATTTGTAAGTATGTGCACTGAGATATTCTTTTATCCCTGTTTGAATCTGGATAAAGGAAGCAGAGTGCTTCACACATAAGTCTATTGCTTAGCTCGGTCAGCAACATGAAGTTGCTCAACACTGTTGTAGTGCTGTGTGTGTAGTATAAATTTGGTATAAACCAAAGTTTTCATTGCAACTCTTCAGAGACCTAAATCTCCAGCTTTTTAAACCAACTTCAGTGCTAAATTGGAATAGTAACTTTCCCTGTAATATGGAGAATTGATGTCTTCCATTGTTTCTATCACATCCTAGTGCTTTAAAAATTCCACACCTCTTTAAATCTGATAGGAAAACATAGGGAATTTTTTTTTCATTTGAAATGTGAAAACTTCATAGTTAATGTGCAGTTTTCAATGAAGTATGTAAGAGATGATGTTCAGAATGCTCATTTGAGCTTTTCTACTGTATATACATGCTTTATCAAATCCACATTAAATAATGTCATAGCATTTTTTTAGAGCTTTCATTCTGTAAGAGATGTAAATTTTGTTTCCAATGTTGTTTTGGAATTTAAAGAAAACAGTGACTCTGATTTCTTAAGTAGGTCTGGTGAAAATATTTGTTATTGGTAGTAGGTTCTTTGCTTTAGAAATACTTACTAGTCCTAGCTACCTGAAAGATTTTTTTTCTTTTAAATACTCCAACAATCGCTTTCTCTTATATCAAGCTGGCATGAACATGAGTCCTGTGTCTCGATTAAAGAAAACCTGGGCAAGAGTCAAGACAGCCAAATTTGATATTCTTGAGGTAAGTTTGGCTAATATTTGGACAGGGGGCTGTTAAAACCATTTTACTTTTAACCACTCTAAAATGCAGGTTTGGTTTCATTATGCCATTTAATTTAGCATATTTGTGCTCTTATAGGAGATATAGTAAGAATTGTCCAGCTGACTGCTGCTCTTTTGATTTGGAAGAAGAAAATTGAAGTTTGTTTCTTTGAGTTTTTTAATTCCCAAAGCCACCTCCTAAAAATAACCAAAAAAAAGAAATAGATTGACAGTTACCTTCAGGTAGTAGAGACTTTGGTGAAAGATCATGCAGGTGCAGCACTGTATGAGTTTGTGATTTATCCAAGAGACTCTGTATTGGACCCCTTGTTGTGCTGAATGGACATTTTTTAAAATAAGGTTCTCTTTTGACTGAATGAACAGATAGAGAGATGCCACAGTCCTCTACAAAGCTGTATTTGTGTTCAGAAGACCTTTTCCTATTTAGGAGTTGCTCAATTGAAAAAGGATTGTGTTTATCTCATTACTTGCATTTTTTCATGCCTTGTAGCATCAGATGGACCCTTCTAGCAATTTCTATAATTACCGAACTGCTCTGCGTGGAGCCACTCAGAGGTCCCTGACGGCTCACAGCAACAGAGAGAAGGTGTGTTTGCAAATGACTTGGCAGTGGGAAAGAGGGAAATGTGCTTGTTAAGTTGCGTGGTAAACCTTGATCCTGGAATTCTGATTCTCAGCAACTCTACCCCTGGTGGGCTTATAAAAAGCTGCCAGTTCAGTTTGGTGCTGACTGGAAGTCCAAACATTAAATGATTGCTTTGATTATTAAATAAAATAAGCCTTAGCTTTTTTTTAATTTTTTTTGACAGAGACCTGTATCTCACAAACCCATAACACAAATGGAAAGGCTAAGGACTGACATAAGGTTGCTAGTAATTTGTTCTAATAGCTGCTACTTGTGCTAAACTTTCAGTAATTCATGGCTTAATGTTGAAAAACTTTATAACTTACTCATAAAAGGTATTCTAAACCTCAAATCTAGACAGAGCTGTGGAATTGCCTTCCTGTGTATAGTCTTTAGATGCAGAATCTCAGTGGCAGTTCTTGTGGAAAGGAATCAAATAGCTTCCTAGCTGCTCTCCACTTAGAAGCAGTTGCTCATCAACTCCTTATGATATTAGGACTTTATGTTGTGTTTAATAAACGTGATCTTGGAGTTCACGGAATAAACTCCAGGCAGATGAAGCAAATCCACATGCAGTCTGCTGGTCTATACTGTTGTTATACATGGAATGTCTTTCTAAGTCCTAGGGATCTGTTCATATATGATTCAAAGTACCAGAAATTTAAATGTAAGAGGCTTACTTCTTTTCAGAGAAAAGTCAGTTTTAAGACTCCAAAGAAAGAACTTACAAATACTGAAATATGGTGCAGTGAAATGTTCCGTGGAAATAATAAGTGGTATTTGTTTCATCCCCAGTTGCGACAAGGATGTGTAGCTGTGAAAACTTCCATAGGATGAAAAGTAAAATAGAAACATTTTAAGAAAGTGAGGATGTTCCACCATTCTCCAAAGAAAATACATTGTTCAGCTGGCAGGAAATGCTTCACTGCAAGCCAGTCAGTACCAAGTTTCCATGACTTGCATGAGCTCAGGGAATTGTAGTTCAAAAACCATTTGTGCTGCTACCCCAATATTCCCTGCTCTGCTTCAATGTGCATCTGCCTTCATTTACTAAGCAAGTGCTGTCAAGAGAGAAAGCCACACTACGAGATACCCTGCAGGAATTACATGTATGAAATAGATTCCTCTGAGCGTTTATCCCCTGGAATCCACAAGGAAAAAGAAAAATGAAAACAAGAGGGTCATGACATAGAAATAAATGAAGGAAGGACTTTGTGGAGAGACCTGTATTTTAAAATGTAGTGAATGTACAGTTTTTGTGTAGTGAAAGAGAGATGTAGAGACCTTAGTCCTTCGGTATTTTGTTTAACTTTTGTATCACCTGACTTCCTTTCATTTTTCTCTGTAGACCATTGTGTCTTGATTCAGGACCAGACTGACAATAAAGCTGTTCTTTCCCTAGATCGTGATTCCTTTCTTTAGCCTGTTGATCAAGGATATTTACTTCCTCAATGAGGGTTGTGCCAATCGCCTTCCAAATGGTCACGTCAATTTTGAGGTAAGTAGAGCACCGAGTGGGGTTTTAATACAGGGTCAGCCCCTTTAACAGAAAACTGAAGCAGATCACAGTCCAACTTCTACTGAATTCTGGGAGAGCAAGTGTAGCCTGGAATTTGAGTATATCTGTTACTCCTCAGAGGAGCTGGGAGGTAGTCAGGAAAAAGCAGTTTTATCAAAGATGAAGTGTTTATAGAAACTTTCAATATTCACCATTTTTTTAGTGGGGAAAAAAAAGTCAGAACTTCTTCCCAGAAATTCATCTCAACATTTCAATTCACAGGTTTGTTATAGTTAATGACAAAATCATTCAGATTAGTATTTTAGGGTTTATCTTTTATTTCCTCACATAAAAGGTTCCTCCTTTGTCAAGATGTATAGGCAGCATTTTCATGCATGTAAGTCTCAGATTGTCTCTGAAGAAAAATGTAGTAGAGCAGCAGTGAGGGAGTTTTGACTCTCTTGTCTTCCAGTAGTTCTTCTGCCTCTGATTTCATGCTTGTTATCTGACTTGTTTCCTGGTGCTTTCAGTTTTCAGGAAGCTTGGGTCATTCACACGAAAGTGCAGTACATTTCAGTTGTAGTCATAGGCCTGAATTAGCCTAAAGGTTCTAAAACTAGGCTGTGCAATGACCTGGAATGTCCTTTTGCTCAAGGAATCCATGTGCACTTGAGGCATGTTAAACTTTTATTGAAAGAGTTTATCAATTAATGACATCAGCACACTACATGGGGAGTGTTTATTTTTGGCATAAATTTCCATCAAGAAAATAGAGCATTTCAGATTTGCTGACTGACAGGAAACATCTGGATTTTGAAATGTCGGTATTAAGCATCTGTTGTGAAAATCATGATGTATGTCACTGCAAAACAAGAAGCATGAGCATCATCAAAATTAAAATTTGGGCATAAGGAGTGTTACCAGCTCCTTGAAAAAGAACGAAGTGCACTTCATGATCTACTGTATTTGTATTCCCAAATAACAGCAGTTTTAACAAGGTGAAGGAGTGGGAAGTTACCATAGTTTGAAACAGGAACACAAAAGTTAGAAACTGAGTTGTTGAGTCAAATCAGGTTCAATTCTATCTTAAAAGCCAAGGACAATGGAAGCCTTGGTCTCCAAACCAAGACCTCTCCCTCTTTCTAAAAAAACATTCAGGGTAAGCAATGCTGGTTAATATATAGCACCTTTTCTGTTTCATCTTCTGACAGAAATTTTGGGAATTGGCAAAACAAGTCAGTGAATTTATGACCTGGAAGCAAGTGGAGTGTCCTTTTGAAAGGGATTGGAAGATTCTGCAGTACTTGCTCACTGTCCCAGTCTTCAGTGATGATGGTAAGGAGCTCTGGGCTTCTGCAGGGATGGTGTCACTGGCTGCTGCTTAAATCTCTTTCCATGTTAAATTGTGGCTTCCCCACAGTAAGAAAAGACTGTCCTGAGACATCTCTGTCTGGCAAGAAAAAATGCTCCTCCCTTACAAACGACAGAGAAGATAAGATTTTTCTTTTATGTGCATATAGTCTGTGAGAATCAACATCGATTCTGAAATAGAACAAACTAAATTGCTGTGGTCCCTCTAAATGTCATATGAAATGTATTTATATGGACTTTCAGGATACTTTGCACTAAAGGGTGCTGCTTAAAGGAGGAGAACAGGGACTTCACTGGCTACTTACAAAGCACCGTGTCCCTGGGCTCGTTTTATTTTCTCTTGAGTGCTTTCTTCTCCTTGTGCTTTTGAGTTTCCACTGGTTGGTTTTTCCCCCCTCAGGGCAGTCTTTGTTCTCATGCACAGTTTGTTAGCATTGTCTGGGTGCAATTATAAGCAATGCTATACTTCCTAATGGGATTCTGGAGCCCTAATCTGAGGGATGGATAATGCATGCCTGCTTCATTTAACTCAGTCTGCTTTGCAGGGAGAGCAAATTTTAAAATGCCAGTAGGCCTAACATAATGTATTTGCTTCTGATTGCAGCACTTTACTTGGCTTCCTATGAAAGCGAAAGTCCTGAGAACCACATTGAAAAGGACAGATGGAAGACACTAAGGTTTGTGTCAGAGGTTACCCGGATCAATAAATAAATAGAATGGGATACAGAGCAAGCATCAAGCAGTTAAAGCCAAATGGCAGGTTACATGTTTCAACAGATGGGGCACAGCATGGTTGTAAATCCCCCCTCCAATCTGGGACTCTAGGAAAAAATAGAACAATCAGTCTTTATCTTAAACCCTCTCGGTCCTTCTTTCCCTTAGGAAATGGGAATTAGAATAAGTAATTTTGTATTTTAGTTTCTTGTGTTACTCAGTGAAGGAAGAAAATACTTTCTAAACTCCAAGAAGTCCCCACTTCCTCCCAAGTACCATGCAGAGCACTCTGGATTCCTCACAGATGTTTTCACAGCTACTGCATCCCTTTCTGCACCAGCCTTTCAGGCAGGGCTGACGTTTGCATAAAGATCACTCTGGGGCAAATGCATTAATGAAACCAGTTAACAACTTAGAGTTCAGGCTGGGGAAAAAATATTCAGCAAAATCGTATTTTTGGCTTTTCTTCTACTGCTATTGGACTGCAGCCTCATCAACTCTTTGGTTTTACTAATTGTGGAAGGATGCATGAACCATTCAGGCAGGGGGATGTAACAATTCCATCTGATTGATTCCACTCATCTTGAGGAGAAGACAGAGAGTTACATCAGGGTGCAGATACTCCACATTACACAGGATGACAAGATGAAAATCTGTAGTAACACGAACCCCAGTTTCACAGCTGCCTTACCGTAGCCACTCCGTCTGAGAAGATTTACATCATTCTAATGATTGTCCTTACCCGTTTGCATTTCCTTCTGCCTTTCAGGTCAGCGCTTCTGGGCAGAGTCTAGAGCACACCATGTCTGCTGTTGTTGTGTTACATGGATTGCCAGGGGGCACGGCTTGCTTTATTTTTCTGTGCACTGAGTGGCACTCAAAACGATGAAAGATGTGCAGTCAGTTGCGATATGGCGGCAGCAAAGATGAAAGAAGTTAATTCAAGAACAAACAGGCCGCTTCTCCCAGCTGACAGATGAGATAAAATCACAGCCCACTCAGCTGGGATTCAGGCTGAAGTATTGATTAAGAATCATCTGAAGATCTCAGATGCTGCCTATGAATCATTTCACACCTGGATGGAATATTCTTTCCTTTCCTTTGGCTGCAGCTTGCTGATACAAGGACTGCAGAGCTGCTACAAAGACTCACAGGAGATTACAGAGGTGAAGTACTCACCATTCCTTTCAGTGAAACCCAAGTCTGCATTGAAGAGCTCCCATTCCTAATAAGCTGAATATATCCCAGAAGTTTGGGATTGCTGAGAAGGGAAAGGACTGGACACTACAGATTGGCTGCTGAGAAGAATTTCTCCCTACCACTGTAATGGTGGCTGGGTTTTTTTTCTTTTTCCAATGTGTTTCTGAGTTGGCTGCTGGCAGGCAAACTCATTATTATTCTAAGTTATTTAAAAAATATAAAGTAATAAAAATCAAGGCTGTGGTAGAAAATACACCTGCTATAAAAAGATAGCAGCTATGTAGCTCTACAACTTCTAGGAGGGCTTTTCCTTTTGTTCAGTTCTTTACAACTAACCACTACATGCTACAGACATTGTTATTTTTACTGTGTGGTTTTGTTACTCTTAATTTTCCATACTTGACTTTCTTCTTACATTAGGTTGAACAAGCTGACTTTTCTAGAATAGTCTTTGAGAAACTGGCATACAAACTATGTTGCAATATGAGAGTATGTTTTTACTGAGTAATTTTTATACCTGCTTTTTTTTGAAAAGGTAACAGTGGAGAATGCAATCCACTTTGACTGAAATAGCAAGATGCCAAAAAGAAAAAATGAGGCTTCTTCTGAACTCCAGCTATGAACAAAACAGTCTTCCTGTGTGTTTGCTTTAGGGATTATGTTTATGACTGTGAAGTAGTTCACTGTGTTACACACCTAATAAGCTTTTAGTAGCTCTGAATACTTAGTCTGTGTATCCTAGGAGGAACCTGATATAAAAAAATACAAAACAAAGCTGTAGCTGTAGATCACCCTGGATGCAAAAATCAATAAGCAAAGTACATACTTGGCAAAAAAAAAAAAAAAACCAACACCACAAAACTAGTTGCAATTATTCTGCTACTGTTATTTAAAAAACAAATGTAAGAATAAATATATTTATTTATTGCACTGTATCTCTTGAGTTTTCAGGTAAGGTGGTTTTTATGTTCTGTCCATGCCTTTTCAGGCAAATATTTTAATTTTGAATTCTGTGGTAACATGCTGAAGCAGCCTTCATTAGTAGGGATACTGCCCTTAACTTCAGCCTGTTTGCTGGTACAAGGTGTTGGAAGTCACTGGGTTACATATTCCACAAGGACCAGCACCAGGGCCTCAAGCCCTGACAGAGGTTTCCTCTCCTCCTTTCGCACTCTCTGAGTTGGGGTGAAGGACAAAGAAGAGGCCAACTCTTGGAAAGGAGAAAACTGCTTCTGCTGTTCACAGACTTGCCTCCCAGCTTTCATCAGGTGAGGTCTTTCCCATCCTCCCCTCTACATCCTTCCCCTTTTGAGGCTTATGCCTGGTGCTTGAAAGGGGAATGCAAATCCCTAACCTCTGGCAAGCCAGAGCTGCTCCTTCAGCCATTATTTAACTCAGTGTTTGATGTTAGAGCCTTGCCATGCTCTGTGCCCTCTGCTCCATCACTTGGTGCAGCCGCTGTGCTGGGCTTTAATTTTGATCATCCCGAGCTCCTGTCAGGCTGTTGAACCAGTGGCTTGGAAACAGCCATTCACACCTGTCCATAGCAAATGGGAGAGAAAAGGGCTGATTCTTCCACGGTCGAGCAGCTCCCAAAGGAAACATCACAGACTCTCAGAAATGAGGAGTTACAAGAACTCATTAACTCTACAGGCTGAGTGTTCAGGCAGGACTGAAAATCCCAGCTCAGTGCTGACAGATGCTCAGTGCTTAATGGAGGCAGAGGCAACACCGATGTCTCCTGTACAAATGGCTCAAACATACATTACGTATTTCTTTGCAGTGCACTTTCTTCTCATGGTACAGAGAGAACAACTCTGCCTCTTACAGACCCATGTGAACCAACTTGTTCAAAAGAGTCTGTAGATGTCTGGCTAAGCCCACAAGATCAATACCTGTCCTTACCATCCAGCTATTTCCCTCTCCTCCTATTTGGAAAAATCTCCATACCATCATCATGAACAGTCAGATGAATACAAAAATGTGCAAGAGCCTATTTACAGCTGTCATGTCTAAAAGAACAAGTAAGAACCTTTACATCCATGTGGGTATTTTGCATTTGTGTTGGTTTTCTGTCACCCTTCTCAGACAGACTGTTCTTGACAGAGCTGAAGCTGGTACTTGATCTAGCACTAAAATAGGCAAATAGGCTAGTGGGCAAAATGTCATTCATTTTCCAAGACTTCTGTTATTCTAGGGAGTAGTGCCTGTCATTTTGGGAGGCTTTCCTTACTAGTTGTGTGTAGTATGCTCCTTTGTGGGCTTCCTGCAGTATTTTTGCTGGAAGAATAATAGTAAGAATAATCCTTTTGTAGTGCACCAATATCTGCTTTTTCTCTCATCTCCTCTGTCTGATGTTGGTGGCAGATTTTTCCTGCGTAAAGGGAAGGCATGTGCTAAGATGACACTTCACACTCAAAGAACTGATCAAGTTCAGTAAACTTAGAAGTGAGAGTTTCATGCCAAAGGCATCATTTGATGCCCATTGCCACTTCATTGTCATTACACTGTGCTGCATAAAGCTCTTGTGGAATATGGTTTTTTCCTTCTCCTTTATTAGAAAGTCTCAGCTACAGTGTGACCCAAAACGATGTCCCACTATAAGCCAAATAAATACAGTGTCATCCTTTCCTGGAGATTACTTTTCAGGAAGAATAATGCAAAAAAAAGATAATGTGAATAAAGCAGCTGTTTTTCATCAGTTGTTTATATAGCCAAAGAAGTCTGAGTGCCAAGGACTCTGTGGGGCTGGATTATCTCCTTTCTCTTAGTGCTTTTCTCCCCTGCATTGTGAAGTCCAGAGGTTGGAAGGGGAAGTGGTTTTTAGGTGGACTTCCAGCTGCAGGGGAAAGCAGCATCTGGAGCCAATGTATTCCAGGGAACAATAAACCAAGTGCAATATCTGTTGGTGTTACAGCAGGATCCTCTGCAGGCCCCCAAGTCTGGCCTAGTGGTCAAAAGATTAAATAGTTTTCTTGGCATTAACCAGTCCTTATTGTCTGACAACTCAGTAGCATTTAAATGTGGAATGCCTCGCTGCTTTTTAAATGAGTTTTTCTTGGGAGAAAGGTGTATGTAGGAAGTCAGAAATAATTAGGGCTGGGAGAAAGCTATTTCAGAAGGAGTTAGACTTTCCCTTGTCCTTTTCTTCTACAGACTATTCAGAGAGTTGAATTCTGCTTTTCCATTTAAAAAGTTAGAAGAGGGTCTATGGAGGAATAGAAAAGAGAATCTAGTAAGAAATGAGTTGGCACCCCTTTCCTGAGGCATATCACGTAACTGTGGCCAGCAGTATTGGATAGGAAGAAGTGCAAGCAATAAAAATTACAGTAGTTTGTTTGGCATGCACATGTTGAATTTCAGGTTTGCTGCCTAAAAAGCTCCACTCAGAAAAACCATGGTGACTCTCTTGTAAAGGGAGCCAGAGGTGTGCTGTATCTGCTACCAGGCTTAAGAGAAGATAACATCCAATGTCAGCAAGAGTAACCTGGTAGTATGACAGCAGAAGTTTATGTAAAATTCAAGCAATTAGTAAAAGTTTAGAAAAATTGCATGTGAAACATGAGGTAAAAGAAATATTGGGCTACATATAACGTGTTCCTTCCTACTGCTGTTGCTAAGGTAACAATCTACTCTGATGTTTCTCCTTGATTTCTGTTTGAGCAAACATACAACTCTTTTGGTGCTTCTTTCTGTTTGGCAGTTCAGGGTCAGGCCTAGAGGAAGTAACAGGTGATGCTCCTTGACCCCTGTGTGACTCAGTTTGATAACCAGCAGAATTAGTATTCAGAGGCTGTTTGCCCCCCATACAAAAGTACTTACAGCATTACATACTCAAGCAACCTCACAGAGAACAGGTCTCATTTGAAGATCCAACCTGAATTTGGAGGGCTGAGCATTAAGGAGACCTGATCTGTGAATCTCTGTTTCAACAGGTTTAGTGAAAACTTAAAACTGCAATACATGTTGAGCTGTTTTTCACAAAAGATTAATGAAATGTGTTCTGGAGCAATATTCACAGGGTATGTCATTATTAGATTAAGTTTCAATAAACAGGTAAGTGTATGAGAACAGTGCATCACAGTGTTCATTTTTTAACAGATACAGAATTTTCCTTTCCCCCTACAAAATCAAATTCAGATTCGTCCCAGGTGGTTGTTTTCATAATGCAGGATTTTAGGACACGGTACAACCCCTGTTGATGTGCTGTTAGGTTCTTGTCATACTTAAGAAACAGGCAGTCACCACCTTTGGAAGTGGAAATTTATTTAAGTCCATGTATTTGTCTACACAAATTTCATTTCGTATAATAGTAACATACTTGATTGGATTATTTCAATGCTGCTTTTCTTCTCAGAGAAGAAAACTCTTTCCATTTTATTAACTGCCTTGGGAAGTCATAGTTACACGATGTCTTGTGAAGAGTATCGGTTGGTAGATCAGTATTAAGCTGGTTTTCGGTAAAAAGAAAGGAAGAAGGCACTTCAGTTATCTCCAGCACAGCTGAGAGAGTATTTTCAGTCAAATGTTATGTGGTTATTTTGTTTAAAGCCCTTCTTTGTAGTCTGCTAGTTTTGAATTCAGTTTCTCAAATTGCCGGGGTCCTCTTCCTAGTTAGTGGAGGAGAGGAGAGAGAGCGTTTATCCCTCCCTCCCAAGGAGAGGACACTGGCACTGCAGGTGCAACTGGCTGTTCCCTGGTGGCTCTTCCTGCAGTGCCCCTCTCCCCGAAAGCCCATTTCAGTCCAAGGACTTCCCTGGTTTCAGCTTTTGCCCTTTCAAGATGTGGCTGGGAAACTTCAGTCTGACTCAGGGTGCCCTCTTGTGATACAAATGGAACAAATCCGGAGATACCAGCGGGATGGGATGAGGAAATGAGAGTGAAGGTTCCCAAGAAGAAATGTGTTTCGATTATGACCATAGCCAGCAACCAGCAACTGCTTTTTCTGCGTGCTCTTCAACTTCTGCCGACATGGAGTGTGAAGCCAATGAGAATTAAACATCATAATGAATTTTACTGGGGCGTATTTCCTGCACAGCCTCATTTCTCTGAGTTTTTTCCTTGGAATAGGTACCTTTTAATTGGAATAACACTAAAAGCAAGCAGCAGTTCAGGCAGGGCGCTGCATCCTGTTTTGCACCACCTGGAAAGCTGACTTCTTTGGAGTAAAGGAAATGAGATTCAGCACAGATTTTATCTTGCTTAATGCCCTACTGAAAAGTGTTCAGATATTTTGAGATGGGGACAAAGTAAAATGCAAAATGAAAAAAAAAAAAAAAGAAAAAGCATCAAGAGTGTGATCAGAGTTTCCCCCCAGTAATTTTACTGAGTCAAAATGGCACTCAGTGAAATGTTTCTCTTGGAATTGGCCATATGTGGTATATGATTCAACATAAATTTTCTCTTGTAATTCCTTTTTTTTCCTGTAACTGCAGGAGAGGTGAAAACCCCAAAAAGAGCTCTAGGTTTGTGTAAAGAAAAAAGCAACAAGCCATTACCCACATATTTAATTTTTGGAAACAAATGTTCAAGTACTTGGAGAATTAACCCAATGAGCATATTAAAATGGTTTCGGATAAATTTATTCTCCCTCTCTCCCCTTTCTCCCATCCTTGTCATTGGTCAAATGCAAAAACATCAGTTCTAAGTGCTGTCTCTCAGCATGTTAATTTGAATCACATTCTTGCTGCTTTCACATTCATGTATCAATGTGATATCTCATTGCTTCCACAACCTCCTGTGAGCAGACGAGTCATCTAGTTTACAATTTGGAATTTACTTGATTGTAGAACAAATCATATGATGCAAACAAGCTCATGGCAACAGGCTGGCTCCTACCTTTCCAGCTACAAACATCTGAAAACAAAATGGCATGAAAATAATTGTCTGAAGTTGAGGAAATGACTTGTCTTGGTAACACATTAAGTGTTGAAGAAACACTGAACAGAGATAGAGATGGACCAGAGGTAAGGGAGTATCTGCTCATTCTTGAGATCAGTCCTTTGTGTCAAGTTACATTTGCCTTGGGCTGTTTGGGCAAAAGAGTTTTGTGTACTGAGACTCACTTCATGTCACACTTACAAGCCAGGGTGTTGCACATGTAGTTTAAAACACTGGAAAGAACCAGGCACCTCCAGCACTTTGTTCATCTCCTCTCAGGTGAAGTGATCTCAGTCTTCGCTGCTCTTCCTGGAAAAGGTAAAATTAGGGTTGATCCCACCTTTAGCAGATGCCTTATGGGGTAGTCCTTGACTCTACATATTTCTTTCAGTTTACAGAATACTCTCCATACGTGTCCTACCTGCACAATATCTCAGTGGGAGAGCTTGAATACCCTTCTAGGTGCGTCACACACTGAAGGATCTGTGTCTTGCATAAGCAGTTCTTCAGCACATAGTAAAACAAAGTGATGTGTAACTCTTTCCCCCTTTTGGGCTGCGCAGCCAAAGCATGCACGAAATGTATCCAAGAAGAAGAAAGACAGGAGGCTGCAGGCAGAGGGAGGTGGTCTAGGAAGGACCACACACATTGTCTGGAAATGCTCCTGCTGCCAACTGCTCCTGGCTGTCTCAGGGAGGAGTGAGGTGCAGTTATCTGCAGCTGGCAGGACTGGCTGAAGCCATTCTCTGCACTGTCGAGCATCTGTGTACCAGATACTGCTTGAAGAGGTGTCATTTGCACTACTGGAAAAGCCTCCTTTCCAGCTCTGAGCACACTTGCATTGCAGAAGTGGCTTGCAATCTCTTGGGCACAGTCTGCCCTTTCCTCTAAACATCCAGGTGCAGCAGGTCCCGAGGCTTGATGAGGGGAGAAAATGAGTGGCAAGGTAGAAGGGGAACAAAACTGAAAATAAATCCCTGCTGCATATCAGAACTTGTTTTTCCTATCACTAGGCCAAAGCGTAAGAAAAAACAGACCCTGCACCCCTCCCTTTTTTGGCTTCCCTTGTTTAGCTGCCATCACCAGCTTGACCACCAGATGTCTGCACCCAACAGAAAACTGAAATGCAGCACTGAGATGAGCAGCTGGAAAAAGAAATGAAAAGAGACCAAAGTGGCAGGAGGGAAAGTGCAAAGGGAGCTGAAAGGGTTTATTTCCAGACCTAGAAACTCTCGAGGCAGGGATGATCCTCAGGCCCTCCTGGAGAGCTTTTGTTCCACAGTCCAGGACTGTATTCCCACCACCAGCGATGTTGAACTGAGATGGATCTCTTTGGAGAGTGGGCAGGAAAAAGGAGTGCTTGGAAGCACTGCTGTGGCTATTTAACCTGGCTGCTCAAACTTATGGCTTGACAGAGAGTCCCACAGGAGAACTTTTTCAATGTAAAGATGAGACCTGGGTCAAAACCAGAAAATGTTTGCGTGCAAAAAGTAACCACAAAAGCTGGATGCTTTGAAATGTGATAGCTGAACTAGAAAAAATTAGTGTCTTTTCGAGTGTACTAGGTCTCAATTGAATCCTAATACCAGAGTAAAAAACCTACTGTATTTCTTTCCATTTAAAGCCTTGTGAGTTTGCATTATTTTTGCTGTAATGGGTATCCACAATTTGTATTCCTTTTTGCTTTTGAGAAGTTCTTCATCTGTGGTGTGGGAGGACAGCAAGTGAGAGCTGTTCTGGACTCAGGATGTAGAAGGCCAGCATAAAGGGCTCTACCCGTACTGTGCACATTCACAGTCCATACCTGAGCTGACCTTGGGATGATGCTCAAGGCTTGTGAAGATGGGCAAGGAGTAGTTCTGGGGTTTGGTGCTTGCTCTCAATGAAATGAAAAAGAAGACAGCAAAGGTGGCAAAACTATTTGTGCCAGAAGCTCTGAGGCATTTCTCTTCTTTCCAGGATCTTTCACTGCTCCAGTGTACTCATCCTTTGTCAAATGGAGTGAGAGCGGTGGAACTGAGGGTTTGGGGCAATTAAAGTGCCAGATGTGCTTTTGCTATGCTTACCTTTTCAGGTGTTAGAGTATTCTTGGCAAGAGGAAATTACGGCCAAGTGGAAGGCTGGTGAGTGAACTGACACTGAATAAGGCAGTGTTCAATGGCTTATTTATTATTTGGGGAGAAGACAGCAAATAAATATCCATTATTTCATGTAATCAAAAGACTGGTTTCTGTTTGGGAATTAAGAAACAATGTCATTTCCCTCATACAGTCCCTCTTTTGTATGCCATAATCTTAGTTATCTTATCTGCATAAAGAGGCTGCTGAAGACATCCTAGCAACATTCAACCTGTCAGTCAGTTTTAAAGAGAGGCAGTAAAATGTGGTGAACTTTGCCCAGTGATCATTTTAGTGGGATGAGAAGCTATTTTTCCCACAAGGCTGAGAAGGAGGATTTTTTTTGGCAAATGGGGACAGAAAGAAAAGCAGGATCTCACTTGTTATCTGCTGCCTTCTGAACAACCACTGTTGTGATCTCGGCCTCAAGCCAGGAGTGCAGCACCACCCCTCCCCAAGGGTGTTGTACCAAAAGTGGTTCTCTCACCCGGTGTCCAAGAGGCCAATTCACACACAGACTTGAGGTGTGTTTATTTACAGTTCTGTGCAGAAAGGGGTGCTGGGTGACAAATCCACAAAGCCAGCATGACAACTACCGAAACCTTTCACTATTTATACATTTTAGCAAACAAATCACGCTTTCTTTTTTTTTTTTCCTTGACAGCAGTGGAGCTTAGATAATTGATGTGCTTTAGGTTTCAAACAATGTTTTTCTGATTGTTTGATTTTTAATTATGGTACTAGATGAGCCAAAACCACAAAAACAACCTCACACCCACAATAAAAAAACTTTTGTTTGAGGTGGAAGGGAAGAAGGGATCAACCCCAAACAAAACACTCTTTCTGGAAATACAGTGGGCAAGTGAGACTGTGTTGTGTTTCAGCTTGAAGTCCATCTTCTAGAGTACTGATTCAACAGGCTAGTCACAAAATTAAGAGCAAAATTCTTAAAATAAAGAAATATTTCCCAAGGCATGAAAGAAGCAGAAGCACTGTTATTTTCTAATCCCTGTTTGATTTCTATCAAAAAAAAAAAAAAAAGCCCCAAACAAAAGCCCAAACACCAACAAAGCAACATTTCACACCATCAATTTTATTCTGCTACAAAACATGAAAGCAGCAGAAAGGTACAATCTAAATCCCCATCTTTTCAAGCATCTGCTCCTCAATACTTCATGGCAATAAATGTCTCATCTATTTCACACTAAGACAGCAGTACAAATGGAAAGGATTAACAACAGGCCACCCCTGTTGTGCTTCATAGGTTTACTGCTGCCCCTGCAGTTTGCAGATAGGACAGTGGGTATTATAGAATAAAGGCCTTCTGTGATATGATTGCACAGCCTTTTCTTTCACAATAAAACAAAAATAAGTTGCAAGCTTTCCAAATTTTCAAGCTAACTTGTATCAAATGACATTCTAATCTAGCTTGACCAAAGCATCCCTAATTTAACCCAAACATATTGCTACCCTGAAACAAGTTCTGAAGGCAAAAGAAGGCTCTGTAATATATCTGAGGAATTTTTAGAAGAGGCGTGACAGCTGGACCTGCGCACACAGGTATGAGGCCCTCCAGTCAGTGCCCTGCAGCTGTCCTCAGTCCTGCAGTGCCTGCTTTCAGGTCTGGAATGCTGATCTCCAAAGGCTCCTGGGAGGTGAACTCCTGGGTGTACCCATTACCTTTTACATTTTACCAGCAAAGAGCAAGACCCCACAGCCCTGGTGTACCATAAATAGGGAGCAGTCTCTGGATTCCTGGCTGCATTTCTTATGAACTTTGCGACAGGAAAAGAGGGTGCTGACAAACTGCCTCAGGGAATCTGAGTGAGTTGCTGGAGCCCAGAGCAGCTCACTTGCAGAGTGTAAGGAGTTGCTGGGACAAGTTTTCTCATCACATGCTTTGCTGATCACTGTAACATTTCTGGTTTGAGGTATTGAGTAGAGAAATGTATGTGAGCAACGTTTATTTACAATTTTTTCTTTTGTGGGCGGGTCCCGTTAGAATTTATGTGAGCTGCTTCATTCCAGACATGGACAGTGACTGTGGAACACTGAGATCTATTGAAACCAAAGGAAGTTTTATAAATAGGCAGTCCCGAAAGGAGAGGGTAATTGCAGAAAAGAAAATTGGAGAGACAGTGTCCTAGAGGCTACAGGCTGGCATTAGACCAAGTATTCTTGACAGCATCCATAGGAGAGGTGTGCATGCAGCTCTTCACCTGTTGTAAAATCCTGTCATCCCTGGTTTGTCAGGCTGTTTGGGTAAACAAGCCCTGAAGAGAGATGTTTTCAATCGACACAAAGATATGTGCTAGGAGAGAATGGCCCTTGTGAAACCTGTACTCCACCAAGAGTCAATGTTGAATACAGGCAATGCTCCACTCTGAGGCGAGCCTGAGTGAGGGTATATCCTAGGACAGGAGCAAGCTCCTTGCAGGACTGTGCAGTGGTGTTTGAGGGTCAGTTCGAGAGAACGAGAGCTGCAGGATCTTGTAGCTGTGTGCCCGATGGCCACGCCAAGACCCATCCATAGGGCAGCGGAAAGCAAACGGGGCAAACGCTTGTGGACACGGCCCGAGCTGAGCTGGGCCCTGCATTCACCTCCCCGCCAGGTGGGGCGCGTTGGGGAGCCCGGCTTGTCCCTGCCCACCTGGGACGGGGCTGCCGCCTCCCTGCCGAGCCCGGACACGGCACCGGCGGCTCCCCTCGCCCTGCATCGCCGCCCTTCCCTGGGCGGGGGACGGCCCAGCGCCCCGCAGCCCCCGCACGGCCGAGGGAGGGACAGAGGGAGGGAAGGAGCGAGGGAGGGACGGCGAGCACCGCCGCCCCCTNCGACGGACCCGGTTTCGGCTGGTGCTGCATCCACGGAGCATCCCCGGAGCATCCCGCGGCGGGCGCGGACACCTCCATCTCTCCAGGGTGGGTTTTGGGTCTGCCCGGTCTCTGGCCCCGTCTGTCCAGTGACCTCGAACGAGCGTGTTCTATGCCCTGTAGCAAACACAGTGCAATGCCCTGGTTTGCCTTTTGTCTCCGGAGCTGTGGGTAAAGCTGGTCAGACCTCGGAGCAGCAAGGCTTTAAGTTTCCTGCTAGAATTGACTACTGCAATGTTGAATTACCAAAATCACCTGTCAGTCTTTTATTGACTCCTGCCACATACATGAGTTTCCTACGCAAGTGGCCAGTAAAGGGCACCATGTGGAAACAGGGATCTGTCAGATCCGACTGCTTGTTCCATTGTCCACTGACAATTGACTGTGCGTATACAGTGGGAAGACAGAAGCTCCTAACAGTGTCACTCTGGTGTGGCTGGTAGATGATGAACTCCAGTCATCACACAGTAAACCCGTTCTGTTTCTGGATACAATCCAAACAGTAGGTTTTTCTGTGCCCTGGGGCAGTCGCTCTGCCCTATATAATTTTAAAGTGTATGAGGATATCTTTTATTTGAAATGCAGTGACTGCCACTGCATTTAGTAGCAGAGACTGTTACAGTGCGATGATGTGTTTCCCATCATTTCCTCTCTATATTGTAACTTTTAGTTTATGTTGATTGTTTTTTGGGGTTGTTTTTAAATACGGTTGCATGCTGAGCTAAGATCTTTGGTTAAGCCATGTGCAGTGACACAGAGGCCCCTCTTCAGAGTTATTTGGTTCGGTACCCTCATGTGCAATTTGTTTAAATTCTCCTGTGCAGTACAGATTTGCCTTCATTTCTGACATACTACCCTGTTAACAGGCTGAAGCATCAGCTGTCAAAATGCATCTGTGAAACTGGCACAAATGAAAAATATTATTCAAAGTCACAATAAGCGAGACAGAGATGAGAAGAAAGACTATTTTAAAGAAAACTAGATTTGGAATGTGAGGTACCCTGTCAGCTATTTCAGTTCTGACCCACTGAAGGCTGTAAACCAGAACAGAACTGTGCATCTGTAAAAAGTATGATTATACTAACAAGTAAAAGCAAATTGCTGAAGCTTCCCAACTTGTCATCTGATCAACATACCTTGTCAAGGACATGTTCTTATCCAGTTCCAATAAAACAGTAAAAGAGATTATCTTAATCCACATCACTTGGGGTTCAGCCTGAAAAAGGTGTCCTTCATCCATGGGGCAGGCAAACAGCTACTTTGGGCCTGCTGATGCCTGACCACAACAGCAGCATGACTCCTTCTTCCTCTTAAAATGATCCAGTGAAATATGCCAAAGATTGTGTCCAAGGAAGGATGGGGGTCACTGCAAATCTACTGAAGGCTGCTGGTTGCAACAAGTGCTTGTTTGAGGCATAAGTGCTCTGACAGGAGCCCAGAACCTTTTTTTTTTACCTGGTCACTTTTCGTGAGTAGCCAATGGAAGAGGGTAATTCCCCATAGAAAGATAATTGTTCCTTGACAGCAGTAGCAGCTGTTACACTAAAAAATATGAGCCAGTTCTAGATGAGTAAGTGAGCTGCAAAAATGATGCCAGCTGCCTGTGTGTATAACACATATACTTACTAATCACATATCCTTTATGCCAGGCAGGTATGTACCCACTGGTTAAATTAGTCTGTGTACACAATAATTATTCCTCAGTGGGGAATTGACCCAACTTTTATTTTTTGCTTCTAACAATTTTCTTGCTTCAACAGTCAAGCGCAAGCGTTTCTCCTTTCTGCTGCTTGTTTTGTCTTTGTTAGGCTGATAGGAGCTTACACATCTCTTCCACTCACAAAAATTGAGTAGTAGCCATGAGATCTTTTGCTTTGCTTCTACCACCCCTCCCTACCTCTTCTCTTTGCCCTTTACTCTGCCGACTTGCAGGACTGGAGAGGATGAAAGCAGTCAGCTGTGTTTACTACAGTTGCACATGGCAAATTCAGCTGCCAGCTAATTACAAATTCACTGCTCACCATTCCACGGTTTTATTTTATTTTTTCTTCAGGAATGAAATAAAACTGCAAATTTACTTTCTCCCCTAGGTCTCTGGACAAAATGGGGAATGGACTAGTGAAACCCAAGCACCTGAGGCAGCCAAATAGGCACGTGGCAAACCTCGCTATTGGCTGTGCTGCCAGCCACAAGTTTCTGATGGACCCATGCCTAGGCATCAATGTGATCAATGGGCAAGCTGATGTCCTCTGCAGCAAGGTACTTGAACTGGAAAAGGAGCTGAAGAGAAGAGATCAGCAGTTGCAAGAGAGTCAAAGCCATGTTGCTGAGCTTCAGGAACAGCTGGCTATGCAGACAAAGGTCATAGCAGAACTCACCAAGGAGCTTCAGAGCAAGTGTATACAGTTGAACAAGCTGCAGGATGTTGTTAGCACTCAAGGAGAGCACTCTCTTCAGCCTTCTCCATTTAAGGTTTCTGCTGATAGGAGGAGAGGAGCCAAGGAAGGTGTATCTGCAGAGCCAACAACACGACTGTGTGATTCGAGCAGGCAAACTATGTTTTCCCTTGAAAAAGCAACAGTCCGAAAGGATTCCAGGTGAGCTCATTTCAGAGGGCTTCTATGCTTGTGTTACAAGGTTATTACTTTTATCACAATTATATCCTTTCCTCATGATAAATCAGGATTAAAGTATTCATCTTTTTCATTTTGGCTTTGCAGCTATGATAGACGCTGGTTGAGTTTGTGTGTAACTTTAACCAAGGATCTTCTGTGTCCCACAGATTTCAGATGAAGAGTGGTGGGTAGCCTCTGTATTTCAGATGAGAATCTTACAGTTTTTTTGGGATTTATCTTTATTGCCACCTTCCTCCTGCCCTCCAGCTTCTGAGGGTCATGGTGTAGGAACTGAATTTTTCTCGTTCTTCTTTCAATCCAATTACACTTTCTAGACTCTGACAGACCCAGAAATACCTGTGGTCGCAGCTGACCTTGCAGACAGAGGTATCAGACTGGTATCCTTAAGCTTAACTTAGACCCTCTTTTACCTGGCAGTGTAGACATAACCTGAGTGTCTGTGCTGGTAGCCAGACTCTACCTGGACTTCAGCCAGTGACTTAAGTGCCTCAGATTTGTGGGGAGCTTTATTATTCATGGCATACCATAGTAGACCTGAGAGTTATGAGACTTGTTTTCTCATCCATCATGTCCAGCACTGCACCTTAGAGGGTGCCTCATGAATCAGAAAGGCTGCCTGAGTCACCGTAAAGAGCTGAGAACTTCAGCTAGCAGTGTTTTTCCAGAGTAAGGGAACTGCATTAATATTTTATCACAAGTACCTGGGTAGCTTAAATCATTGGTTTAGGACTGTTCTGTTTGTAACCTGTCTTCTCCTTGGCACGATCCCTGTGCTGCAGTCCACCACATGGTTTTCTAGGGTGCTTTCAGAGACAGAGTTGCAACAGCAGTGAGGAGTAAAGCCAGGAGAAGAGCCAGTGGATTAGCAAAGTGCAGCAGCCGGAACCAAAGCAAGTATTGCAGCTTAAGCAACCCAAACATAATGCACAACATTTTTTGATGTCGTAGTGGCCAAAGTATTATTTGATCTTCCAAATACTTTGGAAGCAAACACACGCCAAAAAAACACCACAAAGCTGTGCTGCTGTGCATTGCTATGCCTCTAAGTTAGATAAGCCTGTGATACACATGCACTAAGGCACCATCACCTTGCTGTTGAGACAGCCAAATGCTGAAAGGTCCAAACATTTGGTTTCCTTACCTGGACTCTAAATACTGTAGTAGGTCATGTTCAGACAGTTCAGACATGTAAGAACAAAGCATAACCTTCACTGTCTACACAGTTCTGTCCACTGTAATTAGTAAATACTGATCCTTTATCCTGACAGTGTCTGTAGGGGTGTTTGGAGTTGCTGCTGTCAGTAGCTGCCCCCCCTTTACAGAGAAAGGACTTCATGCAGCCCCACTTCTGCACGAGGTAACTTCACAGTGGTGCTACACAGCTCTGAAAGGAGCTGTCTCAGAAGGAGGGGAAGCTCCATGCTGTGTTCTTGAATTTGCATCAAGTCCAGAGTGTCACCAGCCCCTTTTAGAAAAAATTGTAAAACAAATGGCACAATTTTATGCTATTCATATGGCAGGGTTTTGAGTGCCATACTTTTGTTTGGAGTATCTCAGCATGAATGGTTTTAATGAAAGTTTTAGAAGCATAGTCTCCTATTCTGTAGTTCTGGAAGCTTTTGTGCTCATTTTACCTATCGGGTTATATGCAATTACTGTTTTTTATTGCAGAATTGTATACATGACGCAGGCCAGGGTGAATCGAATTAGCAAGGTTGGTTTTAGCTGAAAACTAAGTTAGAGCTTATATTCCAATAACCCTGTTGCTTTCAGCAGAAGCTAAGTTATGATCCCTATTTCTAAACATAGTCCTCACCATAGTTACTTGGTTTTATCTTCCTGCCTCATCTCATTGCCTTCACTTATTTTCAGTCATTACAAGGCTAGTAACAACGTAAATGTACTTACGTGCCGTAGGTTTGTTCATTCCTGGATTGTCCTCAGGAGATTTTTCCCTCATAACGTAGTTTTGATGACAACCTTGCATTGCTTTATGAATAAAAACAAGAGGAGGCCTTAAATGCCTCAGAAATCTGTCAGGGTTTTGACTGTGTCAACATTAGGAGGACTAACCAGGCTACCATCCCACAAGGTCTGGACAAGGCAGGCAGAGCAGTGTGTTAGAAATGAGAGGAATCCTCTTGAGGGGAATGAATGCTTGGTGAATAACATACCCCAGCCTAACTGGGTATTTTAAATTTTGTGGGTTTTTGTTTGCAACCAGTGAGAAGAAGCTTATCACAGACGCCCTGAATAAAAACCAGTTCTTGAAGAGACTGGAGCCTCACCAGACGCGAGACATGGTGGAATGTATGTACGAGAGGACGTTCCAGAAAGGGAGCTACGTCATCAGACAGGGAGAACCGGGCAATCACATTTTTGTGCTCAAAGGTGAATATTGCTTACTGGTGCAACACACAAGTGCAAGAAACAGGAAAGGGGTTTAGAGGGTTTTGCAGGAATTCACAGTGAGGGTGTTTGTGCTCCTAAATAATTTGTCCCTGCGGAGGGCAATGCAAGTTTTACCTGTGACTTTTATGAAACAGAGTGAGAGCAATAAAAAGCACCTTGGAAACATGAGTCTTGATTTAATGTTTTCTCACCACCTTTTTCATTTCTGAAAGCCCAGAGGCCAGCAATTCCATTCTGTTGTAGGTGTAGCCAACCCTTTCTTCTCCAGAGGAAGAACAGGTATTATTTAAAATACAGAGAACTGCTCAATGGTGAAGCCAATCCTGAAATAAACTTCCTTTTCAACATTCATAAGATACCAGTATTCTGTGTTTGGGAAATTGAAACATGAGGTCTGCATTTACTGTTCTCAAAGCTGAGAGGTTGGGTTGTTTTTTTTTTTTTTTAAAATACCTGCTTGCTTATTTCTGAAAAAAACCCAAAAAAGCAACCAAACAACAAAGCAAACAAAAAGCTTTAGGATAAAAGGCTTTCCTAAAATAATGCCAACAAGTCTGCAGTTATTTGTCTGACTGCTACTGTGCCTCAAATTGGTGAACAGCTATAGTGGACCCCAAGTTTAACACCTGGAATTTGCCCCTATCAGCAATAAGCTCTTTGATCATTTCACCATAAAAAACAAAACCAAAACAAAACCAACAACCCCCCCCCCCCCCCCCCGTATTTGCGAGTAATTTGCATATTTCATCAATTTTGGGTCACCAAGGGGCCCAGAGACTCTCATGCATTAGAGCTCATACTGTAAGGAGTGTGCTCTGTTGAGGTAGGAATACTTAAGCAGGAGCAAACTGGTATATGTTGGAAAGCTCATTTTCTGGCTTCATATGGATTGGTTAGTTGGAAAAAAATGATGGTAACAGTGTTAGGAAAACATTAATGTTACAGGAGAAAAGAGGAGGCTGGATTTATGATGGGGTGGTCGTATTCTTGTGAGACAAAATGATAGAATTTCGAAAACAGATGAAATATGAGAACGGAAATGTGGACCAGGCACATTAGACCTTTCTTGAGGAGATGGTGTGTGCCTTGGAGAGAAGAGGGCACAACTTTCATAACATGTTTAAGGGATGGTTTTCTGGGGCCGTAACCTGTGAAGAAGTTCAGACTTTCTTCGACTTTTGCTGGTAAGGCTCAAGAACAGCTTCTTGAAGAAAGGTTTAATGTGGTTTTAATTTTTCTGCCCTCTCCTTTGCATTCTGCACATATATACCCGCACATGTGTGTGAAGAGACAAACCATGAGTAATTTCTCCTGTGATCATTATTTTAAGGCTTCTTTCTTTACACCACACTAGAGTACCTGAACCACTAGTGAGTGGCTTGTTGTAGCAGAGGTTTATCCCATCAGGATTTAGAATGACCCTCCCTTCCAGAGCACATCTGCAGATTAGCAGTACATCTTAAAAAATAAGTAATTACTGGTTTGTACCTGTGTTTCAAAGCACTTTTTGCATCATTGCTCCTATTCCTGTGTTCCAGGGAGCGGCAAAGTCGGGAATATATTGATTTGTTTCCCATTCACTCTGTGCAGCTGAGCACAGGTTTAATACCTATTATCGTGATGATTTTTGACAGAGGGCAGTCTGGAAGTCTTTCAGCAGAATAAACTACTCTCCTCAATACCCGTGTGGACAGCATTTGGTGAACTGGCCATTTTATACAACTGCACACGGACAGCTTCTGTGAAAGGTACCTGAGGTTATTTACAACAATGTTGCTCAAAATGAAAACTATGTATTTTTTGTGAGATCCCTGTTATATCCAGATTTTCCTTGAAGTTTTCATATAATAGATGTTCGCATGTCTTGGTTATGTACAGTAAGCTCACATATTCCTTCCTTGAGTTATTTCTGCTTGGGAACTCGAATAATACTGTGCCATGAATATAATTCCGTCCCTGCCATAACCCTTGATAAACAATTAGGCACCTCCAAATTGTGCTGGTTCGCCTGATCTGTAGCATACTAACTAGTAGGGGAGGACTGTGTTTTAATTTTGGATGCTTTAGCAGAGGTGATGGTCTTTGGTTCTTATGTTTTTGTGTCAAATGCAACCCCGAGGATGAAATTACAGGGAGTTTGGAAGCATATTAGAACCATGGTGTTCTTAGTAGAGCGGGTACAGTCTAATTCAAGAAGAAATAAAATATGCTATAAGGAATTAGTTGCTTTTGTACTTGTTTTAGTTCTGTATCATCATTCTGTTGCTGAGTCTTGCCTAGATTCCATTTGCAGCTGGCAGTTTGGGGACTGACCAGCATGGAGTTGTTAAGTGTTGCTCTGATACAAATATCCCTCTTCCTGCATAAGACTGGGTATTCATCCATTAAATACTCTCTGATTCCCTTTCCAACATGCCATAATTGCTCTGTGACAAACAAGTAAGTGACTAAATATGGTTAAGTTCACAATTTTTCCACTCTCCACCATTCCATAAATATTACTTGTGTTTAAAGACTAATTTCTGTTCTTGTCTAAATCTGCAGGGACTTTGTGCCACCAGTAAGTATGAAGACTTCATGTTGACTTAAAAAGGAGCAAATGGAATAAAACAAGAAGTTGTTTGCTGTAAAAGCTTTTGGTCTTTCTTCCTGCACCCAGTTTAGGCACTTAATCATTGCTGGCTGTGCAGATGGAAGTTATTACATGTAATCTGTTTTTGTTGCTGCCTGATAAACAGAACAGCATCAGTAATGTGATTATTTTTCTTACTAGCATGCTGTTCTAATTGAATATGTTCCCTATTTTTCTTTTTTGCCTGCTGTATAGTATTAGCATTATAAAGTAGTGTTTCTGCATAATCAGATGTCAAGCTGCTTTAGACCTTTGTTAGCATTAATTGGTTTTGAGGTAGGACAAGAACTGTCCAATTATGGACAAGAAAAGGTATTTGAATACTTGAAATCACTGCAGAAATCCACCCCTCCCCAGTAGCTTTCCTGTGATCCTTGTTGTGGAGGAAGAGCAGTACAATGCCATAACTGAGCATGAATAGTAAACAAACATGTGAAAACTCTTTCTTGATGCTGGACCTCCTGACACCCTTTTCCCGCAGTCTTTGAAAACTCACAAGTGAAGGGTTTAATCCAAACAGCATTTCAGTGGCTGCTGCTACTCAGCAGCATCTTCGCAGGCAGTAGCTCTATTTGAAATTGGAAGTGTGATTTACCCCTATGGTTCTGAATTTCTCTTTTTTTTTAATCTCATCTTTGAGATTGCAGGTGTTTTCTAACTCTATAACTGCTTCATTTAGTTAAGGTGCAAGATACAGGAAATACATTTGCAATAGGCTGGATACTTGCCGTGTTTTCTTCATGCAAAGTAAACTGAAAGAGGTTATCTAGGGGGAAAATAAAACCAAAGTGACACCTTTGTTCTCCCATCCAGCATCCAAAAATATTTTTTTACCTATTTTGATAAATGGCAGTGCATATGTGTATATTGTGTAAAATGACATATGACTGTGCATCATTTTAAACCTGACACTTTTCTTCCCTGTAAAAATGATTCTATGTTGATGATAAGTGGAGGAAATCAATTGCCCTAAATTTTTCTGTAAATTTTATCTCACTGAAAACACATTTTTGTTCTTTCTTAGGGCAGAAGGAAAACTGCTGAATATGGTGTATCTTCTTTTAAAAGATGAGATTAAATTTAATAGAATCACCTTTTGCCTAAAAAAATTAAAAGTGCAATGTGTTCTGTTGTGTCGATGATTGCACTCAGAGGCTGCTTAGTGGTTTGCATCTTTGATGCTGAATCCTGTGCCTGCTTACTGTATTAATAATTTGATTATCTTTTGAAAGGGAATCATTAATGGCTTTTGCCTTATAACATGGATACATTGAAGGAAAACCTGTGAAGCACAGGATTAAATGAAACCACATGTATTTCTTGACCTCTGTTATTTCTATCTTAATGCATATCTCACAAACATTTGCATATAATCTGAATTAGAGTTAGATCCAGGCCACAGCATTTAACATCACAGGTTTTGGAAAACCAACCACGTTCTTGTTTCTTTCAAATCAGCTTCTTTGCAGTTTGCAGCTTTTGAGTACAATGACTGGCTGTGATTAGGATAGATCTTCCCAAGTGTTCAGCCCTGTTATTTTCAAGGTTGTTCAGCCTATGGAATTGCATGGAAAGTGCTCCACGAAGGAACCATTTGGAAATCTATTCTTTACTTTAGTGAGCATTATTTAAGTGGGAATTGAATTCTTTTAAAAGTCTGATTACAAAAGATGCCGGATATTTTAAAATCTGGCCTTGGGCCTTGTGAAGTAGCTAGTCTGTCTTGTACAGCCTCATGCTGTAGTATCATCCATCAAATAATTTGGAAACATTGCTGATTTTGTCCTTCTTTTTTGTTTTCTTGAAGCAATCACTAATGTTAAAACATGGGCGTTGGACAGAGAAGTGTTTCAAAACATCATGAGAGTAACAGCACAGACCAGACAAGAACAATACAGAAACTTCCTTAGAAGGTAAATATGATGAATTTCTATTTCTAATACTGCTTTGTGCTACTTACTAAGGTTCACAACAATACTGTGCCTGTCTTGTAAACAGAGAGAAAAAGGTGCTCTTCATGCAATATGGCCTCAAAAGCTTGAATGTTGTTTTTTTTCTTTTAAGATTTGTAAGTTTTTCCCATTTTCATTGTTTTTCTCCTGCATTACACTAGGATATTTCAATAGGTGCTTGAATGCATTTAAGTAATAGAATAACTGCATAGGAAACTTACAGGTTTAGAATTTAAAACAATATAATGAATAAAGTTAAGTAAATACTCCAACGAGTAGTTAGTTAGCTGCTGGAGTAGATTGAGGAATATTCCTCATCCTTTGGAGACTTGAATATGAGATCTGCATGTCTCTCAACTTATGAACTAATTCCGACATAAATTACTAGAATATCTGTAGAGCAGAATAATTCTCACCTGCAGGGAACACTGAGAGTGGTGTCACACTTCTCCTCAGGAAGATGGTGAAGTTAGAGGTTCCAAACCATAATTAGCTGATGTAATATTTTATGTTTTTAACACAGAATGGCCATTCTGTTATGCCTTCAAATCAAGATGCCAAGCCTGGCCATGCATAGAATGTCTTGTGTATTTTCACATCCCTCTCCACCTTTGATTTCTATACACACTTCTTTGCTGAGCCTAAATAGACAGAAATTTCTATAATTTCCTCACTTTTACAAGTCCGAGTGATCAAGGTGGGAGGTTTTTTTCATTCTTACCAGCAAGTTCACCGAGTTATCACTGTAATTGGCTTCTCTTTCAAGAGTTGTCCAAAAAGTACTGAAATTATTACCTTTGTCTGATTTTGCAGTCTCTGTCGAGCCCTTGAAAATATATTCTTGAATTGCTATAATGTCTTGGGTTTGTAATTGCTGGATTCTTTTTAAATCAATCCATATGCCCACTGAAGTCCTTCCCCTCCTGAAATACAAAGTTGATTTAAAAACTGACCAATGTTTGCCACATTTCTAAGTTGTGCAAGTTTTGTTTATCCCACAACCAAGATGAGAATGCTTGAATGTTCCAAATTAAGATTTAGTTGTATATTGTGTTCACCACCAGTTTAACTACTTCTAAAATGTGACTGTAAAAATTGTACAGATGAGAAGAGATCATAAAAAAAGGTGTTAATGATAACTATTTTGGGTTGTGGGGCTTTTTTGTTTTGCTTTGTATTTCTGTTTTCCGGAAGTGTGTCCCTGCTGAAAAACTTACCTGAAGATAAATTAACCAAGATCATGGACTGTCTGGAAGTGGTAAGATGCTGTTAAGTTTTTCTAAATAGTATTCAGTAAGCTTTCAAAATAACAAAGAAAAATAAATCAGCAAAAATTTAAAAAAAAGCAACCAAGCTTTTTTAATATGAGAGTGGTTTTGGAGCGATCAGAGTTGAATTCCAGGTTGGCAGAAAGTAGTAACATTTAGTGACATAGAAGTAAGTTATATTTTTGACATCAAAGGAGTCAAGCAAGTAGATAAGAGGATTTATAATCTATCCTTTATTAAGATTAAGTACAAAGTTCTTCTCCAGGACTCTTTTGGTAATCAAATTTACCTCTTTGCGATGTGGATGTGTAATACGTTGATGTTTCTTGGACCGCATACACTGCAAAATGTAAGGGAAGAAGGCATCAGGTCCCCAGCACATGAATCCAGCCAAATATCTGCGTGCCTTAGGGCTGCATTTGCCAGCAGCCTTTGAAGGTAAAGGCTTGATATATAATCATAGCTGGGATTTTTTTTCCAAGGGCAGTGGTAACTCTCTATTCTTTTGCATGGAGGCATGAAGGTTAAAAGTAAATAGCAAGTTAAACGTCAGTGGAACATCCACGTGTGTTAAGAACTCTGCATAGTAACCTTTCAAGGATTTATTGGACAATATGGTCTCTCACTTGCCCCCCAACAGGAGTACTATGACAAGGGAGATTATGTTATTCGGGAAGGAGAAGAAGGAAATACCTTCTTTATAATAGCAAAAGGAAAGGTAAGGCATAATAAATCTAGCTTATAGAGTAACATGTACAAACTCTCGCATCTCAAAAGCTACCTTGAGGGGTGTGGTATTCAGTAAAAGTGGTGCAGAGCGTTTTTGCACATGCTTTTTAGTTCGCAATACCGTGATAAAAGCCTGGAGCAGCGTTTCAAAGGTCCAGGGAGCCTAATTTTCCATTCACAATGAACCCATGTTATACTGTTCTAATTACAGTGTAATTAAATTGTGTCCTGAAGCCTCTTGACTCTGTTGCAGAGATGTAAATTTTTTTTGTGAATGAGATTTGACCCTACATCTTCTCCTAGATGGTGCAATATCTAACAGGCAAAACATAGACTTGTGAAAAGTCTGTGAAGTAATGGAGTCCCAAGCTTAATGGAGAATGGCCTTTGAGGTGTCTCAGAATCCTTTCATTTGTTAGTCCCAGAGGAGCAAGGCAGCAGCCTTTATCCCTCAGCTGGTACCTTGGAGGCTGATGTGGGACCCTAAAGAATTAAATCAGGAGAATTTTCCTCAATAGACTTCCAGAAGGGTTTCCAATACATCTCTGTGTCTGTAGATATTCTAGTTTGGTTTTTGCTAACACAGGCATCAGCAGAATGTGCTACTGTGGAAGCAGAGTTTCATGAGGAGAAATGTTATTTAATGCTTCTGGAGTGCTATTTAGCCGAGAAGACAAAAAGCTCATATGACATCTCTCCCCTGTGGGAACTGAAGCATTTCTCAGTCTTTCATTAAAATGTGACTTATTCTGCTGTCTTTCAAAAAGTATGAGGAGAAAATGTTGAGGGGTTGCCAATAATGAGTATATTCCTTCTTCTCAGCAAAAATCAGGGAGGTGTCAGGGAATGTTTGGGTTTAATTTTTGTTTGGGTTTAATTTTACATGTATCTGTAACTTTTTATGCAGCATTACTGAGTTTAAGACATTTCTGAAACACACAGAAAAGAAAGAAAATCATGCAATACTTTGAAACTTTGCCTTACTAAATTTTTGTTCTTGTACTTTGCAGGTGATAGTTACCCAGAGTACTGCAGACCACTCACAGCCTCAGGTGATTAAAATTCTACACAGAGGAGATTACTTTGGAGAAAAGGCTCTCATTAGGTTCGTTCACACTGTCTGATTCATGATGTGTAGGATTTCAATCGTTCCATCACTATGTGTCAGATTCTACAGATCATGGGTGTTTTGAATATAATCTTTCTTTTGGTTGCAAAGTCAGTAGATGAAGGTAGTGACCCAATTTGTGTTAATGTTTGGAGGAGTTGCAGAGAGAACTTGAAAATACACACTAGCATCTGCCTTTGGTTTTCCCTGTAGAAGTCAAATTCTGGCCCTCTGCATTGTGGCTGATTGCTTATACTTCTGTAAAAACTGTGGTGAAAACTTGTGCCAGGTGATTTCAGAATTTATAAGGTCCATCATGACTGGAATGAGCTCTTGCTTCCATTGCCCATGGCAGTAAGAAACAGAGAGAACACTGTACGTGTTTACATGGATGATTGAGTAGGGAATAGTTTGGGTTTGGGAATGTTTTAAATCCAAGGATTATTTTAGAAATAAGTAGTAAATCTCAATGTAGTGATAATTGCATCTCACTCTAATTTCTTGGAAGGCTGCCAGAGGATGTCATGATCCAAACCCTACTGAAACTGGAACAAACACCATGCTAGACCATAATAATGACTAGTAAAATGCAATAATTTTGTATTTGGTTCAGCAGCACTAATCCAGGTACAGGCTGCAGAGGCCTTTGAGGAGTTTCACCTAGAGCAGCTGTGGCCCTCCATGAGAGCAGTGTGAGGTACTTTGAGGATTTTGATATGCTTCTGAATTCTCCTAATGCGTTTCAATTCTCAGTGATGACGTCAGATCAGCAAACGTTATTGCGGATGAGTACAACGTGGAGTGCCTCGTTATAGACAGAGAGTAAGTGCATTGCACTTTGATAAAAGATTTGCATCCTCTTTCAGTAGGTTAACGTGACTTTCAGTGGGTTAATGTGACTTCACTGTAGGCAAAACCACAATGTTTCCTTAAATGAATCCTGAACGAGTGGTTGTGCTTCAGGAATACTAATGAAGAGAGGCTGACAGCAGGTGCCAGAGCACAAAAGCTTAAGACTAGTTCAGAGCTACTCTTTTCTCTCCCTCCTTGTAGTGGTGATATTTCTCCTGGTCTCCTGGGTCAGAGGTTCCTGAGGCCTGTTCCTGTCAGCGAAGACCAATGCAAAGACGGCATTCAGTAACTCTGCCTTCTCTGCGCCCTCTGTCACCAGAGTCCCTGCTCCATTTAGTAATGGGCCCACATTATCCTTTGTTTTCCTTTTGTTACTGATGTATTTGAAAAAGCCCTTCTTGTCCTTGACATCCTTGGTCAGATTAATTCCAGATGGGCTTCAGCCTTCCTTTTCTCATTTATATTTACCCTGACAACCTCTCTATGTTATTCCAAGCAGCCTGACCCAGCTTCCACCTCCTATGTGTTTCCTGTTTAAGCTTGAGTAATTATTTCTCCACATGGGTCTCTTGCCCCCTTTGCCAGATTTCTTGATCATTTCTTGAGCCTGGAGGAAGCGATCCTTGAGTATCAACCAACTTCAGCTGGGTCCTGACTTAAATGTTCAGCAGTTCATGATGTTTCATTTGTGGTTTTAGGACATTTAATCAAACAGTTGGAACTTATGAGGAGCTGCAAACTTACCTGGAAGGTTATGTGGCAAATCTGGCCCAGGCTGATGAAAAGCGACATGCAAAGTAAGTCAGATCATTTGTTTGTTGGACCTACAGTAGGTAATCGTAAAAAAGAGTGATAGATATGTAAGTAAACTCATGGATGGTAGTTGAAGGAGATGGACCCCTAGGAATGACAGCAGTCACTGTAATAAAACAGTCTGGATATGCTCATGGAGTCCAAGAAACTTTTCTGATACAAAAATTACATAGAATCTCAGTGTATTGTCTCCCAAACAAGAATTCACTCTATACCTGGAAAACTGAGCACAGAAAAAAAAGTGATGTTGCTCTCAAGTCGATTTTGCACTTTGATGGCAAGTTCTTTGGTAAAAACCCCTAAAGGCCAGCTTTAACTCCCATTTCAGTTAAGGAAACTGTATTACTGTGCAAAAGACTAAGTGCCATTTCAAAAAGAAAGAAACAGACATAAAAGAAACAGTTTCTTTTTAATATTTTGGTGTAGCACTGATGGTGTTGATGTCTGCTTTTAGCTGTGGGCCACACTTTTAGTTTATGTGCCGCTGATTTCAGTCTGAGCGCTACCGGAAGATTGGCAGAGTATGTTTTTCCTCTCTTTAGAAATACAGCTCTATTCTTATTTCTGATCATTCTACTGGAACTGGTACACAGTCCTTCAAGCATTGCTTCTCCAGCTTGGAGTGCCCAAACTTTTGCAGCTGACCGCATCAATAGGAATCTCACCAGGGATCAGCTCTTGCTAAAATTACTGTCGATTCTACTCAGTGAATTTCAGTAGCATTTTTCTTCTAATTTACTTCCATAGGGTGTCCAGAAAGAAAGTGCTCCTGCAGAAAATAATATTCTGTTAGAAAAAAAGGCTTTCCTTTTCTCTTTCTCCTTTCCTGCTCCTCCTTTTCCATTTCCCTTCCTCTCCTTTATATAGGATCATTAAAAGTGATGGCAAGGAAAAGCACTAACCTATGTTAATTTTCTTAATGCAGAGGAAGATCCTTCTGTGGACAGTTGACCAAAGAGGTGTCTTTGGAGATGATAGAGCTGAAGGAGAAAGTAGCCCAGTTCCCTCCTTCCCCATTCCAGAATTTAGAAGTTGTCACAACTCTGGGTGTTGGTGGGTTCGGAAGGGTTGAGCTTGTAAGAGATTGTTTCAAGATTATTCATGTAGTTCTCTGTCTTGGATGATTGATTTAGCCACTGAGTAATGTGAAGGATTTTCATATTCTGTGTGCTTGTGCCCCTCAGGCAGAAATAATTCCACATAAAGCAATGCATAGTTAAAAAGCATTTCAGGACTTGGGTGTTTAAAGAAGGAAACCCATTCTTATGTGCCTTGAACTCCTGTTGTTAAAAGTACCTTGCTGGTCACTAGACATAGTCATCAGCCTGTGCATGGGGAGTTTGCAGATGTGCCTGCCTGCATTATGTCCCCTGAATGGCAGCCTTTTTCCAGGAATCTGCCTGGACCTGAAGCAGTCTGAATGGCACCACATAGTCTGTGCTGCCAGAACTGCTTCTGTATGCCCCACAGCAACCACAGCCAGCGTGAGCTATCTCTGAGCTGTGTTGACTGGGAAATTTCCAACCATTTGCAATGGCTCTTTTGAGTTATATTCAATAGCGTGAACAGCTGTGCTTCTGGGATACCGTGAGCCTCGTTAGCCAAAGCCTTAAATCCCACTCGCCTCTGGCTGAGCAGCAAACGTCTGACAAAAACCTGAATGCTTTTTGTGCAGGCTGCTGAAGGTAATGGTAAATTAAAGGGGACTTTGTGCTTTTAGTGAAGTCAATTATCCTTTACAGTAGTTAGACCATCAACTGTTTCATTCTGATTCATGCTTCACCAAAAAATATTCCACACTGGAATTCTACAGCAGCACTTGAATACTAAACCAAAAATTGAATTCTCATCCAGTTGTAGAACACAGATATCTGCTTCCTTCATTTCCAAGAGGCCCTGTTTTAACTTCCATCTTTTTATTGCATATTGGATAATATTTCAGTGTAATGCAAAATCATTTGTAGACATTCTTCCTAAACTGCCTCTCCCTTTTATTCTTTTGTATTATGCTGGTTATTAGAAATCTTAAATTGAAATTGGGACCCACTGTGATATAAACTCACTGCAGTATGTAGTACCTATCCAAGCTGCTGCTATTTTGTATCTATAAAACGAACAGACGGAACATTTCACTTTACGAGTGAAACTAAAATATCTGATGCTTGGCTTAAAATCGTACATAATAGTTCTGCAGAAAATCTGGAATTTGTCCCTTGTTACAGCCATCCATTTCAGTCCTGTGCTGTGTTGAAAAAGATGGATATCAGTGTATCTGTTGAGAACAATCTAGTAAAACATCATTTCTTTGCCTCATGCGTTTTCATCATTTGTATTCACAGGTTAAAGTGAAAAATGAGAACATGGCTTTTGCAATGAAATGTATAAAGAAGAAACACATAGTGGACACCAAACAACAGGAGCATATTTATTCTGAGAAGAAAATCCTCGAGCAGATATGTTCTCCATTCATTGTAAAGTAAGTTGGCTATAAGGCTTCCTTGCATGTTGTCCCCAGCTGACCCCCTGGGCAGCACTATTAGGAATGAGGTTTGGCACACACGAGTTCTGGAGGAAAGACACTGCAAGTTTCACTTTTTGTTTTGCTTTCCCTAAATTGCCGCCGTCTGTCTCCACAGACTGTATCGCACATTCAAGGACAACAAGTATGTGTACATGCTCCTGGAGGCTTGCCTTGGAGGGGAATTGTGGAGCTTGCTGAGAGACAGGTAACTGCAAACACAGCACAAGCTTGCCCTTTGAAGTCACCAGTCAGCCCCAGGTGGCTACTGAGTAGGTTCTCCATTCAAGGGCTGTCCAATGAAAAGGTGTTTGGTTCAGTTTGGTTAATATTCTGGCTGTTACATATTATCTGGTTAATAACTGAGGGCTTTTTAGACCTTAATTGTAATTATTTTTGTTCCAGAGGCAGCTTTGATGAATTCACCACCAAGTTTTGTGTTGGGTGTGTGACAGAGGCTTTTGACTATCTGCATCAAATAGGAATTATCTACAGAGACCTGAAGCCAGAAAACTTAATTTTGGATGCTGAAGGATATATAAAACTGGTAAGATGTAATCCATTGTAATGTTATCCTTTTGTGCCTGTATCCTGTTTCTTTGCCTGGGGGATGTAAATAGACAGCACATAATTACAGAACCAGGATCCTGGAGTTTAATAACTCTTGTGCTTCAGCAGTAAAGAGGGCAGGCTTCTCGTTGCACAATGAGAAACAAAGGCATTGCAAAGCCACTGCAAGCCACAGACAAAATGGGGATTTGCAGCCTCTGAGAGCTCTTGCCAAAAAAGAAAAAAAATCTCCCAGCAGCTAGTTTTAGTGTAAGGACAGAAACCACATTTCCCAGGTGCAGAATTACCTCCCTGTCCAGCCTCAAGCAATCATAAGTTCAACATTAATTGATTCAATTTACAATCATAGGTTCCCTCTCTTTGTAGAGAGGGAACAGAGTCAAGAACTCCTGCCATGCTTTACTGTGACCATGAGAAGTGCAACGAGAATACCCTTCAGAGAACTTGAAATACCCATTCTGAGGACAATGAGCAACCCACTGTTTCCAGGGACAGTAAATCTCGTGTCCTCAGGGAAATCTTGAGTTGTTCTCCCCAAAAGGAAAATAATTCAGAAAATTACTTGTGATGATAAATGGATCTGTTTTATAACATTCAGAAATCCAACTACTTCAGTTGGAATTACCTTCACAACTACACTGTGTAGTTGCTCTAGCTGTAAACTAGCAACTCCGGGATCTTTGCAGGTGAGGAAGCAGTTAAGACCTTAAGGCTTCCCAGTGCAAAGCTCCTCTGCATTATGCAGCATATGTTGATTTTGATCAGGTTGATTTCGGATTTGCAAAGAAGATTGGATCAGGGCAGAAAACCTGGACGTTTTGTGGAACCCCTGAGTATGTTGCCCCTGAAGTCATTCTGAGTAAAGGCCATGACTTCAGTGTGGATTTTTGGTCCCTTGGGATTCTTGTGTATGAACTCCTCACTGGCAGGTAAGTGCCTCCTACTCAAAGTTCTTACCTAGTTTGTTTGTTTTCAGAAACCTTTCCAAGGTTATTTTTAGACAGCCTCGAAAAGTGAAACTTCTTTTTGCCAATTGTGCATGTCTTACCTTCCGTCATTTCAGAAATGCCACAGACAAAGTGGGTTACATATTCTCAGTTCTGGCTTATCCAGGCACGAGGTGTAATTGGCTGGCACAGGGCTCCTGTAGCTGCTGATAATGTTTCCTGTGAGGAACAAGTGACAACAGACTGTTCTCTTCCCCATTAGCGGGTGATGGGGTGCAGTGGGGTGGGTGAATTGTAAGCAGGGCTCACTCTTTAGCTCCCTGCACAGTTCCATGACAACTCTTTGGGAATGCTCAGTGGCAGCACAATGTGGAAGCTTCTCTGAGTTAGGCTGGAGGTGGGTCTGGCTTAGAGGGACACATGTGGTCATGCAATTTACCTGCACCTATGGGAAGCTTCTCAGCTTCAAGCCTTTCTAATATCTTAAGCAGGCAGAAAGGGTGAGGGTTATAGAAGTAGGAAGGTGGGCTTTTTCCTATTTTTTTTTCTATATTCTCAAATATTTGCTTTGAAAACTACTGGCCACACCTGCTCTTGCCAGGTGTTCCATTTATCAGTGTTGCTTTCTTTTTCTAGCCCACCATTCTCTGGGGCTGATCAAATGATGACATATAATTTGATTCTCAAAGGCATTGAAAAGCTGGATTTTCCTAAAATAATAACAAGGCGACCCGAGGATTTGATCCGCAGACTCTGCAGGTAGGAGGGGCCGTTCAGGGCAAAGGCTGAGTGTAGATAGACTGAGCTCTTTTAGGACCCAGACTCAAGCACTGAATTCCTGGCAACTTCATTTGGAATTGTTATGCACAGCATGGTCCTTTCTGATTATATTCAGTATGCATTGCATGCCCCTGAGTGTGTCACACCTCTGAGTCTGCAGAGGCAGCAGAGGCTCTGGGCTTTCTCTGTAGCTGGGAATTTTTTCTGAAACATGTCTCTGAGAAAATTTATTAAGTGGGGGCTGAGGGAAGAGCCAAGGAATTTGATTTTCAAATCAAGCACATTGTTTTAAAAAACGAGCTTCCAAAATGACTTAGGCATATAAATTCTACAGAAAACATAGGGCACTTGAAGACTGGCTTAAGTCCTTTTGAAAATGTGCAGAAGGTGGTATTTCAAAAGGGCCAGCCTAACTGAGTGGCCTGCACAACCTCTGGCTGGTAACACTGACTTTGGGTTCCCAGCTCCTGTGGGATTTCACTCATGACACTGGGAACAGTATTCAACATTCTTGTGTACCACGACTGGAAGGATCTCTGCAGGTGTAAATTTTGATCTGCCTCCTTTTGTAACTCAGACCTGCTGGCCAGGAAAAAAAAAGGGTGTGCAACTAAAACTCAGCCAGCTGATTTCCCTCTGCTGCTTCTCACAGCTGAGTGGCACTGTTTTGGCTTTCTACAAGGTTTCTCCATCCTCAGAAGAAAGGAGCAGTGAGCAACACCTCATTATGCCTCCTCATGAGGCCACAGGTTTTATGCAAGCTCCACCCCTTGCAACTCTTAAATGCAAGTAGTTAGGACCTATAAGTGCTCTTTTTAAAACAGGAATATTTTATAAATCCTTACCCTTATTCATTTTCTCTTTTTTTTTTAAGGCAAAACCCTACAGAAAGATTAGGCAATTTGAGGAATGGAATAAATGACATCAAGAAGCACAGGTAAGCAAAAGAGACTTCCAAGAAGAAAATTTGGGGTTTAATTTGAAATATTTTTAATATGTTAGAACCCAGCCAGGTAAACTCATAAATAGAGATGTCTATTGCTATTGAGTATATTTGCAACTATAGCAAGCAACAGTATGAACATAAATCCTCAGCATGATTATCCAGAAATCTTATTTTTTACTGGTTTTGCTGCAGGTTGTTGATGTAGGAGTTTAATTCAGTTCTCAGAGAAATCGATGCTAGTTCAGCATCTACCTCTCAGACCTCCTGACCCTTCAATATTTGCTTCTTAACAATGAGTAGTTAGGAGCTCCAGAGCAATAATTTTGGGGGTTTGTCCTCTTTCTTTTAACAAAGAAAGTCTTTCTCATAATTAATTTTTCTAATGCATGTCTTTCTTCTAACGAAGGAAATCCTCTGTAAATTAAACATTTTCTGCTTTCTCTTTCTGTCTGAGTTGTTTCTAAGCCCTACAGTTTGTACTTGGGGGAAAGAAATTCTTTGATTTTTCTGCTTGTCTCCCTCTTCCCATGCTGTAAAAAGGGTGGAATTCCAAGGAGACATACAAGTCTGTATTTCTGCGTGTATTAACCTGCCTGTCTCTGCACCTCCTCCATACAGAAGTGCCAAAGTGCCTGATGGTCCTGAGGCTGCCCCTGCCTTGTGTGGCAATGACGGTGCTCGAGATTCCTCCTTCTAACTGTGTTGTTACAGGAGTTGGCATGAAAAAGGATTCTTATAGCCCTGGTTCACGTGATTTTCAGCTCTTTGTGGTATAATGTCAGAAAACAACCTGTCTTTCTCTTTTGGTCTCTCCCTGTCTGTCTTTCCTCTCTTTTTAATCAGGTGGTTGAGTGGTTTTAACTGGGATAGTCTGAAAGTGAGGAAATTAACGTCGCCTTTAAAAAGAGAGGTATTGGCTTTGGCTTTCAGTATCATAATGCTTTACTAACACAGCTTGGCTACAAAGAACTGATGGAGATAGCAAAATTTCCCAAAGACACATTTGAATTATTACAGTTCAACATTTTTTGTGGAAATTGAATGAAAGAGAGAGAGACAGCAAGCAATACATAACTTACATTCAGTTAAATAATGGAAAAATTATTCTGCCTGTATACTTTGCATTACATTTTCACCATTACTAGAACAAATGGTGTCTGGTCAGGAACTAATATTGAAAAAATATATCTCCCTTGGTAATGGGCACATTATTAAGATGCACTGTTCATATTACTGTGAAGAGTACAAATTCCTGTATGCTCTTGTTACTGAGTTACAACACATCCTTGAGTAAGCCCCCAGTTTTAAATGGCCTATTTGTTTTTGCCCTAAAATGAAAAAAGACTAAGGGTAAAGCATTTGAAACTCACTTTTATCTCAGTTTGAAACTAAAAGCAATTCTGAGGACTGCTTTGAGTAGCTACCCTATGAGTGTAGATTTGATCCTACGCAAAATTGAACCAAAACTGTACAGTGTGGCCCAGTTTGCTTACTGAATTAACAGGGCTTTGGGTGAAATCTAGGATTTGATAATGTTTAGGAAGTCCTTTTGTATAAGAAGGCTAATGCCATTGTTCTGTTGCACAACATAATTACTGGAGGTATTTCTTTAAAGAATGAGGAATCGCATCTATTGAAAGAAGTCATCTGTACCATATTAGCTTTTCATTTCCACATTGGGAACAACAAAAACGATGCATAATCAATAGAGAACATTTTCAAAAGTTATTTTCTGAAACAACCTTTTGTTTGTGTTTTCGATGTCCTAGTTGTCTGGACCGACTGATTACAGCTACTTTGACAGCTATCCACCTGAAGTGGGAAGCCCTCCAGATGAACTTTCAGGCTGGGACAAGGATTTCTGATCATTTTTCCTCCTGGAACATTTATAGAGACTCGTAGGCATCGGTTCTATCTTGTTTCTTGTTGAAAATCAAGTTACACAAATTACACAGCACTTCTTGAAGAATAGAAGACAGTTCAGTAACCAGAACTTGTTTGGATAATCCACCAAAACCTGTGCATTTTATAACAAGGGCATGCATTCAGTCAGTAACCTGATTTTTTTTTGATACACAGTGTCTCTATGAACATTTTCAGATACTATTGATTGGATCTATGGTTTTGCCACTAAAAATATCACTAGCTAAAATTTTGATATTAACAAGGTTACCATGCATCTTTTTTTGGGTGGGGAGGATGGGTATCAGAAGCCAACAATTGTGACATTTGCCAACAGCTAACACTACAAGCACTTATTTTTCATTTTCTCTGCTGTGCTCTGCTTTTCCCCCAAAATGCCCTGAATTGCATGCATCCAGAAATGTGTAGAAAAGAGACTTTTACTGAAAGGTTGATTTGATTTAGCTACAGCTAAAAAGGTATCACTGGAAGCTGCCTCTCTGTCGGTCTAGTTTTGCCTCAGGTTGGATATAAGACAGGTCAAATGAAAAGGTACGTCCATAATAGAAGTTGCCTAGAGAATCAGACTGTGGCATGCATTTCCCTTACTGCTTCAAAGAGCCATGTGCCTTTCTTAAAATGTTTTGCTTTTATGTAGTGTGAAGATAAAACAGATGGACAAAAAGCTTTTACCTTGCAGGGAAAAAATGCAGATGGGTGTTGTGCATTCGTGGCTTATACAGAAAAATTCTGCTGCTCTGTGTTATGAACCCCAACTGCTGTTGAAACAGGGATGCTCCTGGGTTTCATGCTGGGCTTATGGGATGGATGCATCTGCAGCCACTGCTTGGATTTATTTCAGCTCCTGCTGAGACCAAGTCCAATCTACATTTCCATACTGAAGCTGCCGCAGCATTACTGCATTTCACATGCTGGATGGAAAACCTCCCGGGCAGCTTCTACTGTGTGCTCAGGGTTTAGTTACCCATGACTGCTGGATCATCTCCCTAGCTGCTGGTCATGACTTTTCCCACTGGGAAGGGGAAAATGAGGGAGGGAATGCCACAGGGGCAGTTCTATGGTTTGTTACATGGCTGTAATTATTTTTCACTGGTGGGTGACCATCGCTTTGACAGCAAATCAATTTAAATATTTCATATAACCTTCAGCCTGAATAAGGCAATAGAATATTTTCCATTGAATTTAATGAAGTTTGGATTGAGCCCTTGAAAGAAGACACTACACATTTAGCTGGTTTTGTTTCTCTGCCTGTTTGCAAATTATTATGGAAACTTGCTGCCAGCAAAGTCTGTGCAAAGTGGTGGTAACACAATCAGAGAGGGTGGAGCAGAGGCTGTAAGCTGGGACTGTAGATGCTTGCAACTTAACTTTGTTTAGCAATACCAAAGACTAAATTTTATTTTCAGGATTTGGACGAAGCACTAGATGTTAGGTATTTGTGTTTCTCCGTGCATCTGTCTTTCACTCATAAATATTTTTATTACAGTCAAAATAATATTGTGCCAAGTTTTATAAAAAGCTTTTGAATGTATTTTTCCATTGTATTTATATGTAGTTTCCTTATATATATATATAAAGATATATATATAGATATATATATATATATAGTGGGGGAGATATATATATATATGTTTTTTAAGTGAAGAAATAATCTGCGTAAGTTTAGTGCAGTTAGCATTAAGTCTGTGCAGCTGTAGGACGTATTTCCTTTATAAAGTTTAACTTAGCTTGTTTATTTGTGTGCAAATAAAGTAAGCTTACAGTGTAATGGGAAGAACGTTAGTTTTTTACAAGCACATTCCATACAGCAGTCCAGATTCATAGCCTGGATTTATCCTTCTTGTCTACGTGATTCAGAAGAGACTGAGGCAGAAAAGACTACCCTGGAGAGAGAGTCACTTATGTCATTTCTTGCAGCATGTTCCCCACTCAGATTTTGTTTTCCCTAGTGGATGTTGAGAAAATGAATGCATGAGAAGCTGCAATAAATAAGGTCACGGATTATTTTGTACTTTTGTAGAGTTCCCATGTACATTTAAGTCATTCTAGTTCTGGCATGTATGCAGTTGACTGAGCTGAAGTTTTCCAGAAACAAGCAGAAGCTGATAGAGTAGAGATGAAGTATTACTTGATCTCACACCATCTGTATTTTACAGACAGATGTACTTCAGACTTCAGCTCGGCACCAGTGGAGTTATGCTGATGTAAAACAAGGGGATGAATAAGTGAGTCAGGCTCAAGTAGTGTCTCAGTGCAGGAGATCATGGGAGAATTGAATGGGCAATTAGGATGATGATCAGATTATGCTTATTGCTGTATTTTCCAATTTAAAGACATTGAATAACAGATTTTGACGTTCATGTTTTGGGCATGCTGTGGATATGTCAGTAATTGTCTGAGTTCTGTCCTTGATGTTCTTATCTGTGCTCTGCCTTTCTGTCCTGTCAGCTTTGCTTTTATGGGGTGGCTCCCTCAGAAGCCCAGCTGGAGCTGTGCTTTTTCCCCTGCACTTCTGCCACAAGAGAACCTGCCTTAGGAGGCAGGAGGGATAGAGATTGTTCCTGACAGAGAACAGAGATGAGGGAACAGTGAGCCTGGGCTGGTGAGATGAAAGTGCCTTCCCCCAGTACGACATCAGAGTGGTGATGCAGGTGAGCACTTCAGAGAGGCAGGAGCTGCAGCGGCGTGAAGGAGAATGCAGTGTAGTGGCAAGAAGAATTTTTATCTTTGTTTGACAAAGTCCTGAGAGATTTAAGTCCCATGATGATTTTGAAGTCTCTCTAGAGAGCTGTGTGTTACTTTGGGTTTTGACAATCTTGACAGTTTGGCTTCCTCAATATTGTGTAGAAAGTGTGGGAAAGAAGAGAAAATTAAAGCCAGCCTTCCCAAATGCAACGTAGCACACTGTCCTGAATTCTTCCTCCCTTCCCACTTTTTGCAAAGCAGCACGAAACTGGTGCTCTTTATCTCTTAAGTTCCTTGTGCCCAAATGTTGTGGCACAGTTGTTTTTTTTCCTGGCATGGATCTGAACATTTCTGACTGACTTCTTTACATCTTGATGTAGGGCTAAACCAGTAGGGGTAAATCAACATGCACACAGGAATATGGCCAGTACAAAAATTGATTTCCTGGTTGTATTTCTCACCACTGAAGTGGCTGCATGTCCACACTCAGGGATGTGGTTCCTATGGTTTTGGTGCTGCTCTTGTAACCAAAAGTGAGAGATGAGGGCCTGGTTCTTCTGTACATTGTGAGCGAGATGGTGCCAGACAGGGAGTTACAAGTTCAAAGCAAACTGCACTGTACAGCAGGCACAGAAAAGGTGGGTGATTATTTTCTTGTGAGCCCATTATCTGTTGTTTGCCACACAAATATTGCCCAGCTGTCTGTCTTTGGGATAGCAGCAGGATTTACCTCAGTGGTCAGGTGCATCCTTTGGCAGAATTCCCAACCGTGAGCTCATTGTGACTTCTGATGTGCTGTGGCTCTGTGTCAAGCTCTCTGAAATCTATTTTGCAATGAGCTCTCTACAAATTGATTAGATGCAGTTGGGTTTATTGATGGAGCTTGTGAGATTCTTAACAATAGGCATTGTCACACTGAATTTTATAAAGGATGGATTTATTTCTGCAGCTGTTACAAGACAACTATTGGAAACCACCGCACCTGGTTTTGCTTGCAGGGCCTGATGCCTACTGAAAATCCGAGCCTGTTTCCGGCTTAGCAGGCGCCACCCCCCACGTGTCCTAATGACACCAGGCCCAGGAGTGACCACTGCATTAAAAAGTGAATCCTATTGTACAGTGAGCCTGTGCACATCACTACTTCTGGCTGTCCTTAAAGCCAAGACAGGAGTCCACACAGCCCCACACCAGAGAGATGGGCTCTTTTTCATTACCATCACACAGCAGTGAAAAGTATTTTGTAAAGTATTTTCTTCCCAGCCAGAAGAAAAGCACAGCTTTTGCCTTCCAGTTTTTAACTCTACCTGATTTGCACATAGATTTGACTTTTCTCCTGGCCATTTGCCTCAGAGAAGGCTTGTAGATCTGAGCCCCCCCTGGCCAAAAAATGGCTGGATGGTTTTCAAGTTCCTCCTGCCTAAAACCTACCACGATGCTGCTCTTTGCATTTGATGTATGGAGGTACAGCACAAAAAAACCAAAACATCCAAACAAAAAAACTCCAAAATACCCCACATTCTCATCATCTCTTCCCTGAATGTTCTTTAAGCTCTCACTACAAAAGACTCTTGATGTTCTAGAGCCAAAAGAGGCTAGAAATTTTCTGAAAATGCACTTTTCTCCTCTTTCCAAGAGGAGAGAAAGACAACAGCAAACTGGTTACCTATCTTGCATAAATATATATAGAAATGTCAAAAAGTGATAAGCACTGCCAATTTATTGCTCTGGCAGTTGAACTGTGAAAATATTGAAGGAGGAGGAGGAAAAGGAGAAGGAAATGGATTAGTGAATAGTGTGTTCATAGAGCTGCTGCCACCCAGTGTCAAGTGAAAGTATAAATATAATTAGAAAAGGCACCGAGATGGGAGTTCAACCAAAGACTGAGAAAAGGCAGTTTAAAACAGTAAAGTCCTTAAATAGATATGCTTAAAGGCTCAAATATCACACTGCTAGGGTTGTACCTTCCCCTCTTTCAGTAAGGGTGCTGCTTATTTCATTACAAAGCAAAGTTTATTTGTCATCAGATAAGCATCATGATTCAAAGAGAGATAAGGGCATCAGGTTTTAGCCATGACCTGCTGACTTGTGTCACCAGTTCCAGTTTCTCACAGCCTGCCCTACTCCCTGGCTGGGGCAGTGGGATGTGGGGTGAGGCCCTGAGGTGATCCCCGTGCCCCTTTGGACTGATGCAGGCAATACAGGGCTGCACTTGCTCGCTGCAACTCTCACCTGGCACCTTCCCATTCCCTGGTCTGGCGGGGTCTGAGCCAGCAGGACAGGAGTTCCTGTTGTCGTTTCTCCCTTGGCTCTGGCTAGTAAAGGCCATGGATAGCAGATGCTCCTCTGTTCAGCAGTGCTGGAAGGCAGCCCTGGCTGATGGACACCGCAGTTTGTTGCAGTTTCAGCCACTGGACAGTCCAGTGACTGGATGTTCTGGGTAAGAGATGCTTGTGCTTCCTACAGCTCTTGCTGACAGAGGGTCCAGCATGTTACTGCTCAGGAAGCCCCAGCTAATTTCAGTTCCTGCTTCTTACAGCTCTGGCTCTGTCTTGCAGCTCCTGCACAGTTGTGATGAGAGATGCTGCTGCTGCTGCTCATTTCAGGTGATTTCAATTCCAGTTGCTGAACACTCAGCTTCTTATAGTTTTGGTTTGTTTCAGTTTAAGATGATTTCAGGTCCAGCTTGTTGAAACTCCAGCTTTTGTGTGGCAGTTCTGGCTTCCTACAGTTCCAGCTGATGGACACAGGCTTATTTTGATTTCCAGCTCATTCCAGCTCCACTTTGTTGAAGCTCCACCTCCAGCTACCGGATGCTTGGAATAAGAGTTCCTCCTGCTCCTTCCAGTACCTGCTGCTGGACATTTTCCAGCATGTTACTGCTCAAGTTATTTGAAGTCTTAGATTACTTCAGCTCCTACTTCTTGAAACTCCAGCTCTACACAGCACATCTGGCCACTGGCCAGAAAAGAGTGGGAGCACTGGTGAAATGTGTTTGTGGGAGGGCACAGGTACTTCCATTGGGAAACCAAAGGCTCTCAAATCCACACACCCACTGCCCTCCCAAAAAGGCTCCCATGGGCCTCCTGGGAATCAGGAGAAACCAGGGTCCAGGGTTCTAGTGACTCATGCAGACACTCAATTCATTTAATGGAATATAATAGCCAGGCCAGCACACCATCGCCCTCATGGATCTCATCACAAGCTCTTTGTCAGTGCTGGCTGCAAATATGTGCTCTGTATCCACGGGCAGGCAAGAGCAACATCATCTTTTCCAGCATAGTGCTGTCAATTGACTTGGATGCAGCAAGATAAAAGCTCTTTTTGGATGGCCTGTAACACAGCTGTCGTCTCCTGCCTAAAAGCTTGTTTGGGTTTGGATTTGCTCTAGGCCAGTTCCTGCAGAAAATACTGTTCCGTGCTTGCTGGCCAGCCAGGACTGGAGGCAGAGGGAGAGTGTGAATGGATGTCCATGTGTTCCCAGCTGCCAGCAAACACAAAGCCCAACCAGTGTGCAAGTGGCTGAGCAGACAGGGCAGGAGCCATGGCACATATGATGGGCGCCTGATCAGTTCTTGCATGAGCACGAAATACTTTTATGCACGAACGCCCCATGAAATTATCAACAGCATCCCATTATTTCACGTCAACACCCCAAAACTTCATGCATTAGTGCCTAATTAGCTTATGCATGAATGCCCAACTAATTTATACCTTAGCATTCAATCACAATGCACAAGCACTCCCTCTATTGACAAATGAGCCTATAGACAGCTCACGTGAGCACCCAGTTGCTTCATACCTCAGTGCTCAGTCAGCTCACTCACGAGCAGCCATTTCTCATGTGTGCCCCCTCAGCACATGCATGAGTGCCCTTTAGTACATGCACGAGTGCTGTGCTGGGCAGAAATTGCAGGGTTCACATCACTGATGCCACATTCCCACCCTCTGGCACTTCTTGGTGCAGGTGCTTCTCCACTGAAAATTGGCTCTCTTCAGGAGCATCACAACTACATCCAAGGCCCCTGTGCTAGCCCAGAGGTGCACAAAGAGCCCTCCTCTTTCCCCAGAGCACCAAGGGGCTGAGGAGCATGGTCTGTCAGGGGTCAACACATCTGCCCAGCCCTGGCAGGAGGCAGAAGGGCCTTTCCCAGCCCCTGTGCCCAGCACCTGACTTGGCCTCTCAGAGTTCAGCACTGCCTTTGCTTTCTTCAAAGGTTGTACCAGAGTCACACATAATTTCTCACTGTGGGGTAAAAGAAGATTAGTTTTTCCTTACTATAAAGGTTAGACTAAGCTACAGCGGAAAGTCACTTTTCTAAGGTTATTTAGTTGTGAATCTCTATCCACAAGTCTACACTGCTTTGTAAGAAAATGAGGACATTTTCTCAAAATGCTCTGCTACCCAGTCACAAACCCAGAGCTTTGAGAACTGACTGTAATTCTTGGCAGGACATGAATTTCAATGGTCATCTATGAGAAAACCATCCACAGAATAAAATCCTGAAAATAACAGTTTACAGTTCTTTCGCAACAAACACATTTGTGTGAGTACATTATCACCTGGCTGCTCCAGAGCAGGAATAATGGGACTGGTATCATGGAATTAGAAGGTAGGGAAGCAATGCTACTGGGATCACTGGCTGAGACCATCAGCCTGACCAAGAGATGCCACCTGTATGTAACATTGAAGCACTCCCATTCCTCCAGCAAGGAAAAATACAAGTTCTATCTCTATGTATAAAGGTTGGAAGGACTCTGATACCTCACAGAAGATGTGTAGGGAACCTTGCCAACTCTAACTTCAAGTACAAAGTTTACAATTATTTATGTGATAAGACATTTGAAGTGAAAACTAGCCCTGGGCTTCCAGAGGTGTAGCGCAGAGCAGTGACAATCTCAGCTCAGCTATCCTTTTCCACTATTCCTGAGCAAGGCAGCACCATGGGAGACCGTCATTTGCCAAAGGGGACTCCTGGCTGAGAAACTGCAAATTCCAATTTACAAGACTGAAACTCCAAGGTCACTAGCAAACATTCCTCCTCGTTGCTCACAAGAGCCAAAACTGGTTTTAACTTCCCATACATCTGGAAACCAAAGAGCTCAGCCAACACAACACTTCATGGCCTACACAGTGAGATAGCGAAGCTGCGCAGTGATAATGACACTGCACCAACAGAAAGCTCACAGCTCTTCTACCACAGCTGACAGGGAAGGTTCCAGATGCCTGCTTTCCTGAGACTTCAAAACAGCTTCATTTTTCTAATACAAGAAGCTACTCAAACACTTGCACATTATTCACACTCCTTGCTAAGCTGTGCATAGCTGTACTACACACCTGAGCAGTAGCTGGTGTCATGTAACCTACCTACCCCTGCCCCAAAACCAACTCAAAGAGAGGGTTCAGGACGTTATCCAGCTGCAGGCTGAGAAGCAGAACATTACCTCCAACAAGTCTAAGCAGCAGAGCAGTCTCTCTCTCAGAAGTACATGCACAGCTCAGTGTGTTCAGTAAGTCAAGCAGTAAGAACAGCAGTTCTTCAACAGTGAAGAAACAGAGACTAGGGACAAAAAATACATGCCTGTAGCCAAGTGCATTTGAGAACTAGGCAAAGACTGAAAAATATAAGGGCTTAATACATTTATTAGTAACTGCTGGCATGTACTGTAGAATAGGCTACAATCTCCATACACAAGGAAATCATGGTAAGTACTGGCCAAGCATTGCTAAGCACAGGTTAAACAGAAAGCTGAAACAGCATGCACAACACCCACACACTTATTAAACTGTTCTGAGCATGTAAATCTATCTCACACTTGTCCAATCAATCTGTTTTCAGTCCTATTTAAATGCTACAAGGACCAAAATTAAGAATTTAGCAAAGGACTGGAGACAGCAGCTGTTTGCAAGTAGCAGGTAGGAGGCAACTCCAGGTGACAGTTCCCTGCCTGCTCAGGGGTTGATTCTGCTCAACTGTGAGCAACACTGGCCAGCAGAGAACTCAATTTTCATCTCTTACTGCAAAGGAAACAGCAGATGCATATAGAAAAGTCATACTTCAGACTTCCCCTTTTTTTCTGAAAGGGGCATAAAAGCAAACAAGTAACCTAATGTGACCCAGGTGGTTACAGCAGTCCCTGTATCTTCACTTGCTCACAGAACAAGCTAACAGCAAGTTATTACACTTACATATAGCTCTATCCTTGCTAGTAACAAAACACCAGTTAATTACAAAACCAGCTTGGCCAGTAACCTTCCCCTTCAGCTCTGTTTTATTACCCCTCTCAGTATTTTCCCGTTTTGCACCTTACCCTTCACAGCACCAGCAAACACTACCATGACAACGGTGTTGCGCACCCCACGAGGTACAACCAGGCCCTCAGGCCACATGCTGACACTCCCTTTGGCTTTGGCTGCTTGGCACCTTTGCTTGGTTGGACACCTCTCACATCAGGCCCTAACTCAGAAGGGCAATGGAGTGATTGTTTACAACTCAAGTCAACTTGACTAGGAGCAAAGCTCAAACCTGCAGTAGGGTAAAACCCCGTCTTAATCTGTGCCTGAGACCAGGCAGATTGTGCTGTTCCACATCTTTGAACCCTAACACACAAGTACAGTCACTGCTACAGCTCTACTCCAGACTGACCAAGAATTGGTGCTGTGACATGCAGAGATTACCTTGCAGAAGCTTCCATTCAGATACAGGGAATTTTAAATGTTACCCTGCTGTAAGCCAGCCCATAAAACTGGCTTTTAATACTTCCGCTGCAGAGACAGAACTGCAGTTTAAATGCAGGTCTGCCCTCTGGAAAAATGGAAAGTTACAGATGAGTTCACTTGCAGCAGCTTGCCCACTAAGTATCTTTGTGGAATTTTCTAGTGCTACATCAACACCCGAGTGATCAGCAAGTTCCAAAGGTAACTAAAATCCAGGGTGTGCTTACTGATTATCTCACCTGTTTCCATGACACATTCTGCTGGGCATCTTCTGCAATTATGGCAGCTGCTAAAGGTAATAAGACAATTAAGTAAAATCCATGCATATTTTCTGAATCGGAGTAGTCCAAAACACAGAAAATGCTTTCTTTGTTGTATGGACCACTATCCTCAGGGAGTCACCCCAGTCAGAAATTCTCCACCCATTGAAGTTCAGAGCATTATCACATATTCCAATGTAGAGTGAAGTAGCAGACTTGTTCCATTAACACTGTCCAATAATTTGTTATTAAAATCACAGTGACAAGGCACATGAAGTAGGAGCTACAACCCAATCCAGCTCACAGAATTCCCATTCCTTGCAAACAACCTTCCTTAAGTAAAACATCCAACTCAGCGCCTGCTCACTATGGCCTAGGGAAGGTGACATTCATGAATTCTGGCCCTTGATCCCCTCCTCCTCTTCCTGCAGCCAGGCTATTATAAAGTGTTCCTTGACATTCAGTGTTGTTGCTATAGTATACTTAAAAAAAAAATCGATTCCACCTCTGTTGCGTAAGGAACCTAGCAAGAGGAGAACTGGTTTTGCAAAGCAAGTACCCTTTATAATCCAGCATTACCTAACTAATGCCACTCCTTCAACGGCACAACACCGACACCCACTGTAAACAGAGACTGCTTTCCTGATTCAGAACGTGCACACGTGTCTCTGGTCTTGCAACAAAGAGTCAACACACATTTATACAAAAAGATTTATTAAAAAACCAGTAAGACACTACTACATCATGACACTGTCACACTGGGCTTTGGAACACAAGACTTGAGCTACAATACTGAGGGAGGGGCATAAAACAAATTGATTCTTAAGCATAGCAATTAAGAAATAAGACCATGAAAGCAATTTTGTCTTAATGAAAACTCAATTAAACTTCAGAGGGACCCAACGTCTTACTTCCAATTCATGGACTTGATACAAAAATTAGTTTCAACTGCTATTAGCAGGTAGCATGTGCCACCTCAAATGAAATCTTCAAATGAGAAAATACTGCTTCTCCACCTAGGAAAAAGAAAAGAGAAAGAAGTCATTCTGTGAAAATTGACAGCCGGCAGAAAAGTTTTTGTGTTGGCTTTTTTTTTATTAACAGACAACTGCATTTTAGATACCCCTATTTCCCACTCTATGTAAATATGGTATATCAACATTAATCATGTAAATATATGCTTTTTAAAATTAAAGCTGAACAGAAGAGTCCATGAGCTGGAAATCCACATGTGCACCAATGTTTAAGACAAGCTTTTCATTGTATGTGAATTTACTTAGGAAATGCTTCTAGTCTTAGATGTTATAAACATCTATGATACCCATAACCACCACCAAAACTATTTCGGTGGATGGACCTTCTGGGCCCAAAAGTCGCATTTAGGATTTGTGCCGACCCACTATAGAGTGTCATTAGCTTATCTGTTAAGTTAAGAAAATACAACCAAAAGAAAAAGTTACATTAATTACTATAGTAGGATTGTATTCGGAAGCTAAGGAGAAGTCGACACAACAGGAATTCAGCTCAAGAACTTCTTGCAATTACTGCTACAATGTCTATAAATGGGAAAAGCAAGCATTAAAATAGATTAATAAAATATAAAATTAAGACTGGAAAATCCAGAGACAAGCTGTATCC
>VXAD01006250.1:576034-698648 GCA_013399195.1 Dicrurus megarhynchus
CCACCCATGCTGTTGGAGCTGCACAATGAAAAGCGTGCTGGGGCCCAGCCCTCTCCCCCCAGGGGTGCAGCACAAAACCTCACCTGAAACCCCCTCAGCTCAGAAATTAAGGTAACAGTCACCTATATAAATACTTGAAGGGCCCAATGCCTACATGTGAAAAATAATGCTTACAGATATTTGCAGATTATTATCCCCAAACAGATGTAACTGATAATGTAATTCCCTCTACTGTCATGGTTCAGTTTCTCTAGGAAAAAATCCACCTACTTTACTAAGCCCAACATTGTGGTATTTCTTCTCCATTATTTTCTTCACTGGTTCCTCCTCCTTGAAAGTAATGAAGCAAAATCCACGTCTCTTGTTAGTTTTGTTGTCCATGGGGAGCTCTATTGATTCAACCTGGTGGGAGACAATGATTTTACTTTTTATCCTGCCATTCACGTCACTGCAAAATCCTTCCAACAGGTCATATTTGTTAACTGAAATTATTTAGACTTGAATATAACAATATTGACCTGACTACAAATAGAGTCAAAGTTCTCTGTACCTATGGCACAGGAGACTTCAGCCTAGGCAAAGAGTAGTTAAAAGTCTTTAGTCCAGAGTGAACTGTCTGTAAGTTTGTAAGATGGCAGATATTTAGCAACCAAATTCCCTGAACAGAGTTATGACCTGAATCTGGCACCATCTGAAAACCAATAGGGAAGCAGCAGCTGTAGCAAGCTCATACAAGACCAGCTTTTAAAAACTTCAGTGAAACTTAGTTCATCTGCACCACCAAAAACTGGGGACAGAGAGACAGAGATTACACAGTTGCAGCGAATTTAGGCAAAACTGTCTCAATCTGTGCTATAGGAGATGAGCTGGGGAGGCTGAAGAGCATCTCATTCAACTGACCAAAGCACCATCAAAACACTGCCTCCCTCTCTGACTTATCCCAGCTCCTCCTTCCATCAAACCAATCTGTGCAACTCAGAGCCTGTAACTAATACATTAAAATTCTGACCACTAATTCACATGGAATTACAATGGCCATTAAGCTCACAGTAGCATCCATGCAGTCTGCATGTGGGGGATGCTTTTTATCAATAAATTTGTGAAGACAGAACAAGTCCCAAAAGTATAAGCAGTTTGTTTCACCACATACCTCACCAAAACCTCCAAAATATTCCCGTATTTTCTCCTCAGGTGTGTCTGGAGATAAGCCTCCAACAAAAATCTTTTTAACGGGTTCTTTTGTTTTCATGGCTTTAGCTCTTTTTGGATCAATGACCTTTCCATTCAGCTTGTGTTCTTTCTGGTCCATGACCTGAGGAAAATTAAAACACAGTCTTACACAGTTCAAGCTAAAGGTTTTGCTGATGTTTTGAGTAAGGCCAAATTTGCTTCAATTTCAATACTTGGATTACACTAATAATTTGCTGCAAAAAACCAAAGAGTTCTGTGATTTTTGATCACTATCCACTGACACAGACAGTTCTGACAACTGGAACCAACTATTACCCAGCAGAAGCAAGACTGTAACGTTTCTCAAAAAATACTCTACTCACCCTCATCTCATCCTCAAACCTCATGAAGTAAAAAATCTGTACTTTAGATATCACAAAGGACAATGAAGGTGAAAACTTCTCCGTGTGCTGTACCTACAGCATTTTTAAAAAGTGAACAGCTAATTTTTGCTTGGATAGAGTCCAAATGTATCAAAGCTATTGGCTCTACTCTAGGGGTTCACGTTACAGCTCTGGAATGCAAAGACTTGAAGTTCTTTGCAAATGCTGCTTTCACAGCAGTAAGCAGCAGACATTTATACACTGTACTTTTCAAGTGCCCAAATCCATACCTCAGGAATCACTGCTAGTCCTGGACACTGCATCATGAGTAAGATGGTTCATAAAAGAAAGCATTTCAACAAGCACCTTAAACACACTGCACCCCTGAATCCCCTTTACCAGATGTACAAACAACAATGCCTACAGTCATCCTAGTGTGTGCTTTATCTCTGATACCTAAATTTGACCATGTTTCATTACATCAATCCCACCTTATCTACGCTCTCCGATTCTTTGAAGAGTACAAAGCCGAAGCCTCTCGATCTCCCAGTGATGGGGTCTAACTTCAGAGTGCAGTCTACAACTTCCCCAAACTTAGAGAAATAGTCCTTCAGATCTTTCTTCGTCGTGTCCCAGCTAAGGCCACCGATGAACATTTTCCTGTTAAGACAAGATGGTCAGTCTGTAAATGTGTGTTATTCAAAATCCTGCGCTGCCAAGCTTAATGAGCTCAATTACCTAATGCATGGAACTGGCAGTATTTTATCAGTCATATCACTAGACACACAGGCCTGCACTTTTTGACAACTTGCTTAAATGATTCTGGCCAGGACAGATAAAGACTTTCATATACACACACATTTTTCACCGTCTTCTCCTGCAGCTGCTTACTCTGCTGTCCCAAGAAACTACCAATAGTGACAAAAAAGTATTTTACTACTTCCTTACATCCCCACCACTACTGACCCACCACAGGCTTAATTCCATTAGTTATCTGTGGAGCCTCCACACAACTGCTCATGAAAAACACACAGGCAGATTAGATTTGCAAGGAAGTGTGGTTAAAACAGAAGCATTTATCTACTGGTCTGGACTGGACATACGCCCAAATTAGTAAACTAAAATAAATAAAGTTTAGTCAAGTTCCCTTCCCCAGAAAGCAGTAAAGAAAAAGCAAAGTACTGGATGGTCAGAAGCTACCTTTCTTCACAAAAACTGGCATAATCCAATATCACCCAGAGAACGTCTTTCTGGTATTTCTACAGCACCAGTGTTGCTAGGCAGATGTGTACAGCACATAATGTATGACTTGTATTTTCAAAAGCACACTGGGAGCTTAGAATCAAATCATAACCATCCCACCATGTTAGTAAGGCATAAAAATTTTTTTAAAAAAATTTAAAAATATGAAAAAGCAAGCTAGTATACACACAGATCAAGCACTCCAAGTTATTAGGCATAGGGCTTAGGCACCCATTCAAAAGAGGATTTGATTTGAGATGATCTCTTCTAATACTGATAAAGCAGATTTTACAGTGAGCTCTAACCAAAAAATACGATCCATTATGATCTATAAAGGTGTTTTCTACAAAGCTTTGCACATTTTCACTGTCCTAACTTATTCCACAATCAGACACAGTTACCAGAAAACCTGAAAAACCACTGTAGCATGTTTCCAACCCTTCCACTTCCCACACACAAATATTCCTGCCAATCATGTAAAATAGCTTTGTACCTCCACAACTCAAACTCTCTCGAATCAAAAGCTGCTCCTGTGAACTAACTGTTGAATTAGCTGTGCTCTCACAGAATTAACAAGAGCATTCAGTTTCTGACAAACATATCCACACAGATGAGGGGTTCAGGAGCTCCAGATGTTTTTATAACAAATGCTGAAATTTGTGAAGAAGGAGCACCAGTTCCCCATCCCTTTATCCATTTTTCTCACTAGTTCCAGATCGCTCTTCAACAAAGTACCAAAAGCCCTTTCCATCACGTCTGACTTCTTACTGTCTTCATGGAAGAAATGGTCCACCCTGGTAAACCAGCAGCCTCACACCAGTACAGAGAGTAAATGAAAGTACGCTTGCTGCCCTTTGTTCACCCATCATTAAGGTCCTTAGTCTGTCTGCTGTCTGTGGAGGGTTTCTTAAGCATCTGAAGAGAAGACACAGAGGATGCAGCATCGTGTTTCTGACACATGGGGGGTAGTGATGCTCTAGCAGTTACTACTGAACTCACACTTGCTACACAAACCACCTGTCTCAATATTAACATACAAACCCTGCTTTGTATCTCTAAGGACAGACAGACCAAGAACACAAGCTTGAAACCAACAGCCTCTGAAGGGTTTTCATCCCTCCACGCAGTAACTGCACGTTTGAGCCCAGTCACAGAGCAGCAAACCACGGCTGCTTCAGTCTGCCCCTACATAAACTACTGCTCCAAGGCAAAACTGAGCTCAGGTCAAGGCTACACCACAAACGTGAGCACAACAAACAATTCAGGAGCAGTGTCACAGTGCTGCCAAAAGCTTGTAAAATACATACATTATTTCTAGCCCACAGTCTGGCTGGTCTAAGTCACATCAGCACATACAGTTTCCCAAAATAAGTTACCAGAAGTGCACTGGGAAAGCTTTCAAACTTCAGACTTAGCTAAACAAGATATCACAGATATGCTGTTTTCTCTTTACTACCAAAAGTGTTGTTGAAACACTTTTGTTTCCTGTACAGCATTAAGAATTGACAGGTCAAATAAAAGACTGAACTAGAGTATAAGTCAATGTGTGATACATGTAAGCACTGCCCAACGTCCCTGCACCACCTAGAGACAACTTTTTCTAGGCTCTGCTGCCTCAAAAGAACCTGAGCTTTTTCCTGAAAACCCTTCATTTGGTCTGTATTCAAGGGCAAGAAATAAAACAAGCATGCAAACTCCAAAGATGTTTAAAGCTATTAAGAGCAGGTGAAAAGTAACAAAACCATTCTAATTTTTTGCTAATCCCAGCAAAACACTCAATAAAAGGTCCCTGTTCTCTCTCCCTGCAACATCTCAAACTATTAACATCTCTCCCAGCAACATCCCAGGTTATTACAGAAGGAGAAAGACACTCTGGAAGGTTTTGCACCACGTGTCTGCAGGACACAGTAGCTAGTGCTCCTTTATCCAGGTTATTTCCTGCCTTGACCAAAAACAGACCTGCAGCTCGAGTTTCTCACGGGTCCGACAGGAGACGGCAGAACGCATCAGCCTGTCCTATCACTGGATTGATTACATACGAATTTCACCGGCAATACGAAGTGACGCTGTCCCAGGCAGAGACCCTCTGAAAATTAAAAGCTGTCTTTATTCTCCATAAAACAGAATAATAGAATATGCTGAGTTGGAAGGGACCTATCAGAATCATCAAGTCCAACTCCCAGCCCTGCATAGGACACCCCAAGAGTCACACCATGTGCCTGAGAGCATTGTCCAAATGCTTCTTGAACTCTGTCAGGCTTGTCCTGTAACCATTTCCCTGTAGAGCCTGTTTCACTGCCTAAGCACCCTCTGGGTGAAAAATCTTTTCCTTATACCTAACCTGAACCTCCCCCGACTTAGCTTCCTGCCTTTTCGACTCCTACTTCTCGAGTTCGGACAGCACCGAACATAATCCTCCCCACAGCAAGTTCCGGGAGAAGCAGAGGGACGCTTTAGGCTGGGAAGAAGTCCCGGTGCCTCTCACCTCTTACTGACACTCAGCTGACACACTGTTATGTTTGCAGCACAGGGCAATGCTGTGACTGCAACCAGAGCATTCGGCTACACCGAGTTACGGTCTTAACGCACGCACCGTACTTTAACTCATAGAAAAGACATCTTTAAAAAGAAAAATAAGTAAAAAGGGTCTGTAGTTTGGCGCACATCGCACCATTTGTACACCGCGGGACCAGACACCGCCCCCGCCGCCCGGCCCGGCCCGTGACGTCGCCGAGGCGCCAAGTAAACAAACAGGGCGGCGAGCGGGGCCGAGCGGGGCCGGGCCGGGGGCGCCAGGCCCCGGGCCCTGCCCNNNNCCGGGGGCGCCAGGCCCCGGCCCCTGCCCGGACACACAACCCGCCCCCGCCGCTCACCCCTCGTCCTCCTCGTTCTTGCTGGCGTCGATCTTGGCTCCCTCCGACTCGATCCCGCCGCTGCCGCCGCCGCCTCCCCCATCGGTGCTCCCCGCCCCCGCCTGCCCCTCAGGCTGCTCCGCCGGCTCCACCGCGCTGTCCCCGGCGCCAGCCGCCACCGCCGCCGAGTCCATAGCGAACTGCTGATCCGACATGGTGCCGCCGCCGCCCCGCACCGGCCACCCCCGGTGCCGCCGCCTCCCCGCCGAGGCCCCGGCCCCGCTGGCGGCCCCGGCCGAGCGCGCCGATCCCGCCGATCCCTCCTCCTCTCGCTCCCTGTTTTTAATGGCGCCGCCACCGACCCAACCTAAAATGGCGGCCGGAAGGAGCGCGGCGGGCGGGACACGTGACACCGCCCCCGGGGAGCCGTGAGGGAGCGGGGGGGGCTCCTGCGCGGCACCGGGAGCATCCGGAGCCTGGGGGGCCGAAATGGACAATCGCAGAATCGATAGGGCTGGACGGGGCCCATGGAGATCGTCCAGTCCACCCCCCCCTCACCCAAGGCAGGGTCACCTGGAGCGGGTGACACAGGAACAAGTCCAGGTGGGTTTGGAATGTCTCCAGAGGGGGAGACTCCACAACCTCCCCGGGCAGCCCGTTCCAGTGCTCTGCCATCCTCAGCTTAAGAAGTTCTTCCTCATGGTGAGGTGGAACTTGTGTTTTAGTTTGTCGCCATTGCTCCTTGTCCTGTCACTGGACCCCACTGCAAAGTGTCTGGCACCTCTTGGCACCTGCCTTTGAGATATTTATGTGCATTGATGAGATCCTCTTCAGTCTTCTCCAGACTAAACAGGCCCAGCTCCCAAAGTCTCTCCTCGAAAGAGAAATGCTGCAGACCCCTCATCCTTGTGGCCCTCCACTACACCTTCTGCAGTATCTCCTTGCTTTTCTTGTGCTGAGGAGCACAGACCTGGACACAGCACTCCAGCTGCACTTCACTAGGGCCAAGTAGAGGGGGAGGATCACAGATTGAAGAAAACTTGTCTCTTAGTGGGGTTTTGTACATTAACAATCCACTGTAGCAATGAAGCCGTGTCCTTGTGGCACAAGTCTCCTTCAGCCCCAGAGTTGCTGTGGAGGACAGTGCTGGATCCGGCTGCACTCACACAGTCAGTGTATGAACTCACACACTGCTGTGGGTTCTCCCTGCAGTCCCCTACTGATTCTTTAGCTTGTAGTCAGTGACATCAGTGAGCTTTAACAAGCAAGGTTTATTTTGATGCTTGACTAGGTAATTGTGCTGAGAAAAATCAAAACTTCAGGCAGACCACTGCAACCCTCGACCTCCTTAAGAATGTATATGCTCCATTACCCATCCTAACCATTCTAATCTGAAAAGAACCTGCTGGGTAACAGTGTTCCTTCTCCAGCAATCAGTCACTCAGGCTTTTAGTTGTTGCTTGCTAGTGCGCACAAGATGGGAAGCCCATTTTCTAATCCAGGTGGTAAGTACAAGTACAGGACCTAACTTGTAGGTGCCAAGTTGTACAGAAAAGAGTTACTGACCCTGAAGTTCAAGAACTTGGGAGCTCCTACTTGGAATCGGAATAGAGATAAGTGGTATAGGAAAGTAATTAAGCTAGGTTCTAGAATACTTGAGGTTTAAAGTGCTTGAAAAACTCCAACTCCTCAAGCAGTGCTATTGGCATTAAAAAGGTGCTGCTATAGTTCTAGATCCCTCCTGAGATGTACAAAACTGGCAGCATTGTGCCACAGACCACTTTCCTCGTTTCTGCAGAGGGCAGCACACAACTCTACCATTTTCCAGTGATGCCAATTCCAAGCACTCTGACGCTCTTTTTAGACAGATCACAAAAAGAACTGGGGTGTATGGACCCGTTTTCCCAGTAATGCTGATCTCCAGAGGGGTACCTGCCCTTCTATCCAAGTGAAACTATAGACCTTACACCACTTTAAGGTGACAGCAAGACTACACACTCACTTAAGTAAGCATTTATTAGAGAATCCTTTAACATGAAATTATACAAATAAAGTTTGTATAAACACAAGTCCACATTGTGTCATAACATGAATGGCAAAAAGAAAGTAAAAACCATAAAAGAAAACTAGTCGGCCGCTATATACAGTTGGACACAGTTGTGTCATACACTAAAAGTCTTTTACAAAATAGTCATTTCCTCTCACGAAGACCACCCTCCAGTCACTCACGATGCGTTGCAAGATGGCTTTTTGTTGCAGTATCTCTACCTAAAAAATCAAGACAAAATGCATGTCAGATCTGTGACAGTTACTACAGAATTGTTAAAAGGTCCATTTTCATGAACTGCTTTAAGTCTTCTATATATTCCTTTCTTCACTGTTAAAGATCATATGCATATTTATTAAGGTAACACAAGAGGTTTGTTTAGTTACCCATCAGTAATTTATCTTCCCAAATATTGCCATTCAGCCCATCCAGGAAGCTGCTCCAAAACAAAATCCTATTTAGACAAAGTAAGCAGGCTCTGGATCACTTTCTTTTCCACTGGAAACACTGCCAAAAGGCTTTCTTATTATTTGTTTATACAACTAAACGACTTATGTGCAACACAAGTCAGGTCACTTTAGTTCAAACAGTCCATATGCATATGATCTTTAATGTTTATCCAGATTTAAAAGTTCGTTTTGGTTTGCAGATTTCACTATTAGCTATAAAAAGAAAAAAGCAAGCATTAAAATCTTAAAGAATGCACATTTAAAATGAGGTTCCACAATTGAAATACAACACTAAACAGAAGACCAAATGATTAAGCTGTAAAGGCATTTATGTACTTTAACTCCTGTAAAAAACCATTTAAGTTAAAGACACTTAATCTCCAAAAAAGATTAAAAAAAGAAGCCAAAGTCTGAAGTTTTCCACTTTAATCTTTACGCTGGTACATGAAGTTGGAAGAGACCATACCACAGGACAGCGTTTTCTGGTGTATGCCTTGCGCTCTGCCTGCAACGTGCGACCCCAGAGATAGACGTGGTCAGGGTGACACACGGCCTGCAATGAAGTTCCCGCTGGCGGGTACAAACAAGGTATAATGTCAGAGTTAGAAGACAACATTCTTGTTTTCCTTAAGTTGTACCCATTTCAGTACTTTACCTGTTAATACTTCTAATAAGTTTAATTATTCCTCTAGACCACCTGGTACACAACGCAAACCAGAAAAACTCTTATGTTTTTCTGAAGTACTAAAGAAGATAAAATCACATTTTTACAAAGTTAAAGATCTATAGACACGTAGGCAAAGCTGGTTTTAAAAAAAAAAAGTATTTTTTAAGTTAACAAAAGCTTAATTAAAGGAAAAGTCATGCTAGGCAAGTTTTTACTCTTCGTTTGTCTATTGATCTTTAAATTAGATTAGACATACTCGGAGTGGAGCTTGCGCTCATGTACACACCTGTTTGTCAAGTACTAGGTACTGCTTTAGTACGGCTGGTAGTTGTTTTGGTGGTTGCCGCCGCCACGGGACGCCTTCCCATACGTGCTTTGTTGGCCTGGAGGTAACATATGGGGAAAAAACAGAACAATCCAGAAGCATTAATATCCAGCCTCGGGAGACTTCACACCCAGCACACCAAGAGATCGGATCTTTAGAGCCATGTGCTGTGTAAGAGCAATGTTCCAGAGAGGGGATGCATGCTCTTGTTATCAGGAATGAGGGCAAAACCACTTACCACTGTAATCTGTGTATCCTGGCCCATATCCATAGTTGGGATAGTTGTACCCAGAGTAGTCATAGCCTCCATAGCCACTGTAGCTCTGATCACTGTAAGTGCTATTGTAATTTCCATAGCCTTGATCATAATAGTTATTAAATCCTTGGTTCCAGTTTTGTCCCTGACCTGAAACCAAGTATAGCAAGAGTAAGTTTCAAAACTTATTTCACTCCTCTCCTGTGCCACTTCATCTAACTGTCAATGGCAATCTTTCTGTACTAGAGCTATTACCCAAAAGAATCCCCTTGCCTCCCCCCAAGAACAGTAATTTTCTAAAAAGAATTGAGATATCCCATTTGGATACAAGAATAATCAGTAATTGCCTGAGCATTAAGTGACACCACAGGACCAGCCTTACTGCGTGGTGTTGTAACTGCTTGACCTTGGAAGATTGAGATGCATTAACCTGTAACATAACAGCTGATGCCTTCTGATCCATTTGAAGGTGCAGCAAAGTGACCGCACGCCTCCTTAGCAAACAGCTCATGGTTTCTTGCCCAGGAGCCATTAAGTGTATCCCTTTCCAGTGAAAGTGTAACTGCGCTGGCTACACTGTCCACTAAGGGTGTACAAAAACACCCTACATCCACCTTCCCACTTCACCACTTGAATGGAAAAAGAGCAAAGGAGATGCTTCAGCAAGCAATCATAACCACCAAAACACCACTTACTAACAAGCTACTTTACACATGTGATTTAAACATGAGATCTGCACACAGCCTGCAACCTGGAATATCTACAAACTCCTGAGTGTTTGGTAAGACATCTAAGTACTTACATTAATAGAACCACTAAAAACACTCACCCCGTCCACGCCCCCTTCCGCCTCCACGTCCACCAGAAGAATTGCTTTTCCCTCCTTTCTGCTGCTGCTGCTGCTGCCTGTACACCTCTTTGGGCTGTGCTACTTTGATCTCACACTGTAGGGACAGAAATTCTTTAACTCATCAAGAATTTCAAGAGCATTTTGTGAGCTGCTTTCACAGAAGCCTACAGAGATGGATTTCACATGCTAAGAACAAGAGTTTTCCTACCTTGCCTGAACCAATCTGGTGGTATCTGCTCTCTAGTAACTTCTTTACTGGCTCTTCGTCTGTGTATGTGATAAAACAGAAGCCCCTCCTTTCATTTGTCTTTGTGTCCATGGGAAGTTCAATGTTTTCAATCTGAAATCAAAATGTATATAAACAATGCATGAAATCTGTAAGCAACTTTTTATGCCACCAGAACCACCTGGCAGTGCAGCATCTATGCTGACTACTTCTGGCAGCTATAAATTAGACCATTACAATTCTATGAAATCATTAACACATAGATTCAACAATCTCTAGTTTTGGCCAACTCTCTCCTCGCAAATTCTGTCTTAAGAGAGAGGCAACACTGCACTTGAGAACCAGAGGTGTTCTAATATGCCAATATACTATACCTCGCCAAAAGCACCGAAGTACTCCTTAATCTGTTCTTCAGATGTATCTGGACTCAGCCCACCAACAAACACTTTTTTTGGTGGCTCCTTCCCTTTCAGCGCTTTTGCCCTTTTAGGATCTATTAACTTCCCATCCAGTTTGTGTTCCTTCAGTTCCAACACCTAAAAAGCAGACAAAGGAACAAAGTCTCAAATCGCTACAGCAACACAAGCTGGCTTCACGCCATCGATCCACAGGCAAAGCACCCACCTTCTCCACGCTGGCGGCATCCTTGAAGAGCACGAACCCAAACCCCCTCGACCTTCCAGTGACCGGGTCTGTTTTGATTGTGCAATCCACAACCTCGCCAAACCGCGAGAGATACTCCGTCAGGTCCTTCTTGCTGGTGTCCCAGCTGAGGCCTCCGATGAACATTTTCCTGGAGGGCAGGAAATGCGTACGGATACGAGTGAGGGAGCGACGGGGGAGCCCCCCCCGCGCCCCCATAAGCTGCCGGTGACGTCACGGCCCCGATCGGCCCCCCCGTCCCTGTCCCCGCCCCACGGAAACTGGGTCACCCGCCCGGGACACAAAGGCGGGCGCGGCCATGGTGCGGGAAGGGAAGGCCCCGCTCCCTCCAGCCACCGAGCCGCCTCCCTGAGCCGCAGGGCGGGCGGCCGAGATGGACGCGCGATTCCCCCACACCTCCCCCCCACGCCATCCCAGGCCTTACCCGTCGTCCTGCTGGTTCTTGCTCGCGTTGATCTTGGAGCCCTCGGCGAACTCCTCCTGGCCGCCGCTCATCTCGGTCGCGTCCTCCATAGCGGGGCGAGGGNTCCCCGCCGCTGCCGCGCGTCCCCGGTGCGCCCCACGTGCCGCCGCCGCCGCCATGGGCGTGCTGCCGGTGCCGGCAGAGGTGCGCGCCATCCTGCTGGACATCGAGGGCACCACCACTCCCATCGCCTTCGTCCAGGTGAGACCCGGTGGCCGCTGGCACCGCGGGGGGCTCCGGTAGCATCGCCGCTCCTATCGTGACCCCCCAGCCGTGGCGTCGCGGGGGCTCCTGTAGCATCGCCGTTCGTACCGTGACTCCCCGGTCCTGGCAGCTCGCCGCGGGGCAGGCCCGAGGTGCCGCCGGGAGCGAAAGCGGTGACCCATTTTCTGCGTTTTTCCGAATAATGCTCACCAGAAAATACGCCTTGTCTTGCCGATCGGCCGCCCCCTTGATGGGCTGGGGAGCAGGTCACTATCGCTGAGATTCGGGGCAGGTCAGGGGTTTTTTTCATGGGTATAGGGCAGTTGGGGTGCTCGCAGCCTCATCCGGGAAAAGCCCTCGAGCATCGCTGTTCCTTTGATGGCTGGAGCTGCAGCACCGCACCCGGGTCTGCACAGAGCCTCAAGTGCGATCTCTTTGAAGTACGATGTTTCTTTGCCTTAATTTCAGTAATTAATAATTTGCGGTAATCGGTAATTCTCGGTGTTATCCGCTACCTTTTCTCTTCGGGAGGGCGGTACAGCCAAATGCCCCCAGTGTGCCGGGGGAGCGTGTCCAGCACTGCGGGAGGGCAGCGGAGGGGACACACCGAGTGTACGCGACAGGGACTGTAGTGGCAGCGAATGTACGAGCGGCTTCCCTTGCCTCGGAAAAGGCTTAAGACTGCTGGAAATGCTGGTTTAGGTGCAGAACCGAGGGGACCGGGAAGTCTGCGAGTCACGGGTGCTTAGAGAACCGCAAATTTTAATAGCCGCGGCTCCCTCCTCTCCGGGAGGCTTTGGTTCGCGGGAGGGAGCGGCTTGGTAGGACAGCGAACGGATGTATTCCTTCTCCTGCCGTTAATTAACCTGGATTTCTCCATGAGACGTTACAGCTTTTGGTAGATCTTTTTAGCCAGTAGCTTACAAAGGTGCTTTTGTGACCCACATGGCAGGTGAAGGCTCCTGCCAGGCTTTCTAGAGGTTTCTGCTAACACAGTTTTAACAGATGAACAGCATGACCTACATCTTTCCTGTCCATGTTCTTCCAGTGCTCTTGAAGAAACTTCAGGCCTAGATGGCATTACAGCTGCCTCCCTCCCCTCAATATCTTTCAATTTAAACAGTTTGGACAGCTCAGGTTTCTTACTAAACGTCTAACAAAGCAACGAAGTTGATGTCCACCTTGAAGCCGTTTTGCAGTTGTGCAAACAACATGCCATGCACCTGAGACTTCGGGTTTCCACCCAAAGTCTTTCTGTTGTAGGGAGGCCAAATGAGTTTTGGTTCTCAATAAAATTCAGTTTGCTGGAAATCCTGAAAATGCTTGGAACAAGTTATTTCATTTGGTCTTTCAGTTAACCTCTATTTGCCTTTGAAAGATCCACTGCTGGTTCAGCAGACACTTTATTCTTTATTAATTAAATGGTTTTATTTAATCCTTTTGCTAATGTTAGAATTACTGAATATGCAAAGTAAGGAAACAGAATGAGTCAGTTGATGGCTGGATTAAGGAAAGATACCAGTAACAAGAGCATTTGGTGACCATCAATTAGAGGTCACCAAGTTTTCTCCTTTGCCAGGTCCACCCTGGCAGAGTGGAAGTAGATGGCAGGGGAAGAGATGTCATTAGATAAACTGCATCCCATGGGATTTCTTAGATCTCCTGTAAAAGAACATATTGTCACTGAACTTTGTGACAGCTTGCATGGACATTAAGAGGAAAATGGACCCTGGTTACTTGAAATCCTACAAGTGCTAATTACGGTGAGATGCATTGGTGGCTATTGATGGTAAAAATGCTTCCCTTTCTATGCTGGGTTTGACATTGCTGTAAGCAGTTGTGAAGGCTTAGGAGGGCTGTCAAACTGTGTTTGCTGGAGAACGTTTCTCCATCCTGCCAAGCTGAATTGGTGGTGGACAATGCCAAGGAGCCTGAGCCTTCCCCCAGCACTCACAGGAGGTAGGCAGAGTGATGGGAGCTGTGCACAGGCAGGCTCATATCTCTGTTCTCCAAAGGAGAGAGAAGTGGGTGAACTTGTAAGGGTCCCAGTTAAACCTATTCAGGAGGTCACAGCTGGCAGCTTTTGCTGAAAGCTGAAGTACTGGAGATGGAGGGATTTCTTTGCAGGACACAAGGAGTCTTTCTTCCACACAGACTCATGGCCTATTAAACTTAGTACATCACTGACTAGGATCACTCCTGACATCCAGAAAGCATCTGTCCCACTGGCTGTCCACTATTCCAGCTGTCACATGGGTGTCCCCTCTTAGTTCACAGACCGATGCATTTGCCAGTGGACCAAGATTTTACCCTTTCAAAATCCCCCAGATCACAGAATCCACTGATCTTTCAGAGCCTCTTTGGAAGTTTTTCTTAGCCAGCACAAAAGTATGAAACACTGCTTTTGGAAAACAATTGGGACCTTTTGACATCTGAGTTGTAAAGGAGGTTAAACCAAGGCAGCAGGTCAGCTGCATTTCCCAGTGGGTTCTCTTTAATTTCCTCCATGATTTAAAAGATAGTTTGAAAGTAAAGGAAATGAGAGAGTAACTGGGGGAATTACAAGGCTTTTGATTTCCCTAGACCAGTTTGTGGTAATTTTTTAGGCAATTTGCATTGTTTTTAAAATGTACAACATGGAAAACACAGTATTAGAGCAATAGAAAATCCTGCAGTTCTGCCATCACATCACACTCTCAGGACCACTGCTTTCTTAATTCAGTAACAAGCTAAAGATGACATACAACAAGGAACAAGAAACCATGGTCCATTTTTTGAGGAGAGGTGAGTTCAGGTTCATTTTTTCCCAATTAAGAAAAGCTCAGTTCTGTACCTGAAGGAAGGAGTTCCCTGCCCTTCTCCTTGACCTGAGGCTTTTCCCACACCTGGAGACGCACAGTGGCTGCTTGTGGCTTCTGAATCGTGAAACACCACTAATGAGAGCAATTTGTAATTATTTCTGGTTGCCCTTGGGATCTCTGTGAAGGTTTGTAATTTTCCTGTGGCACTTTTCCCAAACCCCATTCCATTTCATTTGCAAGACTGTCCTATGGAGTTCGGTGTCACCAGACCAGGCTTTTCATTTTAAGAGGTCCTCTAGCTTTGGTGAGAGGTTAAGACATTTTCAGAATGACCTTTGCTAGGACAAGTGCCCCATCAAAAATACAGTGGCATAACTTGTCAGTTCAGAGTACATACATTGTCAGCCTTGTACTCCTCAGCTGGTGGGAATGTGGGGTCACATATGTCATTTGAGACATTTTTTGGCAAGCCCAGGAAAAGTTATCACCCACCTTTCCATTGCAGGCTTTAAAAGTTTCAGCTATGTAAACATTTGTGTAAAAAAATCCACCTGCACTGATCTTGGCCTGAGGCTGGCTCAGTCCTGTGACCAGGCAGACACCCTTGTCAGGAAGTTTCACCAGCTGCGGCACTGCAGGGGAAGCTTAACTGGGGAAAATTTGGGAAAATGACTACACGGCAGCATGTGCGAACAGTTCCTTTAAAAGCCAGTCAGCCTTACCTCTGGCAGGTTAAAGGAGCAGCTTGTTTTTCTGCCAGGAGACCTTGTTCCCTTACATCAAAGACAACGTGAAGGAGTATCTGCGTGCTCACTGGGAGGAGGAGGAGTGCCAGCGGGATGTTGGACTTCTGAGGAAACAGGTTAAGTAACAGAGTTATTCTGTGTCTCTGGGTTTTCATAGCATACCTGAGGCTTCAGGTCACTCGGACTGCCCTGGTTACCCAACATTTGTCCCTATCTCTTTGCCCCCATCCATGGAGGCCGGTTGCCTCAATGGTCAGATTATCCCCCATCCAAAGCCTGAGGTTGTGCTTGGCAGGCAGCATCGTTCCTTCAGCTCACCTTGGTCTTCACAGCCCCTGTGGGCAGCTGTTGAGCCAAGACTTTCCAGCTTTTTGCCTGCACTGTGCCCTTCTATTGTTGAATCCAAACCTCTTTTGGGAAGCAGCACAGGGGGATGGCAGAGCACTTGGCCCACACAGGGCAGTGGATGCTGCCTCTCTACAGGGACACAGCATCAATTTGAGAGCTGTGGCTGAAGCCAACAGATGCATTTTCTTCTTTCCCTTAATTTCAGTAATTAAATACTTAAGCAAGTATAGTTCTCATTAGAGTATTTACAGTACAGCTACAGTAATGCTAATTGTTTGGTTTGGAAAGTACAATCCAAGCATATATTTCTAAACACAACTGAAGTCCCAATTTCCCATTGAGAAAAGCATTCAAACAACGTTGTAACCCCTCGTGTGAAGAGCAGTTCAGGCAATGTCCTGTGCAGGGGTGCATGGAGGCAGGTGTTAGACCACTTTCCCTACATTGGAGGTGATGAAACTGCTCTGCCTCTTCCCTCCCCTCTTTTTATCATGGATGATTTCACAGAATCATAGAATATTCCGGGTTGGAAGGGACCCAGCAAGGATCATCAAGCCCAAGTCTTTAGAGAATGGCCCATACAGGGATCAAACCCACAACCTTGGCGTTGTTAACACCATGCTCTAACACCGCTTTCCAGGCGCAGGAGGACTCCAGCCTGGACGGGGCCGTGCCGATCCCTCTGGAGAGCGGCAGCGGGGAAGAGGAGCTGGAGCGCGTCATCCAGGCGGTCGTAGACAACGTGCACTGGCAGATGTCCCTGGACAGGAAGACCACGGCTCTGAAGCAGCTGCAGGGCCACATGTGGAGGGCAGCCTATGCCACCGGGCACGTCAAAGGAGAGTGAGTAATTGTGTGAGTAGTTGTGTGCCCCCTCCTGGGGGGCAGGTATGGGGGGCATCTTTCCTAAAAGTTTCTCAGCAGAACAGCTGCATGAGCTGTCCCTGGGAACAGCCGCTTGTACAAATACAAATGGGATCACTAGCTCAGCAGACAAGCCAGTATTTGAGAGATTTCTTGGTAAACCAAGAGTCTAAGGCACAAGCATGGGCTTCTTACAGCTCTCCGTCTTGCATTTTTTATCCCCAAATTACACTCATATTTTGGAACAAGTACAAACAAGTCAGGGTTGCAGGGTCAGACCCCTTCAGTTGTTTCCTCCTGCTTTGTCTTTTACCTGTGTGTTTCCTGCCTTTCCACTTCTTTTTGTCTTCAGGTTCCTCTTTATGTTTCAGCCACAACAGAGGAGTGCATAAGCAGGGACAACTGGAGTTAAGCCTGATCTTCTTATTTAGGTTAAGAGATACTTGGTTAAACCATGCATTTCAGGTTTCTAAGTAAGTAAAACAAGCCCATAAATCCACAAAGTGTTTTGTCAAATGAGGAACAAGGAAGAAGAAAATGAGCTCACAGAAAAATGTAAACATCCACCAGAGAAAGTAACAAAACCGAAAAACAAGAGAGACAGATGTCCTGTTGGTTTTGTTTTCAAAAACAAGGCTAAATTGTCTTACAGTGACCCAAAAACCTTGGGGAAAGCTGCCTGCTTGGTTGCACTCAAGGAGTGAGATCTCTAAAATCTCCTTGCCCAGCTCTGCATCACCTGCTATTGAAATAGACTCCCTGGTTCCAGGAGCCCTGAGCAGACTGAAAATGAAGTCCCCTTGCAAACTAATGGGACAAAACTCATTGTCACAGTGCCTGGCTAATGATGTCCTTCCAGGTGCCTCTGGGTTTACCCTTACCTGCTGCCCTGTTTTGCTCCAGAATCTTCGAGGACGTGGTTCCAGCCATCCGAAAGTGGCGGGAAGCAGGGATGAAGGTCTATATCTACTCTTCAGGCAGCGTCGAAGCCCAGAAGCTTCTGTTCGGATACTCTACAGAAGGTGATATCCTAGAGGTAGATAACCTTACCACCTTCCTTACAGCTTCTCCCCCTGCAGAGCACTCCCCTCCCTCAACCACCCTTGCTGTAACACTTGTGAATGAATTCTGGCACAGGAAGGTGGGGCAGTGGGAATGAAACTCAACCAGTTGACTGTGAGAGCATGGCTACACCAACCCCTCACTACTGTGGCAGAAAGGGAGGGAGGGAGGTTTATCCCTGCTCTTCAGGTGGCACTCAGTCATGGCCTGTGCTTCTCTCTCTCTTTCAGCTCTTTGATGGCCACTTTGATACCAAAATAGGCCCCAAAGTAGAAAGTGAGAGCTACAGGAGGATTGCCGCCAGTATTGGGTGCGCCACCAACAACATCCTCTTCCTGACAGATGTCCCTCGAGGTACATGACCTGCCAGTCCTACTGGCTCTCACCTGTGCAGGGCAGGCAGGTGCTCTTCAAAGTGTGCTGCTGACTTCTCACAAGCACCCCAGAAATGTTGCAGAGCACTTTGCTTCAGCACGTTCCCTCTGGCTGTTGCCATCCTCCTTCCTTACACACCCGGGCTTGCACACAGCAGTGGGATGTCCGTGTGCAGCGCTGCAATGAGGGAAAATAGGTCAAGTAGAAAACCTGCCTTTGCACCAGCCAGGAAGGAGAGACTGCTGAAGCAGAGCTGAAGCATGCCCCGTTTACAAACAGGGTCAGTGGTTTGGCCCGTGCTCAGGGGAAATGATGGTGTTTGCTGTGTTGCTACGTGGCTAGTTCTTTGTGCCACTCATGGTTAGGCTGTGTTCACCAGCAGGAAAACATTGCTTCAGGTTGCCAAGACTTGACCCCTGCAAAGCCAAGCTTGAGAAGCTAATTTAATTTCCTGCCTTTGCTGGAAACTTCTTTCTGGCAGAAATGGCACCGGGTCTCGGTCTAAGCCAGCTCAGTCCCCCAGAGTTAGTCCTTACCTCCTTCCCAGCCTTGGCAGCAGAGCTGGTGAGAGCTTGTAGTAACCTCCTTTTCCCTGGATCATCTTCCAGTTTTTTGTGCTCAGGGAGCAAAAAGAAGCTTGTGAGAAGTGACTGGGGGAGGGGGATGTTTGACTCAAAAATGACATGGCCTGACCACAGCCTCCTGACAGGAATGGAGCTGATGGAGCAGGAATGGAGCTGATGGTGTGTGCTGCCTGCAAGGTGCCTTGGACAGCCATCAGCTGGCAGAGGGGAGGGATGGTGAGGCAGCCAGCTCCTGTCCACTCCTGCAGCTACAGCCATCCACAGCAGGTCTGCCAGGAGCGGGTTCCTCTCTAGAGCCCTGCCACGTGCAAACACTGCTTTCTCAGTCTCAGTTTAAAGGCACTCGAGTGTTGTGGGGCATCCTCAAGCCTTAAGGACCCTGATATGAAGAGGTCAGTGAGCAGCTCTCATCTCCACTCTCCCCGCTCTGTTTCAGAAGCCAATGCGGCCGAGGAGGCGGACACTCACGTGGCTGTGGTGATCAGACCAGGCAACGCAGGACTGACGGACGATGAGAAATCCTATTACAGCCTCATCTCATCTTTCACCGAACTTTTCCTGCCTTCCTCCACCTAGGGAAAGCGGTGCACACACAAAAGACTGTGCTTCACCTAATTGTCCTTGTGAAATGTTAGGTAATTTTGTCCATAATCAGAATTTCAAACCAAATCCACATTATGTCTTGGGCCTCGTGCAGGCAGGTATGGATGGAGAGTATGGTGTGGGGTCCCTTGTGCCGTAGGACAGAGGCCTGCTGCCAGCTGGAGCTGGGAACAGGGCAAGGAGCAGCACCATGAGCCCTGCTGTTCCTCCCCTTTCCCAGCTAGCAGTTAGCCAAGGGAATGCTTCCTTCAGACTCATCCCCTGAGATCTGGTGCTGAGATGCCCCACCATGAGCTCTGTCATTTTTAGAAGCAGTCTGCAAACAAGGTTTATGTCCCCTTGTCCCAGAGGGAGCGCTGGGGACCATGGGGGAAAATGGGAGCTTCTCCCTGCAGATGGGATTGCTGGCTAAGCCAAAAACATTCACAGTTAGGATTCCCAAAGGAAAATGCCAGTTGTGGGCTATAATACAGTAGGTTTGGGCTGCCACAGAAAAAGCCAGCCCTTGCTGCAGGCCAGCTCTTTAGACAAGGAACAATGTATATCTTGGCTGGGTCTGCAGCAGCTCTAGGTACAAAAGAGTACAACTTGCATATGGAAGCTGCTTGGAGCTCCACAGCCAGCCTACCCAGAATGAAGCTGAGTATCTATAAATACAGCTTTAAAAATTAAATTCTGGACACACTTCACTGCTGCATCATGGTGCTGGGCTATGGGATACAACTGGCTGAACCCCAAAGTCAGCTTGACAGCTTTTCTCAAGTATCTCAGCACTGACCCATGGAGCTCCTCCTCCAGCCAACATCACCCAGTCCCATGCTCATAGCACTGGTCAGCTGTGAGCAAACCTTGACAAACTGCTCCTGAGGGCAGACATCCTGCTGCATTTGATGAGAATTAAACCCCTGACCTTTTCACCTTACCTAAATTGTGCCAATGTAGATCAGATGGTCATGGAGCTTTTCCTAATGTAGTAAATAAAACCACAACTTTGCTTTCATTGTGTTCACTCCATCACAGCATTTAGCCTTCCTGTCTTAGCACCAGTGATCCCAGCACCTAAAAGGCAAATTTTATTATTTTATTTCTCAACCTGTAAACACTGTTTTCCTGCTTTGACCTTTCCCAGTCCTTTCTTTAAGGCAGCAGCCTTGTCCTGACAAGGAAGCTGTACTACCTCCCTGACCATTTTAGGATTTCAGTTGTGGCTCAGTGCAGGAGTGAGAGCCACAAGTAGGTTATACCTGGTAGCAGTGGAGGCAGAGGCAGTCTGAAACTCCTGAGATCCCCACTTCCCCATTCCCTGCTGCTGGCACTTCATGCACAGGTGCCTTTCCCTCACAGCCAGCCAGAATATAATGTGCATGCTGCCTTCCTGAGCTCTGATCTACACCTACAGCTGTCCCTGCTGAGGGAGGCTGATGGATAAAGAACAAGGAAGAGACAGGCACGTGGGGAGGAAACCACATTGTGCCAGCATGGCCCTTCTAAAAATTTAATAGTAGCAGGTCAGGCTGTGGGGCAGCTAGTCCAGATGCCTTTCTGGGCTGTGCAGTGAGTGTGATCCTGCTCCTAGAAAGAGCCTGCTAATTAGTGCTGTTAAAATAAGTGTATCTGCATGGCTGAATGGTCCCTGGCTTCCTTAAGTGATAATGTTAATCATTACACTGTAAATAAATACTCACCTTTTGTTTTGCCTTTGCCATCAGAAAGCTATGCTTGGGGTAGGGACAAAAATAAAGCTCACTTTCTCCATAAAAGCACTTTATTTAGTGGTCATGTTTCAGTGTATATCAGTTGTCATTTAGTTGTACTGAAATGTGCTGTTAGAAATAGTCTTAAGAAGTGTACAGAGTTATCACTAAAAACCTGAAGTTCGGTTTGGATTGCATATAGGAAAAGGAGCAAAAGGAAAAAAAAAAAAAACCACATAATCTTTTTTTTTTCCTTTGATAAAATTACAAAATCTAAAATAATAAACTGAAAGTATTTATTAATTAGGGAAAAAAAGTCAGAGTGGACTATTTACAGTAAAACACCCTTACAACAAATTGCTGTTTTGTGCTCCATATGGATTGAGTGTGTGCCAGTGCAAGAGGATCCCCACCTGCATGTTCTCCAGACTGTCCCCTCCTGTCCTTGCCCAGGTGGAGTTCCCTGGATGAGCCTCAGGGCAGCTGGCACCTCACACTGCCGTGTCCTTGGCCACTCTCAGCACATCCTTCCAGGAAAGCTTTCCACTAATGACACTGCTACAAGGAGGAAGCCTTCAGCAATTCTCGACAACCCTCTGTTGGCCAAAAATGCTCTGGATTTGTAACAGCTGCCTGAGAACAAGTTTTGGTGCACAGAAAATAAAGGGCTGGCTGAAAGCTTTCTGCTTAATACAGTTTGTCTCAACTGTTTCTCCTCTCAGAGGCCTGTGACCTTTGCAGAAGACTGAATGCCCTTTTGCCGTTTCCCTCTCTGTCAGAAATGCCACAGAGCAATAAAAGTTCCCCTTCAAGTGCCTTTTCCTACCATTTTCACTTCTGCTTGTTTTCCTGCAGCTCAGACAAGATGCAAATGTAAGCTGAGCCTAATTTGTGGAGGAAAAGAGGAGCCATGTTCATGGGAGGCAACTCCCATCAGTCCCCTGCCCAGCCAATACAGCAGCCTTCCCAAAATCAGGTTTTCAAATGGGCTTTGAGCTCCTGCTTCTCTGAAAGCAGACCTTCTGCTTGAAAACCTCCCTTTAGGGAGGGAGAAGCCCTTCCGGTTCTGCTGTTCCCTTCTCACACCTCCAGCCCTCAGGCAGACCACCCAGCCCCCGGGGCAGAACTCCCTCTTGGAACACTGGAAGCCCATTTAAACCTAGGGCAGGCTCCACTCAGGACAATTGGCCACACTGAGGGGCCCAGAGCCCAGCCCAGCATGTCTGAAGTTTAGCTTGCACAAGAAGCAAAACCAAACCCTGTGCCCAGAACCACTGGTGCTGTTCCCGTGGCAGACAAGCCTGGTGCCTCTTAACACAATGTTTTCCCCCTCAGTGAACATAAAAAAAGAAAATTTAAAAAGTTTTTGAAATACTATACACGATGTGTGGTGGAAGCACTACACACTTGGGAAGAGCAGCCTTTTCTGGGTCATCTTCAGAGCACACAGACATTCTCATCTTAATTCTGCACCTCACTCCCACCAGTCCCCACCAGGAAGCCCAGCACAGCACCCCACTGTGTCACCCCCTCTGGCCTGGGGATGATCTGCGTGGTTACAAAGCAGCATCAGCCAAGTGTCACTTCCTGATCAAAGTGCAGTTCCTTCCAAACCCAGATTTACCGTCGGCTGCTCTCCAGGCTGGAGGAAATGCCCGCCTGCTTGCTGTAACAGCCAGTCCGCTGGGGTCTTCCACGTCTGATTCCAGGTTCTGAAGAAACAGCTGCTCTTGCTCACCCTACCAACTTCCCCCAGTTGGCAGCAAAGACTATAACCCCAGAAACACACGAAAGATGCAGTCTGGTGACTCAGGAACCGGTGACTCCTGAAGACTCTTGGTGCCCGAAGAAGTCTGCTTCCTTCACCACCTCCTCTGCAGGGTGGGCTGAGCAGGACCTGTCTCAGAGGGGCGTCACAAGGACAGGCTGCTGAATGTTTTGAACAACAGGAGTGCGACAGAGCCACTCCAAAAGAGTCACTGGTGGCACAAACTAAGCAGTTTGTGCTCTCTCATGCTGCAGCTGAGATGGATCCACTCCTCTTCTGGCAGACACCTCTGTTTGTTTGGCTCTTAGTGAGACAGCCACCCTCAGAGCCCTTTGGCAATACCGTCATGATTGCACATGAAAAGAAACTCATTAAAAAAGTATAAATGAGGTCATGTTTCACCCATGAGACCACACCTGCCCCCCTCCCCCCCTGCCAGAGGACAGGCTACACCTGATCTGTCTGGTATTCAGAGGCTTCTGATAAGCTTTCAGAAAAGCTCAGGAAGTTTTCCTGGTACTCAGAACAAATTATCTCAAATCTGTAATGCCTGAACTCCACTGCAAAGGTGCCAAAGTAGCACAGGAAGCACATCACCAGGCCCCACTGGATCCTGGAAGCATGCATGTGAATGCCCTGGGCCATAAGGATGAAATCTGGAAGAGGAAAGTCAAGGAGAACAAGTGGGAGCAGAGACACAAACCAGTTTGAAAGCCAACAGGGAAGAAAACCTGAACAAAGTCATCTGGGTAAGTCAACCCCTCCAGCCATCGTGAGGAGAGTGTGAATGTGATGCCAGAGATGAAGGGATATCAGGTGTCCAATGATGCCCATGGAGCACAGCAGCCCTCCTATACAGACCAGGGCTTCCTGATCCCAGATCAGGGTGATAAATATTTACAGAGGGAAACTCGGATGCAGACAAGTCAGTGATTTGCTTGAGCATCCAGTTAGCCAGGGTCAGAGCCAGCAAGTAAGGATCTGGCTGGGGGCCCCTATCTTCCAGGAGCTTCCCAGTGGGAACCGGATCAGATCACTGCACTGCAGGCAATGGGAACACCTTTCAAACAGTGAAACCTTTTCTTCTATTTAGATGTCCTGCAAAATTGTCCCTTTCTGTGAACTCTGGAAGCACCACTCTACACAGTATAGCACTGTAGGATTGTGCCATGAAGACAAACTGAGCAGCATTCCTAAATGCTTTGAGATCCTAGGGCAGGTGTGAGAAGAGCTGCTGCAGAATATGATACCTGGCTTCCCAGGGAAAAAGACAAAAGGATACAGAGCACCACGCAGAGAGTGATGCTGGCTGAGAGAGCCACTCGTGGAATCCCGGCTTTCCTCCCCTCATTCTTCAGGTTGATCTTGAGGGTAAGGGCAGACTGGATCCAGCATGCCAATGTCCCGAAGCCAAAGGTCAGCGATGTGCCCACATTGTGGATCTCCTCATCATTGGAAAGCTAGGAACAAACAAAACTGTGATTGCCTGGACAAAACAGGAGTTATCTGATAGCTAACTGGATTGCTGCTGAGGTGGGACAGGGGAGAGTGGGGATCACGGGGGTGAGAGACAGATGCTGTATCATTTCTTCTGGCAGAGGCGTAAGGTGTAACATAACCAAGGTGAGCTGACAGCTGTCACAGTCAAGCAGATCTTCTGCCCAAAGCCCAAGAGCACCATGGAAAATGCAGTTGCTTGAGGACTGTCTCCACAGCTCCCTGACAAGACTCACAAATGCAGAGCTCAGAAATAAATCCTTCCTTGGCTCGAAGTGATGGCCAGGGCAGGCAAGGACAACGTACTGGGTCTTGTACAGCTCCCTGCAATGGATGCAAATTGTGCACCTTCAGTGCCAGCTGCAGGGAGCAGTGCTGCCTGGGGAGTGGGCAGTCAGCCCTGACACCCCCTTGAGCTAGCAAAAGCCAAAACACAAATACATGCTCCTGGTTTGGCAAGTTTCTCCCAGTAAATGTCCTCTTCTGCCCATCCTCGACCACTGGGGTGTGAGGCAACATGAACCCAACCTCTGTGGAGTGCCACAGTGCTTCCCTGTTCCTTGGGCTGCCCTGTCTCACAGGGCTCCGTGACTGTGCAACACTGCAAGGCAAAACGACAGCCAGGTTCAACTAGCAAGAACCTGCAAAGAGATCCCTTGAGGCTACAAATCCAATCAAAAAGTCCAGCATGGACTTAAGCCAAGCAATTTCCCTTTTCCCTCTGCCTCTGAGGCTTTTCTAGAAAAGAAACTACCAGTCTGTAACTTCTTCCTGCAGCCTCGATTCCTGTTTGATGATTTAACAAATCCCCATCAAATAAGACACAATCTACAGGACAACAATCTAGTGGCTGTGCCTCCACTGATATCTCCCTCCTCTCTACACTGAATTTTTTTCAAGAGTAGGGCCAAATAATAATACAGGTAAAAATGGGATTGAGCTGCCTTTCCCAAGAGAGTCAGCACTGCAAGGGACTTGCAGGTATAATGTCCCTCTAAAACACCCAATGTATAATTTTCCAGAAATATGACTTAATGCCACATTCAGATCAGCAGTCAGGCAGGGAGAGGCATGGATGAAGGTCTCATTACCACATGCTTTCATGTTTGGCAAAAGATCTAAGAAAGGATAGAGGTACTTAACAAGGAATGGATAGTTAGAATCAGATATCAGAGAATAATCAGAATTTATAGCCAGGCATGGTTCAAAGCATCTACTGGTAAATTACAGTCATTTGCTCTGAAGAGTGAAAAAAGGAAGGAGAGGTTGAAACTGTTTCTTAGTGCCCATCCTGTACTAGAAATACTCTGCTCAGAGGTAGACAAAGCTGTTACAAAGGCTTCATAGTTCCCAGCTGGGAAGCTCCTGTGAAAAAACAAGACTCTGGGTTTTGGGCTTTGCTGTGGAGTTAGTAAGACCAGGTCCATAAAAGTCAAATTATCTCATACCTCATCCAAATAGGGAAAAAAAAAAAAAGTCAACTGTTAAGGACACCAAGTTCCTTCAGTAACTGTACAACCCAAAGAGGTCCTCACCCTTCACAAAACATTTCTGCATTAGCTCCTTGTCATGCAAAGCCAGGAAAGCAGCCAGCCCGCACTGACCTTTCTCAGTTCCTGCCATTATTGGGGGTCAATACTTGCACCCCAGTGAGAGGCAGAGCCTCAGAGTCAAACCCAAGTGCCACTGGCTCTAATACCTTGATTTTCACTGCAGCCCTGACAGACACATTCGTGATCACAGAGGACACCCATCCCTGCAGATGTGGCAGGTGTTTGTTCCTATAACATTGCAGGACAGAGGGAGAATGGGAGGGCTGCCATCCAGGCACCCATCAGATCCAGAGAAGTCCTGGCACTCCTCTGCTCTGTCCCTCTCCTGGCAGGTCTGAGGATCAGCAGGAGGTGGATTTAAAGCAACATATGTTTTAAAAGAAGGACACGGAGCTGTCTGCTAAATCTGTATGGGCATTTGTGCATCTGTTTGCACAGATGTGTCCGCAAACTTCCTGCTCAACCCTTTTACCCAGCACCATCTGTGCCAGCTCTCAGGGCTCAAGAGGTTCAGGAGGTTCCTGCTGTGGCTCTCAGCAGGTCAGGTCTAAGCATGCAGGTGCAAATCCTGCTGGAAACACATGAAAAGTGATTGTGGGCACACAAGGGGCAGATAGAGGTGGCAGAGCAGGTACAGGGAGGGCTGGGGCACATGCTTTTCCCGGGCTCGCATCACAGGTTGTTCAAAGGCCCAAGCAGATCCTCTAGAAAAGCAGGGAACTCCCACCACAGACAGAGCAGTCCAAGCCTGCAGGGCAGTACCTGAAAGTTGCCGAGTAGGGTCATCCCAAAAGAGGCCAAGCACAGTGCCACCAAGCCGCTGATGTTCAGCCAAGGGGTGAGCACCTTTGGCTTCAGCTGAATGAAGCGCAGGACAGCCACAACAAGCGCTGGGAAGGAAACACAAGGCAAGGGGCGTCAGTAGGTAGAACCTGCTGCAGCAAACACCTGCCTGGGGGCTCACAGCCCCCTCCTCCTCTTTCTACCTGCAGGCCAGCAAGCTCTGTGCTTCTGCACGGCCCCCTCCCACTTAATCAGGGACAAGACTAAGCACAGGAAGCATTTCTCTTGTGATCCAGCTGCACCAAGCCAGGCTTCCTTTCCTCATTATGCTTTGTCTGCAAATTTTCTGGGGGAAAGAACACCTTCCTGCTTGCCTGTGAAGCTTCCACATACACACCACGCATTCACTTAGTGGCACCTGGGTTTGCATTGCTTCACTCCACTCATGAGTCCTGAGCTCTCCTGGAGGAGGTATGTCAAACCCCACTTGTATTAAAAAGCATATGAATGGCACATAGTATTTCTGCAGGGTTTGTCATAATGCCCACTGCCTCTTCTCATCCTCTGGAACAAGTTCTGTTGCCACAAACATAAGCCAAAAACTGCACTGATTTTCCATGAAGAATGGAACAACAGTCCTTCCATGCTTACAATTCCCCCAAGCACTACGGTATGTGATACATGATAGATATGATATATCATATGTCATATGATACGGCATAACCCCAGAAGATATTCAAATCGTGTATACTTGCCCTCCTTAGGGAATGCTGCATGGGACAACACAGAAAGTCAGGCAATCAGTTGGCCTCCAGATGGGATTCAAACCAGACCGTTAAAAATCAATTTAGTTGAACAGGGAAATTTGCTTGCTGTCAAACACCTTCTTACGCTCATGCTCAAATTGATAGCGTGCAGCTCATATTGCTGTAAATAGTTTGCCTTAGCAAATTAGATCTGCATTTTCCACAAAACCCCTGGTATAATATCAAAAACATGGTTTAGGATAAACAAGGGCACTGTAAGTGAAAAATACCCACTTTTACCCAAACTGCAAAAGATATTTGAATTTACTCTCTCACAACTGCTCTAGTGAATCAATCCGCTCCGAATCCTTAAAAATGAGACCTTCGTTCCCCCCCAAAAAGAGGATTTCTATTTTTCAACCCCAGGCAATTGTTTGGGACAGCCACCTGTGATTACTCAAGCTCACGCACAGGAATTTTTAAATTTCTATTTCTACAATACAGACTCCTGAAATTACGTGATCTTTTTCTAAAACCTGATGGGAATGACAAAAGGGAATTAAAAGTATGCCATGCAAAATAATGGCACTTTCAATTTCAGTCATTCCTACATTTCTAGACTGTTTCTGTAGTTTTCCTCTCCTTTGACATAACTAAGGTGGGCAGAGCTAAAAGCTAACAGCAGCTCTCAGAAGCACACAAATACAGCAGAGGGAAGTTTGACTTTACCCACAAAGCAGAGATTAGAACAGAACAGACTATTTCTGTTGGAAGGGACCTACAACCATCATCGAATTCAGCTGCCTGACCAATTCAGAGCTGACCAAAAGTTAAGGGCATGGTTATTAAGGGCATTGTCCAGATGCTTCTTAAACAGTGACAGGCTTGGGGCATCGACCCTCTCACTAGGAATCCTATTCCAGTGTTTGACCACTTTCTGCTTCCTAACGGAGACTCAACAGCACCTCCCAGTTTGGGATCACCTGCAAACTTGCTAATGGTGCCTTCACATCACTCATCCACATGGTTGATAAAAGCATTGAACAGAACTGGCCCTGGAAGCGACCTCTGAGGGACACCACTGGTGCCTGGATGCCAGCCAGATGTAGCTTCTCTACAACCCTGTGAGTCTTGCCCTTCAGCCAGTTCTTCACCCAGTGCACTATGAAGCTGCTGAACCCACAGGTGGACAACTTCTCCAGAAGGTTGCTGTGAGGGACAGTGTCAAAAGTCTTACTAAAACCCAGAGAAACTACATCCAACACCTTCCCTTCATCTGCCAGGTGTGTGGCCTTATCATGGAAGGATACTGAATTTGTTCAACAGGACTTTCCCTTTGTGAGCCCATGCTGACTGTGCCTGGTGATTGCATTATTCTTTAAATGTGTCCATACCATCTTGTCCATAATTTTTCCAGGAACTGAGGTTAGACCAACAGCTCTGTAGTTCTCTGGGTGTTCCTTTATGCCCTTCTTGAAGATTGGAATAACACTGGCTGGCTTCCAGTCAGCAGGGCCCTCCCCAGAATCCCAAGACATGTGGTAGATGATAGAGAGGGGTCCTGCCCTAACATCCACTACTTCCCCTTCTGTACTCTGGGATGAATCCCATCAGGACCAAAGGACTTGTGAGCATTCAGCTGATACAGCTGGTCCCTGACAATTCCAGTGTCCACAAATGGAAAGTCTCTGCTCCCACGCTTGTGGTCCTTCAACTCAAGAGGACTGGGCAGCCCAAGGTCTATCAGCATTTTGTTAAAGACTGAGGCAGAAAAAGCATTGAGAGCCTCCGCTTCTTCACTCCTATTAGCCAGGTTACAGCCTTTAACAAGTATCTGTCCAACATTTTCTTTAGACCTCCTTTTGCCACTGACATACTTAAAAACACTCTTCTTGCTGTCTGAAACAACTCTGCCCAGTTTCAAATCAAATTGAGCTTTGGCCTTTCCTGTCTTCTCCCTGCACATACAAACCACAGCTCTGCGATCTTCCTGCAAAGCCTGACCCCTCTTCCAGAGACCACATAATGGCTTTTTCCTCTTAAGCCAAGCTGGTCTTCTGCCCCACTCTTTGAGCACAATCCCACACAGTGGGATTGCCTGCTCCTGTGCTTCTAAAAGGTGGTTCTTAAAGACTGACCAGCACTCACGGACACCTAAGCCCTCAAAAGCAGATTCCTGAGGTACACTGCTAAGTACCTCCCTGAAGAGCTTAAAGTTTGTTTTCTTGAAATTTAGGAGATCAATTCTGCTTTGATCCCTAAATTCCTTTTTTGTCATTACAGCAAAAGTTCTAAACCCTACCATTTCATGATCACCAAGGCCAAGACAGTCACCTACCATCACACCTCCCACGACACATTTGCAGTTTGGAGGTTGTATTTCCCCCGTTACATTTCTTTCTTTGCAATGGGAAGAAGCAGCAATGAAAGTGTACATTCAAAAGACTTCACATCATCACATTCAAGAAGAATATGTACAGGATATTACTTATGTTCCAGTGACTCTTAAAACAAACAGAAAGAGAAAGAAACTCCAGTTGCGGTTCCTACCTAGAAACGCTGCCATGTTCATGACTTGACTAAACACACAGCTTGCAGGAGGTGCATCACCTGCAATACTTGAAAATATAAAGTGCATCATTGTAACTCTAGGATGGCAAAGAGACATAAATAATAAACTATTAATCAGAGCAGTATTTGGAAGAAAATAATTCATTTACCTTATATAAGGCGGTCTTTTGGGACCAGGTTTCCTAAGAGACACAGGCACAGGAATAAAGATTCAAGGTTTTCTTTCCCATTTTGCTTTAATTGTTTTATTATTTTAAAGAAACAAGTGATTGAATATAAAGCCCACAAGCAGCTCTTACCTATCTGGTACGCTTAGTGGGAGAATTTTGTTATCTTCCACTGCTATAAAGTACCTGTCAAAAAAAGGAAAAAAAAAGGAAATAGTGTAAAACTTCATCCCAGCTTCCATTGCAAATATCACTTAAACAACACACTGCCCACTGGCAGGATCTGCTGGAGGAGCCTGTGTTTCTCTCTGCTCAAGCAGGCAGTTTTGCTCATTTCTCAGCCTATGTGCCTTCCCTTGTGTTGCATCTGGTTTGCATGATTGAGTAGACAAACAGGGTCACTGAACTGAGCTGCCTTAAAAATAACCAGCCAGGGGAATGTTTTCATTTTTAGTTTGAATCATTTTGATTCATCAGGTTTACTATGGTACTCCATCCACAAAAGCTGTTTTAATAGAGAGGGGATGGGACAAGAAAAACAACAAGCAATAGAGGTCACACAAAAGGCTTAAGCTGCCCCTGTTGCTGGAAAGCAGCATCCATAGACCATGGCCAAAGCCACATCCTACAGCATAGCTGCTTCTCAGCCTGAGCATAGCTGCTGATCACACATTTATCACTCCCAAATTCATGCTGCAGTCATCTGCCTGCATGCTTGGAGAGAGCCCAGCTCAGGGAAGTGCATGTCTTGTGTGCATTTTGGTAGGAAGCATTAGGGAGAAAGTGAGAAGTCAGCATTAAGCTGCTGGCAGGTTTTCAGTGTTGGATGCTGCAGATTTTGAGTTTCCACCCCAAAGCAGGGCCTGAGTGTTTCTCCAAGAGCTTTGCTGAGTCATTCAAAGAAAATGTGATTAAAGGAAATTTTTACATTTTTATCTTTCTCTTTTCAGGCAGCTCCCAGTAACACGTACCAGGAAGAAAGCAGGTCAGCAACTTGGCCTGGGGAGCACAGAAACTCAGGGATAAAAATGTGATCCTCCAAGCCATGAACTAGCACAGACTGGCCCCTGCCCCTATCATGTGCTTTCCCAGCCCCACAGTAGCTCAAGGGCAGAGGACCCCCAAAAGACTCTCCTTAATGAGAAGCAACCTCCCAAATAACCAGCAGGAGATAACTTACACTATCCATAATCCAGCTGATGTAAACAGGGTAAAGACAAGAGGTAAAAACATCCACACGCTGCATTTCTTCCCATCCATACCTGCTAGAAACAAAGAACAAAGTAAAAACAGAGGGCAGAGTCACTCGCCCTCCTTAGCCCCCCTCTTCTCAGAGCAAGAAGGGCATCCTCACAGCAGGTGCCAAGGCACTGAGCTCCTCCCGGCCACCACAAACCCTTCCTGCTGTCACTACTGGCATAAGGGGTTCAGCTGCTGCACACAGGCAGCATCCTCCACACAGTTTGGAACAACCAAGGCGCTGGAGCTGCGGAGCGGGAGACTCTCCAGCCACACCTACAGAATTTGAGTGGTTTTCACAGTACTTCCCTTAAGGGGTTTGTGCAAGGTGACCACAAGACCTGCGGCTCTGATTCCCAACTACTTCCCGCAGGCACAAGGCAAAGCAGCCTCCTACCCAGGATCATTACCAATTCCACACACGCTGCCTCAGGAAAGCCTGCAGCGTGGAGAGAGAGGGATGCCCGTGCTGTCATAATCTCCACAAAGCACACGACCAGCTCCCATCCTGGCCACAGCAAGCAGCTAAAGATAGTGTCTGGCCACACCTAGAGCGGAGCCAAGCTCCAGTGCCGGCACCCAGCGCGCTGTCAGGAGTCGGGATGAGGCGCTGCAGACAGGATCAGCTCTTGACATGCAGGCACTGTGAAATCCTGCATGTGGCGTAAGGGTGCTGCGGACACCGCCTCCCGAGGAAGCATTTGTCCTCCAGGCAAGATCACGCTGGGTGAGCATCTGGAATGCCGGGGCTGTTCCTCTGATATGTGCAATTCAGAAACGCTGCTGTGCTGTGGACACAGAGAGTCCCGTGTCTCCCTGTGAGACCTTTGATAACGGATCGAGTATCTTCTCATGCTCTGTCCTCCTCTGTAAGTGTTCCTTCAGACACCAGCACAGCCAAGAGACACAAAGAAAGGGGAACAACACGGGGCTCACAGCTGCAGCACCTGCTTTGCTTTCACCAGGGCAGCAGCACCTGTGCCCCTGCGCTCTGCCCCCACCCCTGCTGCAGGGCAGGCATTCCCTGGGGCCACCAGCACCCACGTGGCATTGCGAGGCACCCTGGGGTGCCAGGACAGCTTGGAGATGATGGCCTCTCACTAAAGCTTGTTTGCATTTGCAGCTCAATTACCTCATCCAGGTCCTTAAAGCCATGACCCTTCCCTTTGCCCCAGAGAAGAAAGTACCCACATTGTCATACTGTCGTCCTCCTCCTCTTAGCTCCCCTGGCCTTCCTACGTCTGCAGCACAGAGCCATGGTCTGCTCCCTGCTGTGAAGACCCAGAGGAGAGTCAGCACCCTCACCCTGTCACAGCAGCCCCCAGCTCACTGCTCCCCTAAGGCACCCCAAGCTGCAAAGGACACGCTGGCTGGACTGCTCGGGGCCCCAGACACCAACTCCTGCCCTGCCTCACTGGGACAGAGGCTGAAGGGCTTGAGTGAGGCTCTCTCTGTAGAAGGCATGGCACTCTCACTCTTGCTCTACAGGTCAACTACCTTGTTTTCCCTGCAAATAGCCTAGCAGGGGTACAGAACAACACCCTGGCAGTGCCCAGAGTCACACCACACTAGCCCAAAACCATGAGGCTTTGGTGCTGTTTGTACAGACAGCCTAGAGTAAGAGAGAAAAGCAACCTTAAAAGACAGAAAAGCAATCAGATAAGGTCTCTTCCCTGACCTGGAAGCAGAGAGAACTGCAGACAAGGAGCATGAAATGATGCAAGTATTAAGTATGCTGATTTAAAAAGCAGGCAGCTCCAGTGTGCATACAGATCTTCAGCACAGTGTAACAGATCAGAAGAAATTATCAATGAGGGGGACTTGATTTCCCATCTCACTTCTATTCCTCTCCTCCTGCACAGGAGACACAGCATTTCACAGCTCTGTTCCTCACACAGCTCCTTCTGTCGTGCTTGCAGATATTCCATGAACTGCTGCCCTTGACTTTTCCTCGTGCTGCTCAGCAGCAATGCAGCAGCATTCCTTAGCTAGTGTTGGACGGTGCTCTGGTACTGGGAGACCCATGACAGCAATGTCAAGGATTGCTTCCAGGTGGCAGCTGCCCCAGCTGCCACAGGACCGTGTCCCTGACGGCCCCTGGCAGCACAGTGCCCGAGTGCCAGCGCCCCACGCCACGGAGACCTAACTGTGGCCAAATTCCCCCCTCCTGCCTTGGCTGAAGGGAGCAGGTAGGTAACATCACCTCCTGCCCCTGTCTGCTCTGCAAGGTAATTATTGCTGTGCTCGACTCTCCTCGTGTCTCTGGTGGTGGCTGGGCTGAGCCAAGGGAATACAATTCTTCCATGTCAGGGGATGGCACATCTTATTAGTTACCCTTCACCTTTGGAGAGGTACAAAAGTTTCATTTACACAATAAAAGCAAACACCAGCCATAACACCTGTCCTCATTAATGGGTTGCCACAGCTCTTCTACCTCCCAGCATGGAAATAGCAGCCTTCACAAGCTATTTCAGCATTGTCTGTTGTGCAGAGAGGGAGGTGGCAAGGGCTTTTCCTCCAGGCAGAGCAGTGAGGCAGCACACAGGGACAGGGACTCCACACCAGAATGAAGTGGGGAAATGTGAAAATACTGTCCAGATAACCAGTGCTCTGTGCTGAGCTCTAAAATGGAGTGAGGCCAGGACTAGTGCCCAACCTCCCCAGAGTCAGAGCAACATGGCTACAGACTCACCTCCTCGGAAAACAGCCCTCTGTTTAATATTCACTGTGCCAAACTGAGTCCCCTTCCATCAGCCACTAACAGAAAATGACATCTGAAATCATTGCATATTAAGTGAATGATCAGTGCAGAGCACAGTATCCTGATGGGAAGCCAGCTCCGTAGTTCAGAGACCCTAATTTCAGCCAGCTAAAAAGAAGGAAGCCACCTGCGTCTGATGGATGAAATACCAAAAGTAAGAAAGAGAGGTCCCTCTCCCCCATGTCCCCAAACAGCAACACCTTTTAATGTTGGCCATTGGCACAGCCCACACATGCTTGGATATGTTTCAGCATCCCCACGTGGGCAGAGGATGGTTTAAAAACAGGGATCAGCTCCCGCACATTTCTCATTTATTCCCTGCTGTGTTGTTCGGGTGTCAGGAAGAAAATTACATGTAATCCCAACTTCTTCCAAAGGAGAAACCCTAAGAATGTGCCAAACCTGCCTAGCATTGCACTAGTGTTCAGCAGACATCATTCTCAGCAGCTGCCTTTGGGTTAGCCTTGTCCTCTTCAGGGATGTCCCCAGAGTTTGTATCTTCAAGCTGGGAGACCTCCGCGCACAGTAAGACCAGCATCTCTAAAAGCAGACAGGAACAAGAGAACAAGGAACCCAAACATCACCCTCTCCTGCAGCACCACACCAGTTTAGCCAAAGTAAAATGCCAAGAGTGATAGGGGAAATTACTACAATTCTTTATGGGAAATGTAGAAACAAATTCTTTGACAGTTAATTGCTCCACAGGGATGACATCAAGCCAGCCTTCCTCTCCGCAGCTCTGTTCTGCATTGCTGCCGTGACCAGCGGTGCCAAATCTGAGCAGTCAACTCCAGCTGGCAACAACAGCAATCTCTGCCAGCCCATGTTCTCCCAAATAAACACGCTCCATCCAAGAGGCAGTTGGTAATTTCCCATACCCATTTGTCTTCCATTTTTAAGGCTTGCACAGGAAGGCCTTCAGCGACAGAAAGCAACGGATTCACAAAGCTAACAAAAACATTTTCAGCATCACAGCTGACCCAGCCCATCTTCTCAAATGCTCACATGTGGCTTTCCAGTCCCTCTTGACTCTCACACCAGCACTGCAAAACCCCTGTTGAGGTGTGCTCCTGCTGCCAGCTAAATATGAGTCAGGGTGCAGAACTGAAAAGAGTTTCTCATTAGCACTGCCCCGGTGTGTGTCTTGAGAATTTCTCTCAATGCAAGCTTACTCATCTCCAGTTCCATTTTTATGTCTAAATCTGCTTAGACTGTCAGCTGCTTGCTCTGCTTTTTTTACCATGGCCCTGCTATACACCCTCAACCAATTAAGCTTCCGTTCCTCTAATGTACACACTTCAATTACGGCAGGCAGCTCACCAAACATATACTGCTGCTTGCCCAAGGTTCATTTAATATGGACATCTTAATTTCATCTGCCAAGCAAAGTTACTTCAGGCTCCTCCTGAAGTTGCTTTCACCAGAGAACATGAATGTAAGGAAGGACAAAATTACCACATTAACAGTGCCATACATCTTTTTTAAGACTAAAGCATGCAGATGCATTTGAAATGCACAATGAGCCAGAGCAACACTCCTGGCATTTCACAGCACGAGGCCACTGGGTTATTTCAGAGAACAGGTACAAAGCCAGGAGCACTGGGAGAAGGAGGACACTGTTCAAAACATAGAGCAAGTCACAAAGAATTGCTGCCAGTCAGCAACAATCAAAGGGGAACAAACACATTCCGTCTTTTGGGGGAGCCCACTATAGCTCTCTGTTGCTTTTAAAAGCAAAAATAACCACAGTCACTTGATACCTAATCACTGTAACAGAGTGGATACAAACCAGCACATTATATAACCTGCCACCCACAAGTCACAAATGCCAACATAACAAAGCAGGGCGTTTTCAGGTTTATCTCAAGGTTTCCAGTGTGAGTGCACAATGAGAGAGATAAGATGTGACAGAGGCTTGTAAATACGTAACAAATGGTGGGGTAACAAGAAAAGAAGTGATCCCCTCTGTCAGCAGGGTATGATGCTCTGCTTGCTTCAGGTACCCACCTACCATCTCACGGATGTGCAGAAATGCCATTTTCATTTTATTTATACAAGAGGAATGGGAAAAGGTAAAGACATCTCTGGGTTGTGCATGGGGGAAGCAGGAGATGCTTCAGTAATCCTGCAACAACGCTGAGAGGCAGTGTTTTCACCCACGGCAACATCAGTACATGTTTCCTGTCTCATTTCACACACTGTGACTGCATTCAGCGTGCTAATGAAATGCTCTGGCCAACATAAACCTATCAGAGATGGGCCAAGTGCAACAAAGGAATGAAACCTTCTAGTCACCAACAAACAGGGGCAGAAAAGGACATACTGATATCCACAGTGTCTGACACAGAGATATTCCTGCAGCACTGCTGGGTCCCGAGGCCAGTGCACCCCCCTGTACCTCAAAAAGCGCCCTCGGTTTTCTGCTCCCTGCTGCCCCACAACCTTCACCCGCAGTCACACATGGGTGTAAGTACTTACAGGCCATTTAGCAACCAGTGCTGAGCTGCTGTGTTACAGCCAGAGACGCCGACTGTCAACTCCTGTGGGCTGAGTCCGCCTCTCGCATTTGGCGCTGCACGAACCAGGCACGCCCCGCTTCCAGACCACGCTCCTGGGTGTTAGAAAAGAAAAATTAATGTGATTTGCCACCACAGGACCAAAGGGGTGTTCTGCAGGCTCTGACCCGTGGATTTACGCCAGATCACACTGATTTCCATGAGGTCCCACTCGTACCACAAGCAGGGCTTGGGCAGTGGTGGCCCTCAGCCTGCAAATAGGCAAAGGAGGCAGAGAGAGGAGCTGGGTAAGGCAGAAGGTAACATCCAGTTCAGACAGAAGGAGCTGGGGCAGCAGGCAGGGAAACCAGGCAGGAGCAGCCAGGGTGAGCTGAGAACTGCAGTTTGCAGGTGCTGTGTGCTTCTTTGCCCCAGGGATCCCATTCTGCTTGAGAGCACTCACCGCAAAATTCAGCCATCCTGGCTCCTCCTGACCTCAGGGGCTGCACAAGCCAGATGGCAACCAGCTCCCAGTGAGTCCTCCCAGTGTGTGCTGGACTGCCCACACCCCAGGGCAGATGCCTTACCCCCTCTCCAAGCGCAGATGTTGAGGAATACATGCAGTAGCTTGGTGAGCAGCCGCAGTGGGAGCTGCAGGTTGTGGTGGTGGCTGGAGCTGCAGGCAAGGGGCTGTGACCTGGCACCCACCCTTTGCCTAGCAAAGGGCACAGGGACCTGTGGCACTGGCCAAGGGTGGCTGGTCACCCAGAGACTCCACAGAACGCAAATAAACAGCAAGAAGGCCCCAGACTAAATACCACAATTGGAACGGGTGCACAGACTGTGAGGATATAAAAGCCTGAGGATCCCTTAGTTCAGAGTCTCCCCTACCCAAGGCACCAGTTCAAGCTGTTATGGTGTTACTGCACCATGATTAAATTACTTAAAGGGTCCAGACTTCTGGGACTCTGCTATGGGAATCCTGGGGTCCAGCCAGTGAGGGAAACCTGTCTGACTGTGGGAGTGCGGGGTGTGTGAGAAGTCAAGCAGGGCACCCATCAGCTTAATGGAACCATATGCTGTGAAAGGGCTTCGGTCCCAGCCTGGCACAGTGGGAATGTGACTGCCAAAGTGGCTCCTGGGTGGTCAGACAGGAAAGTTCCCTTAACAGAGAGATGCTAAAGACTGGAGCCACTTTCACCAGACTTCTGAGACGCAAGGGAAATCTAGCAGAGTCTCAACACAGACCAAACCCATAGTCTCACACCAGCACCACAACCACAAGGGCAAACCTTCCCCGTGAGAATCCTTTGGTTTGGGATGCTTATGAGAAGGGCACTTACCTCAAAGTCCCAGCCAATCCCCAAAGTAAAGAGTTGCTGGAAAATGAGGAGGGCTATTTATCTCCTCAAAAAAAAAAAAAAAAAATAAAAGACAGCAAAGCTCTCCCTGCTTCAGCTGTGCTGTGAGGAAAGTCTCTGAAGCCACCTCCTTGCTCTGCAGGCAATACAGAAATGCAGTCTGATGTTACGGCAAAGCCCAGGAAGTCAGAGGCACTGTGCTGACAGGCTGTCCAGTGACTGTCCTCCACCTCAACCACCCCAGCCTAACAACCACAGTCTGGACCCACAATAAGCACAATGAGTGTTTCTCCTCCCATAGAGATCTTGACAGAGTATTAATAAATTGATAGAGGCGTTTTATTTGCTTCTCAGTTCCAAAAATCACAAATGCCTCCAAGCATTTCCAACGTGCATGAGCAAGCAAAGCCAAGACACATTATACCAAAAGGGGGAGGGAAGTCTGCCCAAAAGGTTTGTCCCATTATCAGGAAAACAATGTAACTGTTGGGAGTGGCAAAGAACACTTAACAGGGAGGCAAAACCTCACGTGTTGACTTACAAATAGCTCTGAAGGTAAGGAAAAACAGACTTAAGCCCAGGGGAACAGACTTGGCAGAACATTATTCCTGATCATATTGTCTCCTTTTCCCGAAGTTTATGGATGAGAGAGTACATGCCTTGCAAGGCCAGAAAAATTCCAGGTTTCCCTGCCTTTTCTACCCTGCCACTGTTTTTTCCCCACCAAACAGAAAACACACACTCAAGCTACAGAGCTTCTCATGGAGTGTAAACAGGGCTTCTCCCACCTGTCTACCCTGTTTTTCATCTCTCTTATCCCTTCCACCCCTCTTCTATTCACCTTGTGGACGCACAAGCTCCTTTCTTCACTGCACTTTGCAGCTCTACACTTTTGGAGAGATGTACACCGTCCCCAGAGCAGCATTTCCTTTGGTAAATGCAACTTGTCATGGGGAAGACACCCAAGGCCTGTGAGCTGTCAGGGACTGTGGCAGAGCATACTGAGCTTTCTCAGGACAGTTTTCCCTCACCAACCTCTTCAGCCTGAGGACTCACTCCTCCTCCTCCTCCTCATGTATTCACCACCAAAGCCCCAGAGGAGCAGCAATGAGGTGATGGGCCCAGAGGGTGAGATACAAGGAATGGATGTGCAGTACCCATGACTTGGCTTCTGTCACTCCACTAAAGAGGCCCTTTCTGGCACAGGGATTGTCTTTTGACTCTGTTGAGACCTGTGGAAATCATTTTCCCTGAGAGACAAGTACAAGGTAAACAGTCATACACAGATATTTCTGTGGTGTTCGCCACTTCCTTGCCAGCATTCCTTATTTGTAGGAATTAGTTACATTTGTCTATCAGTGTCCCAAGCTGCTACAACCATAAACTGCTGTTTGTAGGGTGTTTGGGTGAGCTGCAGTAGGAAGGTGCCATACAGCCATGCAAACACAAGGGACAGAGGGGAGCAGGGAACAGCTTCCAGTTCTTTAACAGGGGCCAAGCCTGTGTGCCCGGCCTCTACATTGCATCCAGAGGGAATAAAACTTTTTAAGTCTGTTGAAATATTTTCAGAGACAGACTTTCCTGTAGGAGACCACATGAAACCAGAGCATTCAGCTTGGCCAAGACCACACTAGGGAGGCTCCCTCTGACAAAGCTGTGGCCATCTTCAGAGTCTTGGCCAGGCAGAATCCACTCTTGCAGTCCTGTGGTGCCAAAACTGAAGGACCACTGGTTCTTCTGGTTCAGGCAGTCACCACTATTAACACCAGTGGCTCCTCACGGGAAGCAGGAAATAATACAGCAAGAGCAGAAGTTCTCTCCCTAAGTACCTGGACCTGCCCCAGCTCAAGAAATTGCAGGGAGGATGCTGGACACTCTCCCCACCATTGCAGCACATCAGCCCACATCCTCCAGGTTTTTGCTCCCTTCCCTTTGGAAGCCCAGACCTCTCCCCTGCAGGCAGGACCATCCAGAGGCAACCTCAGCATTAAAAACGTGCAATAAACCCCATGTGAGGTAACCTATAGCCATTTTAACAGTTCCTTTCATGGTTTTTGGAGCTTCATCAGTCTTTTCCTCTCCTCCTATTCACTCCACCCTTCTTTCTCCACCTGTTCCCAATGTGTTTTTCTTCCTTTTCACTCTCATCCTGCCCTCATCCCTGAGCCTCAGGTAACCTCTTCTGCAACCTGCAGGGACCCAAGGCAAGGAGAGACCTTTGCAAGTCTTCTTGAGGCAGCAAAACCCCACAATTATTCCCATTTTAGGCAACAGGGCCAGTGATTTGCTCGCTGAGAGGTCACACTGGAAATCAGTGACACAGAGGAGGGTGAACTCAGAGAGTGCTGGTCCAAGCCTTCTACTGCAGCAGCAGCCTCCTCACCTGCCACCACCCCCTACCCCAGTGTATCCTTCCCAATACATTGCTTACGATCAACTTTCTCTTTTCTCACAGACTTTTCTCAGCTTCTTTGCTCCCTCTTAACCTGCAATCGCAGTTCATTGTTTCAGCTTGGACTGCAGGATTGGGACCTTAAAGCATCTCTGTTGGGCCAAACCGCAATCTCGCAATCTCAGGCTGCCCGGAAATGGCTGGGGAAGAGAGAAAACCATGGACATGACATTTCTTCCAAGAAAAAAACCAACTGAAAACGTTGGTGTTCTTACAAGCACACATCCCTGCTCTGCATCTGGAAAGCAAACACTGCAGCACAAAGAATCTTAAAAGAGGAAATGAAACAACTGCACTTTCAGCACCCAGGTTCAGAAAATGCTGACAGCTGGGCATGGATAACCACAAGAAAACAATTTGATTTTTAGTAGTTCAGCAGTGAAACAAGACATTTGTCAAGCAAATAGGAGTCCTGTCTTCATCCCGTTACCCAAAGGCAGAATATGGGCAAGAATCGTCCCCCTCTTTTAGGCACTGTCATCTGTTTGCGCAAGACACAACAGGCAGTCAGTGTCAGGATACACCTTCCACACACTGCCCTCCTCCATATTGAGTTGCTATTCCTAATTAACCATACGTGGGTACATTGCTATGGCATGAGGATTGTGTGAATGTTGATCAGACAACCCTTAGGGTCACTGCCACAAGTAGCTTTGTTAAAAAAGGAAAAAAAAAAAAAAGAAAAAGAAAAAAGCAGAGAGGTTAACTCATAATTTCTGCAACCTTTATACCTTAAGGGATCTGAATCAAAGGTTTGGCACAAGCATGATGCTCTAATTAAAAGCTAAGACTGAGATCCCAAGCGACCCCATCATCACCCTGGGACATCAGCACCCAGCATCTTGCTATCACTGAGAGAGAGGCTCTCGCCCTTCCTTCCCTGAGGGACCACAGCACAGCTGAACGGCCCTTCCCGACACCTTGAATTCCCTCCAGAAAATTTAACCGGACACAGCCAGCATGTCCTGACAGGACATCCTGACAGGATCTGGGGAAGGCTGGACCTCTCCCACTCCACAACCTCAACCCAGGTGAGCCTCTTCACAGACCCCTATGCAGCAACCTGGCCCAGGACCCTGCCGAGTTCTGTCACCACCACATCCCTCAGCGCCCAAGGGATGGATGCCCCAGAGGGATTCACGGGTGAGAACGATGCCGAAATCATGACCTGGGAGAGCTCTTCCACAGCTGGGTCCTTCAGGCCCTGGGTGAAGCGGCTCTAATCCTCTCACCCAGCCCGTGTCTACCTGCCGTGACACGGGACGCTCCAGGACCGGCAGCGCGGGGGTCCCGGCTCCTGCCGCAGGCTGCGGCCCCCGCGCCCNCCGCGGGCTGCGGCCCCCGCGCCCGCAGCCCTGCCCCTCCCGCAGCTCGGGGGCTCTCCGGCCGCCGCGGGCACCCGGACCACGGCCGGGGCGGGGGCGACGATTGGCGACAGGGCGGGGCGACAGCGAGACGGGAGCGGGCGGGAGCGGGTGTCTGGCGCTCCCGGCGGAGGCTCCCGGCCGCGGCTCCCGGGAGCCGCTCTTACCTGCGGACGGCTCCAGCTCCAGCTCCGNGATGGAGCCGCTGTGTAGCTCTGCCCGCGGGTTTGGGATGCTGGGATGCGGTCACAGTCCCCCCGGCCCTTCAGGGCATCCCCCGGGCACGGCCAGCACCACGCCCCTGTGCAGCCGCAGCTCCGCGCGGTCCCGCTGCCTGCGGGCCGGCCCCGGTGCGGCCATGCGAAAGCGTCCCTGCTCTGCCCTCTTCCCTGCCCGCCCTTCCCAGCGCCAGCAGCACCTACCCAGCCTGCGGCTCTGGGTGCCCCCTCTGCTCCCCGCCCCCGGAGGCACTGCGGAGGACTCGCCACACAGACCCCGCATCTGTGCAGCCCTCCCGGGAGTGCTGCCCATTCGGATGGGTATTTTGAAAGACCTCAAGGAAGCAGCCACCCAGTAGCAAGAGACCCCAGGAACAGCCTCTTCCAGCCCTTTTCCCTTTCCTGCTGGGTGGCGGGCTTTGTGAGCTCTGTAAAGTATCTCTGTGGTTGGAATTTTGAGAAGAAACATTGCCAGCAAAACAGCTCGGTGGTAACCATTTGGGACTGTTTCCTGGGGTGGCGGGATCCCTTCACTGTCTGATCTTCATGGGATTAAGTCAACATGAATGCTACCACTTCTTTTTCCTCTTCCTCTCATCCCTATCTGTGAGGATGACTGATGTTATTTAGCAACTGTCTTGTTTGTTTTCCTAAAATCCAAATAAGGTAAGCACTTATTCAAAATTTTGTCCTGGTGCCATCACTTATGAACCAACACAAAACAGACAGATGCCCAAATCCCTGTCAGCCCCCAGAACAGAGCTGAGTTATACATCAGCAGTTTATCAGTATTTCATAGGCTGCCCTTCTAGCAAGGAACACTCCTTCACTCTGCAGCTTTAGCCCTCATGGAACACCCTGAAGAGATTTCGTGTCTCTGATCCCCAGGGATTGAAAACCCTTCAGAGTGCTGATCCCCAGAACAAGCACTGCACCAGCAGGTCCCCTGAGCCCTTTCCAAAGTGGCTGCATCATCAAGGGAGAGGACAGACGCTCCCACAGAAAGGCTCGTACTGCGTATGCTTCTCGGTGCTTTAGAGGTTGAGAGGGCTATTTTTAGAGCTGAAATAACATTCTTCCTGCTTTGGTATTTCAAATCCTATGTTATCCTGGGCTAATAAATGGTTCCTTGCAGCATTTGGTTTTTTTACAACCCCACAAAATCCAGAGATCTTGGCCAGGTTTCCCCTCTGCCCCATGGCACTGCCATGCTCAGGAGCCACAAGTGACTTCCAGGCATGGCTTTCCTCGGGCAAGGAGCTGCTATTGCCTCCATGTGACCAAGAGAGGCCCCAAAATCAGGTGCCTGGAAAAAAATGTGCTTGAGGTATCAGCATTGACCATATCCCTCCCTGCAAGGCTTCTCGTGACAGCAAAAGTTGAGGAAGCTCACTTTAAAAGTAATAGAGGGGAGGTCTTTGAATCCCAGCACCCTCTGGCTTTAAGCAGCTAGGGCTGAAGAAAACCTGTCAAACAGGTGAGAAGTGAGTGCTCAGCCCCAGCGATTTTGGCCAGAAAGGAAAATGCAGCAACTAATCAGAAACTGCCTTAGTCACTTCACCTCTGCTGTCAGCCAATGCTGGAAAGGAAACAATGCACCATATGGGATTTTAAGGCAATTTCATTTTTGGTAAACTCTGCGTGTCTGAGACATTTTGTTCACAGCTCTTTTTCGAGCAGATGGTGTCCCTCTGAGTGCTGGAAAACGCATGATGCTGACAGGCCCACCAAAAACCTATTACAAATTAAAAAGTCACAGCTTGAAAAAAGGGCACAGCCTGGGGACAGCAAGCATGTGCTGGAGCCCACCCAGTGCAGGAAGCAAGAGAGATGCAGGGAGGCATCAGCCGTCGAGGGGTGAATGTTACATGGGTCCATGGAGACATTTCCTACATCATTTCTTCAGGGGACACCATGGGAGGAGCAGCCCCTCTCCCACGACCCTCATCCTGCAGCATCTCCCTGTCAGGGGTGTGAGGGTGCAAAGGGAGGTAAGACACGTTGTGTTGGAACTGCATCCCACAATAAGGCATCGCCTGCCTCCCTCACGGTAATGCTGCGCATCCCAAAGCCCACTGCAAGCTCAGGCTGACCTGTGGGAAGGGTCTTTTCTCCCACATCTCCAGCAACGCTGCCTTGACAAAGTCAAGTAGCCACAAGTGCATTCCCTCACCTTGTTTGGGGTTACACCTGGCTTTCCCAGGGGTGGATGTGCCAGAGGCTGACGAGAAGGCACAACTGCAATGACACTTCTGGGCAGATGTGAGGATGCTCCTGGGGTGCTGCGAATAGCACTTGACTTCTTCTGTCCCAATCTACACTGAGTTTTCCTGCTGGGCCACTGAGATCCGCAGGGGATCTCCCTGGCAATTTTCCTGGACTGCAAAAGCAACCTGCTCCAACGCAAGCAAATGTTCCCAATTACGGCTTTGCTGTGCTGTCTGTTCATTAGTATTTCCTCCCCCTGATGAATTACAGCACGTGTACATTCCCTGTCCAAATTTCACCACATCAGTGCTCTTCACGAGGACTGAGCTGCATGCCACTCACATCTGCTCTCTGCCAGAGACAGAGAAGTGGGAATTCTGAGCCCCTGTGTCCTGACATCAAGCAGCAGGATCAGGCCTGGGTGGTATTTTATTTTTCATGTGAAAGACAGGACTACCACAGAGCTAAGCCCTGCCCTTACAGACCTCACTCGCACCTCAGGAGGAAGCAAAGCAACCTCATGCTCCTCTAGCTGCAGTCCTTCCCAGGGTGATATTACCATTGTAGACTGGCTGTGGTTATCCTGGACTGGTTTTTTTGGAAGGAAAAGGTACACAGAGATGAAGAAAATGGAAAAGGGAATTGCTTTGAGTTTGCTTTCATTTCTGGGAGATACATGTCTTCTGAAAATACATTTGCCACCTTTTTCTCCTCTCCTGCTCCTTTCAGCTCCAAAGCTGGAGTGAAGCCTGGCAAGAAAGGTTGCCCACCCAGAAAGAGGAGCAGCAGGGAAAATGGGCCTTGGGATCACTCAGCAACAGCAGCCATTGGACCTCCTCCACACCCTGATGCATGTGTTAAATACAATTAAAACTGTTAAAAGTCAGTTAAAACTGTTTCTCAGTTGAAGTGTTAACCCTCATTTCATTAGCCAGATCATCTCTTATCAAAGCCATCTGTTCCTTTATTGAGCTTTTCAAATATTGTGATAGACTTCATTTCTCCAAATGCCCTGCTGATAAACAGATGCCATCTGAGCAAGTGCACCTGTGGCTTGGCGTTCACAAGGTGTGCTCAGGGAGGCTGGAGAGGCAGTGACCTGCAAAGTGCACTCTCTCACCCTAAAAAACATCCCCAGATCGCACCCCTACGAGATGAAGCTCTTCCCAGTTCACCCACATGATCCCAACCGAGAAAAATGCGTCTAGATCAGGGAATGAAGCAGCAAATTGAAGAGACCCATTCCATCTAACTGCAGCAAAGTCACACCATTTAAATGTTAGGAAAGGAAATGGAGTAAATGGAAACAAAATTATACATTTTTTCCATAAAAAGAGAAAAAAAAAAAAAATTACTGCTGTGGTAGCAAATACATGGGATAAAGAGGACTTATAGTCAGGGTGTGAGCTCTGGGGAAGAAATCTTGCAGTGCCAGAGAGCCAGTGTGTGCAGATGAGAGCTGCAAACTGGTGTGCCCTGGCCCCAGTAGGTGTTTATTCTGGCCTGGCAGGAGGAGAGTCCTACATGAAGCACAGAAAATGCTGGGGGGGAAAAAAGGGACAATTTTTTTTTTTCTTAAGAATAACGAGATTGTGTAAAATAGTTATTTCCTATTATCATTCTATAAATGCTACTGGAACTGTGTCAGTCAGGAAAATTTAGCAGCCACAGTTAATACAAAGGTTAGGCATGCTGTGCAGATGTGGTAAGCACCATTTCACCTACATTTCTTATCTGTGCTGCTCATTGGAGCCTTTCTTCCAATCATTTCCCAAGTCCTGCAAAAGGGGATTTTTTTTTTTATTGTTCTGCAGGCAGGCTTTGCTGCTCATCTGTTTCTCTTGGGCAGTAGATTTATCTTTAAAAATGCTTGTGTGGGGCAGGGCCTTTACCTGCCCTGGGGCCATACCTTTGCTCCTTGCCCGTTTGGCTTTAACCCCAGCTTGGCCATGGGTGGTGCAGGAAGGGGAGAGGCAGTGGCACAGCTCCTGGAGTTACTTGTCTGAAATCCAGGGTGGGAATTCTTTCATAATTTTCTCAGAAAAAGTCTAAATCAGGGTTTAACTCTTCAGGGAGCGGGGCAGCAGGAGATGGACTCAGCAAAAGCAATGCACCCCATGTGCAAGGGGTGATTTAAACAGCAACAGGCTCCAAGCCATCCAGTGGGCAATTTTGCCCATGAAGGGGCACCCCAAGAGTTTTAAATTTTTTTGCTATTCTCACCTGTTTAGTGGGGCTGGTGCTGCTGGGTAGAGATTTTTGACAGAGGTTTCTGCTCCCAGGCCAGACACAACTGTGCCAGAGCCACTGTGGGAGCTGGGGCACATGGGCACACGCTAGCACTCACCTCCTTTCCCACTGGGCTCTGCTTTCAGTTTTGCTTTTCATTCTTCTTTTAAAATAAGATCTTATGGGAAATCGCACCTAGATTCCCATAAACACCCGGAAGGTGGTGAATGCCCTGTAACACCCTTTCCACATAAAGAGTAGAGCTACAAAACAGCCTAGGGGCAAAAATATCCAGGTAACACAAGTCCAGCCTGGCCATGCCTTTGGGATCACAGTCTGGGAGGTGATACATTATCAACCTCCCTCCAAACTGAGAGGCCTCCCAGCTGCAAATACCCCAAACATTGTCCAACCAGAGCCCATAAATCAGCCACCACACTTCCAGCCTTGCATGGATTCTCAGGCTCAGGTTGGACACAGGAGACTTTTAGAAGATCTTTTTTCTCCTAGGAGCCTCCCACCCCAGCAGCTGAATGTGATACCTGCAGTCAGGCCACATTTCCCATCTGCTGGGGTTATTTCTAGAAAGCTGTGTTCTGGCTGCCAGACAGGGGACAGCAGTTGCCTTGCACTTCCAAGCTGCAGAGGGATGCAGACATTCCCGGGGCTTAGCAGGGAACAGCAGAGCCTCTGGAGGAAGTGGGCAGAGCAGAAATCCACCCCTCATACCCCAAGAGTGCAAACCCTGATGCATTTTTTCAGCGCCAGCACTCACCCTCTCCCTGCAGCGTCTTTCTCAAGGCGTAACTTCAGTGCCAGCAGGTTTTGCTCATGCCTCCTGCTCCAGGGATTACCCCAGTGCAGCCCAGCCCAGCTGCAGCAGGGATGGGGTCAGATGGAGCCTGGGAGTTCCTCTGCAGTCAGCCAGCACAGCCTTGGTCTCACCTCACACCTTGACTGCCGTGTTTGTGCGCAGCCCTGACAGGGGGAGGCTTTTATTGATGTTTGCATAACCAATTGCATGCTGTAACTTGGAGATTAAATCCTCCTCTCCGCTGTAAGTTACAGATTAGATCCTCCTCTAGAGATTGTGCCAAATCCCAGGGGTCCCAGGGCAGGCTAGCATTCCCTCGAGCCACCCCATGCCAGAAAGCAGCTGAGCTGCTCGGGAGTTTCCACTTGGAAGGAGCACACAGCTCCAGAGCCAACACTGCATTTCATAAGGGCCCCACCAGCTCCGGGAAAAGAGGTAAAGCTGACCCAGTGCCTGCTGTGTGCCAAGGCTGAGAGCCTGGAAACACTCAGTGCAGCAGTGCATGGGGCAAAGTGCAAACACCTGTTCCCACTCCTGCGTGGTGTTATTCCAGATGGGTCAATGTGCCAAGAACAGAGTTAGAGACAACCAGACCATCAGGTCTCAGAAAACAGTCACTGTGTCCCTGGTTAAGTCCAACCTACAGCCAGCCACCAATCCACCAGCAGTCCCTCAACACTTCTGCACTGCTCAGAAAGCTCTAGCCAGGTCTTTAACTACCAAATCAACAAAAGTGCAACAGACCACAGAAATAAGTGCAGCTCATGCCCTAGCACCCACCCTACCACAGCTCCACAGCTTCCCCACATCACTTCATTCAACAGTGGATGGATCCAGCACCTACCCTGGGAAATGGCAGAGGCCCTTCCTGCCTCCCACAGACCCCACATCTTCTTAAGGAAGAGAAAACCACACTAAAGAACATGACCAGAATGAGTAAAAAAACCAAAAGACCAAAACAAATGAGCAAAAATTTCAAAACAAACACAAAACCACAAACAAATAACAAAAAAAAAAAAAAAAGGAAATGCATAGAAGTATTCCTTGTTTTACCAAAATTTCAGGCACTCTCTTTAAAAATCTAGTTCTCCTGCAAAGGCTGACGCTTTTTTTATCAACTCTACCACATGAAGAATTTAATGAACAAAAAGAGGGATTCACGTAGCATAAACTTCCAGATAAGACATTTGATGGAAGAGCTTTTTTCTTTTCTGAACAATGTTTCTTTACTTACTTTCAGTTTTTCAAAACCAGGCAACTTGACAATGGCTTCAATTTCAGTTTTCAGATCCCTGAAATGCACTGGAACTGCTGCTGCTGCTTTTGAAGTCTTATACTTGGGGGAGGGTGGGGGGAATATTACCTTGTTGTAATTGCAGGTATTCAGAGAGGTTCAGAACAGCATGTGCCTCTTAGCAAAGCCACTTATTCTTCTTACACCAGGCACTCGACAGGAATGAGCCTAAGGAAGTCCAAGCAGTAGCAGTACAAAAGAAAAATGATAAAGATCAACAGGAAGCTGTGTATCTTGGTGCATTCCCCATAGTTCTGCGCTCAGGAAATTGCACAAAGGAAAGGATGGGAGCACCAGATGAGGTCAGACATTTGCACATCTTCCAAGCTTTGCTCCTACACTCACACCCCGAGTCCAAACCCATTACATGCATCACTTTGAAGGCAGATTCTCTATGATTTTTGCCATGGAAGGAACAGCTCTATCTTTCTAACCAGCAGGTCAGGAGCCTCCCAGCTCCAGAAGCCCATTTCCACACCATCCTGCAGGCACTGCAGCAGAGGGTGGGGAGACATCTCCTACTCATGTGTGTGTAATTCCTGTGTCTGTCAAATGGCTCTGACTCCGGATGAATGCACATCAAAGCACATCTTCAGGCACACCCCAGTCTTCAGGCCCATCTCAGCAGAAACAAAGAGAACTTACAGCAAGAGCTAAATAAAATATTTAATATTTTTGGCCAAGGCATTGTCCTGCAGTCACTCTGGGCTGGTATTTTTCTATTCAAGCGGGATTTTCACATACAAGAACTTGCCACAGTCTCCTTTCAAGTTTATGTCAGCTTCCAGTTTCTTTTCCCCCTCTATCAGCTTGGCCAGGAAGCCCTAAGTAATCAAATCTCTTGGTGCCCTTCCATTTGACAGCCTCCTCTTCCCCTGACATTCAGAAATGCTGAGGGGGGAGGTATTTTGAGCCGCACCAAATGCGTAGCTGGAAATGCCAAGCAAAACACTGCTGTAATTCTGATGTGTGATGCACAAAGACCTTTGCTTTGGGAGATGTTTCAAAATTAAACACAGTGGCCAGGCTAACTCATAACTGTTTATTGTAAATCACTCAAGAGTTTACACATCATTAATGGCAAAATAACACTTTTAAAACACCTGCTGGATGAAAGACAGAATAAAGACAACTCTTTTATATTATATGGCATCATTTGAAAAACAAGAAACAGAACAAAAAAGAAACCATTTTATTTTTTTTCCCCCACTTTTGCATCTTTCCTGAAAATATCTGGGCCTGAGTCTCAGTTATCTTGAGATCCCTGCCTTGCCCAGGGTGTGGGGCTGTGCGGCTGGGAAACAGGCACTCCCTCTCCGAGGGGCAAGGCAGTGACCTTCTTTATAAATGAAAATCATGCCCTCTATCTTCAAAAGTGCTCCAGTGCTGACAGTACAAAGCCTCTCTCCTGCACTGGCTAACATCTAACACAAAGGGCTATATGTCCCATTAAATCCACATGCCTTTTTTTTTTAATATTTTTTTCCTTTTTTTTCTTTTTTTCCTTTTTTTTTTTTTTTGGTTAAGCAAGGCAACTGTTAGAATTCAGAAGCTACATAACTGTCTTTATATTTTGCTCAGAAACCAATGGATGTTGCATGCAGCTGAAATATTATTACAGGCTCTGACTTAGATAAAGGTCAGTTTTCTAAGACCCACTAGTCAAAGGCAGAAAAAGAAATTAAGAGGCCTCTTGTGCAAAAGGAGCTAAAATATGCATGCATCAATGGCCATGACTAATTAGAGTATGAGTTAGGTCTCCAAACATTGAAACCAAAGCTTTATTTGGCTTAAGACGTGGTTGAGCTCTATACATTTACAATTACAATGTATATGTGACAACAAAGGAGCCATCTCAATATAGCATCAGTTGGTATTTTGGCCTGTATAGAGACTAATCTTCAACACAAAAGCCTGCTCAGCAATAAATGGTTTTCATATTTAGCAAAGACAGCGGTGCACGGGGCTGGCTAGCAGGGCTAACAAAAAGAAGAAAGCAGGTTTCCAAACTAACATCTAACTAAATTGAGGGTGATTTTTCCCCTTGGACATACTGTATTTCATCGGTGGTGTTACAGTCCTTTCCATGAGTATGCAGCTGACACAGCACACTGGGCCCTGCCCCATCCCCCCGAAAGATGCGCCTCAAAAGCTTATTGGATTAGCAGTAGGAACAAAAATCTCCCCTAACTGCACTTGGAAAGGACAGTTAGTTCCTTCAACCTGCCAACGTTTACCATGAACAAGCAAATTACAACAAATCTCAGACATGAACTACAGTGACTAAAATCAAATCTCTCTCCCGTTTAACTGCAATATTAAATAATATGTAACATTTTTACACTTAATAGTCTTAAGTTTGGACATCAGACAGCTAATAAGGAAAGAAAAAAAAGAAGCTGTGGCTGGATCAATTCCTGGGGAACTAATTCAGCCCAACTGATCTGAAACGAAAAAATAGTTTTACCCAGAGGTAAATCCACCACAGGCACGGGGTTGCGCGCACACAGCCAGCCAGCCACGCGGACAGCAGCGCTGGCACAGCGAAGCGTCACTCCTCAGGCACTGCCATCTCCAGTCCTTTCCTTGCGAGCCTGGATCATCTCCTTCGGGGCCTGCTTGCGGTCAGTGACCAACCCCAGCCAAAACATGAAGTCAATGAACCAGGTGGTGGGGTTGAACTTCAGGCCCAGCTCGCTGGCTGAGTAGTCAAATGGGAAGGTGTGGTGGTAGTTGTGGAAACCCTCACCTGAAAAACAGAGAGGGAGTTTAAAGACCACGTGGCTGGCACTTTTGTCAACACAGGAACACACTCAGGTGGGACACTCCAACGCCCATTTCCCAAGTCTTGCATCTAGTGGAGGTGATGCTCCATGCCAGAGCTCTGGGGCAGACCCAAACCAGCCTCCGTGTCAGTGCTCTGAGCTTTCTTCCCCAGCAGGAAGGGGCATGTCCCACGCCTTATGCTCAGGGAAGAAAACCAGAAGTGCTTCAAGAGGGGAGACACGCAACTGGGTAAGAAGTGGGGTCACTCACTTCTGCTGCACTATCTGCTGAGCAGAGCTTGCTGCTGGGTGCTAACACCTCCCTTCCCAGAGACTACATGGCATTATTTCAACGTGGGCACCATCACTAGAACAAGGGCACCTTCCTCTAGCATGTGCGAGCTCCAGCCTCCTCCAAACTTTGGCTCCAAGCACCATCCAGCTGCAGGCACCCAGAGTCCCAGCCAGGGTGCAACAGGATGGGGCATCACTCTGAGCTTGCAGGGTGCAAACCCAGGGCTGCAGCACTCACCAATGGCTCCCAGGGTGACCAGGGTGTTCTGCCTGGGGTTGATGTTCTTGTCGTAGGGGCGGTTGCCGTACATGTGGGCGGCGCTGTTGACCAGCCAGGTGACGTTCAGGGAGATGGTGTACCGCAGGATGGAGGCCAGGAAGTAGGCGTTCCACAGGCTCTCGCCCCACAGGTACCACGGCACGAAGGTGGGGATCACAAAGCACATCAGCACGACTGAGCTCTTGTAATACCTGCGGGCGTTACAAGGTAAAAATGGAAAGAAAGGAACGCGAAGTAAGACCCATCTTGTTGGTGCCCCTATGGCAGGTTTAAAATAGACCCCTGCTTTTGCTGAGTTTTCTGGAAGGGATGAGGAAAAACAGAGTTTGAATTGATTAGACAGTTATTAAAACTCTGCATTTGCTGAAAGTTATTTTGGATAGGAAGAACTGTCATTTCTCTTTGACAAAAACAAACAATTTTCAATTAAAACCCACAGAGGACTGGAAAAATATTAATATTAGAAGTATTTTTGAAAGGAAAGAAGTTTTCATGAACACAGTTCTCATCTGTAACATACGAAATAGATTTGATCATCTTCTGTATGAAATAAATCAACCTCTTGACTTGCAAGTTCTTTGCTTGATATATTTTGTTGTTGTTTGGAGGTTGTGCTGGGCTCCAGAAGGAGAACTGCAGCTCTACAGCAACACCAGCCATGGTGAAAAAAGAGCATTCCTCAGCTCTCTCATAGAACTCTATCCTCACTCACCTGAGCTAAGGCCCTCCAAGGAAACAAGTCCTGTTTCTTTGCTCCACCAAAGATAACAAATAATTTCCCATTCATATGACTGACTTCTGATAAGGTTTGCAAACCTCATCAATTCAAGGCCAGGGTTTAAGTAGAGCTGGAGGAGAAAAATACTTTCCAGTCCAGAAAACTCCTTCAAAGTTAAAAGCCTCTACCACTCTGGGGAAATAGAATAAAAGATGAAAACAGCTTATCAGGCACCAATTAAAACCATTCTGCAAGATGCAAGAAGCCCAGACTGAAGTCTTTGATGAAGACGTGAAATCTCCTGTCTGAACAAGCATCTGAGTACATTGTCTCCCTTTGACTGCAACATCCACCCTGGAGTGAGTGAAACCTCCTTACCTGGAGTGCAGGGGAATCAATGCCTTGACACATGCTTGGGGAACAGCGCTGCTTTCACCACATGAAAACTTTGTCATGGAGACACTTCACCTGTGAGCTCCTCTCTCACATCCCTTGCAGGATTATTGCTCCATTATTCACAGAGGGTAGGTTCTGCTGTCAGTCGTGCCTGGAGCAGTACTGTGATTCCAGCTGAAGTGATGTGGTTTTAAACTGACTGAGTGGTGCCTCGGCCACAACTCAGCAGCACCACTAAATTCATCAAAGCTAACAATTTGGCCTTAAAACAAAACGTGACAAGAAGGATTTATTATGATTCTTACTGATCTGACCTAATTTTTTCACGCTGTCAAAAGGAACCCAACACTGCAACCCTGTAGAAAGGAGAAACCCAAATTCTGGTTTCCAGATAAGGGACTAAGTCCTAAATCCATATCCAGAGCAAAGACATTTGCTAAGACAGCTTTCCTGCAGAAAACATACTTCATCACTACACAGCCTTTGCAGCATGACCAAAGCAGTACAGCCTGCTTCTTGTGGGATGCTGTTGTCCTAGAAAAGGTAGTAATCAAGAGGAGCTGCAGCAAACTGCAAGGGAGCTGTTGCAAACAGGCACTGCCAACTGAGGAACCAGTAAAAGCAACCATACATGGAGGGAAGTATTCCTCACTCCTGGAAGATTTCCATTACAATGGTAATTTTTTGCATTAGAGAAATCTGTGCACTAGCAGGAAAAAACCCTGAGTTTTAGACTCAACTGACTGCTCCCCTCACTCAGAAAATACACAAAAATGGCCTGAAGCAATTTTCCAAAGTACCTGGATGAAATGCTTGCAAGCAGAAAAGTCTTCTTGTGCCTAAAAGACAGGTACTCACATAGAGCACAAAGGATGTTGCTCAATTCCAGCTCTCACAGAGTGCGTAGCAAACCGAACTAGGACTGTGCTAATTCCCAAGGGGGATAATTAATTCTGTACAGAATGGCAGTCTTGGGAGAGGTGGCACTTGGCCTGCACTGGCCCAGGGGTGCCAAAGAAGACTTTGCAGAGTGAAATGTGCACTTCTGTGTTAAGGCAATTAGTGATTGCAGCATTTGCTCCTGTGATCAAAGAAGAAGGCCAAGATCCGAGCAACTTCTGCCACAGCTGTTTTCATAACCAGCTCTGGCTTTTTGGAAAAGCAGAGGGACAAGGACAGGGCTCAGTGCTTGTGCCACAGAGCCTGTGAGGACAGTCAGCAAGTGTCAGCCACACGGGAATAGTGGGGGCCAGAGGAAAGGCATCCCAGCACCTGCAGTCAAGCTGGCAGGGATATCTCGGGGAAGAAAAGTGAAAGACGAAAATAAGGAATGAGCCACAACCAGATCACCAGGTGGAAGGATCCTGCAGTAATCACGCAAGGGCAAGGACTCCGCACACACGGTGGAAAAGGTGCAAAGCCTTTACTGCGCATCAGAAATTCCCTTAAATACCCGTACCTAACAGGATATCACATCATATAAACAGGAAAGGTGTTCACCTCAGTGTCCCCCAGTCACCTGGGGTAGTGCACAGACATTGCCTATTATGGTGATAGGTAAACAATACCCTAGAAGGTCACTAACTACAATTATCACGTCTCATAGGCCCAACGCTGTCCAGAAACCCACAGTTCTCTCTCAGCCCATCCCCGGTGACCTGGATGCACTCCCAGAGCCACCTCCAGGTCCAAGAAAGAGGCTCTCTCTCTCCGGCCTTCAGGGCCTATCTCTCTTCCAGCACAGAGTGCACCCCAACAGATCTCTCCACCCCCACCTCACATCAGGACCCAGCGCTCGCACTTACTTTCTTTGGAACCTGACGACAGGGTCATCCAGCAGGTCAGTGAAATCCAGTTTCCTGCCCTTCTCGATGACGTCCCGGTGCTTGCGCACGAAGAGCCAGCCGATGTGGGAGAAGAAGAAGCCCCGGCGGGCGTTGTGCGGGTCCGCGTCCGTCTCCGAGTACTTGTGGTGCACGCGGTGGTCTCGGCTCCACTCGTAGATGTCGTTCTGCACAAAAAATATGGTGGGGTGAGAGGAGAGGGGCCAGGCACCGCAACCTCCAGTCCCCCCACACGCAGTAACAGCAACGAGCCCCTCTCTGACGCTCCTCAAAAAAGGTTGTTGACTAAAACCCTCAGCTTTGCAGCCAGCCCACCCATCACACCGCTCCTGCCAGTCCCCACATGGAATGGGACCTGCTCTGGGAACTGGTGACACAGACTGGACAAGTCTTAGGGCTGGAAATGGCTGTTAGAGCCTCTTGGCAGTTACCATCATCAGTCTGCCCCGGTCCTGCATCCTCCTTGGGTATTTGCTATGTGAGTTACCACCATCAGTCTGCCCTGGGTGTCTGAGGATGGGCTGCAGGCACTGGGTACATACATGTTTACACTGTTATTTTAAGACTGTGCTATGGGGAATCGTGTATATTTATTTTCAGGGGGCTACTGTGCAGAGGCTCTCAGCTCCTCTTTCTCAGCTGGTTGCAGCTGGTGCCCTCCAGGCACAAACACAGCGCTGAAAATGGGACAGAGCTTGTGGATCACTACAACTGCTGTAGTGAACAACATGACACTGAAATGCCTTATGGAGTATGTAAATGGCATCATGTGGATTGCAGGGAGAAAGGGATGGACCACAATTTCACACTTGGATCCATAAAGAGAGACTTTCTGAGTTCACTCAGCCGAAGGGATTTCAGCCTCCCAGTTTGCTCTGCAGGATGCCCTGGCTGGATGCACTGGACTAAACTGGTGGCTTTTGCAGTGATGCTGAGCTGTTAGTGCAGGGCATTGTAAGCACATTCAGCACTTGCAAACCTCAGGCCACACACTCATCTGTGAACTGAGTTGCTCAACACCAGCACCAAAACGTGGAATTGTCAGTTAATGCCCAGATCCACAGGAGCGTGAACTTTAATCAGAGAGTTCTTAGCAGAGGGTGCTGTTTCCATCTCTGCACAGTCAGGGAGGTACCCAAGAAGAAATACCCAAGGAAGGAAAGGCTTGGGTTACTTTTAGGAACAGCACCCACAACCACCAACCACAGCAGCTTTGCTCCCAGCAGAACTTGAGCAAACCATTTGCAGTGTCTCTGAAGTAAGAGCAGGACACCACCCATCTGGGCACTGAACATACCACAGGACACAGCAAGCACAGGATAATGAAACTGTGTACACCTGTATTTTGTGAGGCAAAAGCCCCGTGCTGAAAGCATTGAAGAAATCATTGCTCTTTCTTTCGGCTATCAACGTTTGAGAGGAAGCACTGAGGGGGCTCTGGGAACAACTGCAAAGAGCAGACAGAGAATCCTGCTCAAATGGCTCCATGTCCAACTTCAGCTTTGCAAAAATGCTCTCTGCCTGCAAGAGCACACCAGGGACAAGTGAGGAACAAGAGCCCTGGAAAGATCTCAGCTCCACTGCGTTCAGCCCTTTACCGTTGTCATGTAGTGAACACAGTGATGCTGGGAGTGGGCCAGGGATGAGGGGGACATTTTCCTGCAGCACTGACTCATCTAAGCCATTGAGAGGAGGCAGCAGAGATCAGCCCCTTGCCAGTGCTCCAGTGCATTGCACCTTAACTATCCCACTGCATGAGAAAACAAAGTAAACTGCAAAAAAGCAAAGTAAGTCACCCAAGTGCTCAGTGAGAACAAGGGCAGACCTCTACCTTCCTACAGAGAAATCAAAAGCAATGAAAACCTCTACAATGCTTCAAGTGGCTATAGTGGGAATATCCATACAACTGGAAAATGCCAACATTAAGTAATTTACAAATAAACCAGGGTTATGCAAGAAGCACACTTATAAAAGGTCCTCTTTCCTAACCAGATGTCATTTTCCAAGTGAGACTGTTGATCAGTTTGTCACAAGAGCACTTGATAAAGTTGTTTGTGGGACAGCAGATAACCAGGAAAAGCAATGATACTGTGAGAAATTAACTTGGCTTTTCATGCCACAGCAAATGCCTGCAGAGCTGGCAAAAAAAACCATGATTCCCCAGATGAAAGGGTTAGGAAGCCATGAAACACCTGAATCGCATCTAATTAAAAACCACAAAGGCTAAGAGGAAATAAAGGCCAGAGGCCAGAACTGACAATAAATACACCAAGAACTGGAGCAAAGCATGTGTAAATATGCTCTAAGCGTATTAATAGCAACCATTTTTCAGGAACACATTGCTTTTGATCAAGTTTCGGGTAAACACAGGGGTGAAATCCCTTCCAAAGCAGAGAGCAACAGCATCATGCTGTGACAGTGATGCAGCCATGAGGTTTCATTAGCAGGTCCCTCAGTAAACCTGCAGACTGAAACATGCCAGTAGCCTGGGCTGTGTGACAGTCTCCGTGTGCTGACACAGCTTTCCACACCACCACTCCTGCTGTGTACAAATGCACCCAGCACAAACACAGACTGTGCCACAGAGATGAAACCAGCACGGCCCAGCTGAGGTGCTGGAACTCAAAATACTAGGAGATTAATAAGCCAGGTATTACCTATGTCTGAGACAGACAAGTGACAGCAAGAAGCACAGTCTTTCAAAATTGTGAGAGCTTCATTCTAGATGGAGAGAAGAAACACAGCTCAGCATGCTCCAATCATAAAAAAATCCACGAGGCAACACAGCAAAAGTGGCTGCATCTGATGGTATTCCAGAGGAGGTACAGCATGTCACAGCCCAGGCAGCATCAAGTTAAAACTCTACAGCAGAGCTTCCTTCCCCTGCCCTTCAAGAATTCTGAATATTTCCTCCTTATTTAGCATCCAGGGATGCTGTACACGTCTCCAATGCTACCTCTTTCTCACACAGCCAACGTGAAGGAGATGGACCTGAAAACTCATCATTCACTGTCTGTTTGTTGTGGTGGAAACAGCCTTTACAGGCAATGGATGTCATGGTAATTAGGAGCAGGCTTCAGACTACTTCAAACTTAGAGTGGGCAATTTGGCCTTTCATCTTATTTCTGATACGAAGGGCACAAAGGTGGCTTGAAGCTACTTTGAAGTACTTCCCTGCCTCAGACACTGTGTCCTCAGACAAAAGCAGTGACGAGGCCAATGCAGCTGAGAGCAAAATCCATAGCAACAGGGGAGCAGAATGCAATGAAATCCCTGTGTGCAGGCTCACTGCAAACAGCTCTACACATTCATTTAAATTACTTGTGAAAGACAAGATCAGCTGTGTAACAGGGAGACAGTAGCAGGGGCTTCTCAGAACTCAAAACAGTTGTTTAACACACTGAGCAAAGGGCTTGTAAAGCTCTGCAAGGAACCAAGCAGCAGATGGGAAACAGTTCTGAATAAAGAAAGGTTATAGTCAAAACGGACACATTTCCATTTTCAAGCAAAAGCATTGTGCTCTTTGTAATGTGTAGAGGGGCTAACTAATTAATTCTTTCCACCTCAAAAAAGAAAAAATCAAAGATGACAAATGAGCAGTACAGAAGTAGATAAAGGGACTCTTTTCATTCTCTGTCAAGGTACATGAACAAAAAGTCAACCAACCAGACTGAAAGCAAAAAGATGAAAACTCAGGGCACAACACATTCGTGGTACTTGGTGCCACAAGGGGTTATGGCAGCCAAGCTCAGTAAGATTAATTTTAGTACAGGTAAGTTTAATTTTAGTGTAGGTTTCTATCCCTATCCTTAGCAGCCAGAGGAGGAACCAAATTCACACTGAGAAGATGCTGGTTCAGGGCTAACTCCTACAACCAGCTGGGTGTTACACAAGTGTTTCTGTGGTCTAAGACTGCCTACCAGTAAGTACAGAGCTAGTAACACACTTCTTCACGAATGTGTTTGAACTTGGCTGGTGAAAAGCGCTCCATAAAACAGAGATAAATTAAGATTGTGAAAGGATGCCTGCTCTCCTTTCTGGGCACAAAGTCTCCAACTGCCTGGATGAACAGACACTTGGTTACACAGACACATTTGCATCAGCTTGGCCCTTATAAAAAGTCTCCACATTGTCCTGTGAAGTGTGGGGCCTGACCTGTGCCGCAGATCAGCTGCTGGGGTGCTGAGCCTCTGATCTGGTCACGTTCAGCTCGGTCCTTAAGTAATTATTGCTCCTGGTCTATCTAGTGCATATTGTTACGTGGGTGGTGAGAGGGGCTCTGCATCCCCTGAGCCAGCAGAATGTGTTACAGCAAATAAATGTCTTTCTGTCTTTCTTCCAGGATTTTTTTTTCGTTCTTCTGCTGTCTCTAAGCTGAGGGGATCCCTGCACAGCAGAGAGAGCTGCCTGGAGGCCAAGAATCTGAACAAGCAACACCAGCCCACCTGGAAAGCCATGGAGTTAGCTGCAGCCAGAAAGATCCTCAAAGGCAGCTTGGCTTTGTAGGAACGGTGGCTCCACAGGCGATGCGCGCCAGCTGTCACACCCAGAGCCGTCAGCAGGAAACAGAAATACGCTGAAAGACACAAAAACAAAACACAGGGTGTGCCACGGGGCCAAATGACATTATTTCTGCTCTCTTTGGGGTGAAGATGCTCCTTGCCCTGCCTGCTGACACCTGCAGGGTCACTCAGGAGATGGGGCTGAGCAGATAGGAGGAGAGGTTCTCAGCCCACCTCTGCCTCACAGACTCTTTGCCTAGAGGACAGGCTCATTTTGCAAGTGTAAAATTAAAACAAGAGCAGATTCAAACATTACAGAATATTGCAGGACAACTTCAAATCAATTTACACCATCTGCAGCCATGTGTTGCTTAGCCAGGGCTCCCTGCCACCCTACACACACACAGACATGTTTTGGTTAAAACAGCCTATTTCAAATACCTAAAGAGAGTCACCAGAACAAATAGGGAAAACGCGATCCCCAAAAAGGGGGTTTCTACTTGTGTCTGCACAACAGTCTGTCCAGCAGGGAACCCTGTTAGACAGGCAGTGGCTAGACAGGAATTCACAGTCTGCTTTTCCCAGTACGTAATGTAAAACACTTGTCTTTGCAAGAAGAAAATAAATGTATATGTAGGTGTGTGTCTGCTGTGTCCCTCTATCAACTCCCAGCTCACACTGCTTGAAATTGCAGCATCTGAGAGAAAATATAATGGAAAGGTATTTGGGAAAATAACAGCAACCATATTTCATGTTGATTGTCACCCCTGCGGACTGCAGAAGCAAATGGACTTTTTCCACTCCGCTGGTAGATCCATCAAAAACAGATTTACCCAAACTGCTTCCCATTTTGTCCATGGCCAAAATCCCTGTCATCTCCTGTACAGCAAACCAAAGCCTTTCTCAAAAGATGCAGCAGACAGCCTGAGTCAGAATGGTCCCAGGAAAGATGATGCCTCTCTAAAACCTGCTTTGGTTGCCATCACTGAAGAGACAACTCTGATTTTCAGCAGGCTGAGTGCTCATGGTACTCCTAGAAAAGGCTCATTTGTGCAGTTCCACCCAGCGTACTGAAGTCTATCACGAAATTAAAATTTCTACTCACCTGAAGGGAGGTACAGAAATGAACTAAAATCAGGCATTCTCTCTGCACATTATCTACAGATTTTGCTGAATCTACAGATTACTCTCAGATCAGTAAAAATGCTGACACCACAACTCCTGACCCTCCAGCCTCCATTGCAGTCTTGCAGTTCTTGCATATGCCTTGTTAGAGGCAAGGGTTTGGACTTCTATGAAATTGGGGAAAACCTATCCTGCCATTTTCTGTGTGTGATGTTGAGCTGTGCAGAAACATCACCAAATAAAGCCTTCCAAATCACTCAAATGACTGTAATTGTGGGAACAGATCTGTGACACACAGAACACTGACATTATCCAGCTAACATGAAAATATTAAGGTTAGAGTCCTGAATCATTACAAGAACATATTTTCTGTGGGCTTTATGACTGGTTAACCTCCTGCTAGTCACGGGCTGAAAACTCCCATCTTCAGCAGCTTCTTTGCTTCCTTAAAGCACAAGGGGGCTTTTCTCCCATGTCAAAGCAGCAGATCATTTAATTGACCAAGTGCTTCTCAAGGGCATCCATCCATCTCAATCATGAGTGACTGCTTAAAACGAGAATGAAAGATAAATGGGTAGAATGAGAGATACGCAACGTTAGGGTTGATTTCACTTCCCTTCACTGTCCACTGTAAGAAGGAGGCTGCATGGTAGGTAACAGACCACATGGAGTATCTGCTGAACTGAACACAATCTCTTGGCCCTTTCCAGCCCCCCAGGGACTTGCCAGCCCCAGCCCACTCCTGCAGTGCTCAAGTGATCAAGGAAACAGCTGGGGCTTATACCCACGCAACATGCCTATTTTTTGGCTTTGCAGAGGAGGAATCATAAGAGCAGGAATCTTCCTAATATAAATCCCGAGGGCTGACACATCCCCAGAAACAAACAAAAATTACTCAGGAGGTTCAGTGTCAGAGCAGAAACAAATCCTGTCAGACAAATGAATTGTTCGGTGATGGCAAGTTTTGTGATTCTTACAGCAATTAGGGTGCCTGAAAATAACACTCAACCACTAACTCCCAATGTATAAATAGCCAAGATGACAAATATTTGCCATGTAAGGAACAGGTCTCAAGCCCTCCTTTGCAGAATAAATTAGGATCTCAAACCAAAAATCAGACTACCAACCATTTGACTTTACATTAATCATGCACAGCTATATTAACTGTATGAGAAGAAAGCCACTACTTGCCCACCTGTCTCATTTTTGGGGATGGGAGCGTGTCTAGGGGGTGAACATATCAATGAAACACAGAAGGATTATAAAGTGGAGCAAAGCAGCCAGTTAACAGCAATTCCTCCTTATACTGAAAACACCCTCTTAGACCTGTAGCTAAACAGGTCTCCTAAGTAAGAGAGTAAATAATATTTATTGCATAAAAAGGGGGAAAAAAATAAAACCACAAGAAAAGCACCAATAAACAACCTGGAATTCAAACAATTAACGTAGTATTTCTTTTTAATTTAGTGGGATAGCTAATGTACAAAGAGGAAAACAGCCAATGTGTCCTCTGCATGTTCTACTAAGGTCTGACAGAAGCATTTCCAACCAGGAGCTCACTCGATAGAGCACAGCACAAGCAAAATGATTCAGAACCGGAGCAGTGGTAGAAACATTTAGAAAAGGGAACAAAGAGGAAGAGACGGAAGAGAAAACAGCAGGTAAACCTGTGCAAAAGGACAAAAGAGAGACCCAGGGCACAGAGACAGGGAGAGGATGCAAGAGAGACAAGACACATGAGGTTAAAGTAATGCGGAAGCAGGGAGCTGGCGGGTTGCTAGGCTTCCAGTACACTGTGCCTGTGCACAGATGCTATTTATGGGAACACGCCAGAATCAATAGGCAGAAGATTTTTATTCAACATTCTTACTAATGACCTGAAACAAAGGCAAACAGCATACTAATTACAACAGTGGATGGTGCTATATTTGGAGCAGCAGTGAGAGAGCTAAGGAAACATGCAAGGATCCGTGCAGAAACAGGGAAAGTAAGGCTCAAAGTAAAGACAAAGCGAAGTAATGTAGTTTGGGGAGCAGTAATTAGAGACAGGGATCTGTGATGAGGATGAGAAGCTTGGGGAAGCAGGAGCCTGAAAGGAGGATCACCAACAGTTCATAAAATATTCCCAGTGGGCCATTTGATAAGGCAGCAAGACATCAGTGTGATTTTGAACAGCAGGCACAGAGGTATCATCTCACTGTCAGACAGAAGCAATGAAAACTATACCAGGCAAATCATTTAAAAATGGATGGGAAATCAACACCATAAAACATTTGAGCCACCTTTTTTGAAACAACTCATTGTGCCCATAGGTGGATTTCCAGAAAAGCTTCACCAAGTCCAAAGCCAAGCTCATCTGAAAATCTCAGTGTCCAGGGAACTGACCTCTTATGAAGATATGAGGAGATGTTGCCACAGTCTGTATCTACTTCACAGGCATCAGGAAATCATACTCTGCTCTAAGTGGTTGCTTAAATTGCAGAAGATCTCACCCTCTGAAAATTTCAATTCTGTTTTATGCTGAGTATCAAAATTAGAACTTAATCTGTTTCTGAAACCTGGGACCACATTAGAAAGATATGTATTTATTATTTGTGAATCCAGCACATTACAGATTGATTTTCACTTTTATCTCATTTTTAAAAAAAACCAAATCAACCAAAACGAGAGACTCAGCAAGCCCTGGGTTCACTCTGCGTATCTGAACAGACAATGCTGGCTCTGGAAAGCGAGGAGATGACTGGACATCCTTGTTCAGCACAAATGACAAGGAGACACAGTGGGATAGCAACTATCCACACATTACCAGTGTCAAACACAACCTAGTAGGATGGAGCAAATCACAGTTATCTCACAGGGACAGGAAAGACAGGAAAACAGGAGCAGTGAAACCAAATCAACTGCACGTTCACAATAGCACTACTGTCAACACACAAACCATCTTTGAAATACAGAATGATGTCACACAGATGTTCCCATGGGGTGGCAGCACACGGAGCCTGGCACCAACTCACAGCCAGCGGCTGCGATCCCTGTGCATGGGTGGCACGGAGAGGAGGGACAGCAAGGCTGGGAGCAGGGAAGGGAATCAGCCCTCGCCAGTCCCACTGCTGGCATCTCTCTCCCATGTGGCTCCCAGTCCCTTCACTGGGATTTGAACACTGCATTCAGCCACAGCAAGGTGACTACTCTGAACCTGGCACAGGCCTGGCGAGCCATCATCCTCACAGTTTGGTCTCCGTGAGTTGTTCCAAACACAGATCCCACCACAGCTCTATTTTCCAAACACACTTTGGGACTGGGCAACTTCTGTGAACCTTTGAGCTTTTTTGCATGTTAGAGCATGTAAGAAACCTTTTCCTGGTCCTGAAGCAAGCTTGGTTTTAAGTCAAGTGATGACACATCTTACGTCAGCCAGCATTGGGGTGCATCACATCAAGTGCCAGCAAGCAGGGCAGAAACTCCCACACCACCAATGTCTCTCCAGCACCAACAATGGGGAAAAACATATGGGGGAAAGTGCTCACCCCTTCAAACAAGACAGATGGCAGGCCTTGTGAGATCAGAGCAGTGGCTCACCTAGCCCCTTTCTTTCTTCTAACAGGGGTAAGGGGAATTGCTGTGCAGAGGAGACAAAAGAAGAAAAAAATAATTAAAAAGGAAAAAAAAAAAGACAACACAGCCCAGTTACTGCTGCCCTCGCACTGCCTGCACACTTCCAGTGGTGTGGACTTCAAGATGTGGCATTTTGCACAGAGAGTATGTGAAAAGTAATTACCAAGGCAAGCAATTACTGGAGGCTGTCCCAGAGTTGTTATCACACTTGCTTTGGCCAGGAAGGTGACAGACCTTGGGTCAGGATAGCCACCAAGGGTCGGGGCCTTGGTTTTATGTCTTGTTCTGAGGACATCAGCCCCATTTGCTCCTGTGCTGGCTGCTGTCCCCTCCCGCCAAGCCCCTGATGCAAAGCCCTGCTCACAACCAACCCACAGAGTTATTTGGTATGTGCTCAGGCAGCTGCCCCTTCAGTGGTGTCTTCAGCTTCCAGTTGCTATTTCGGAAGAACCTTAGCTCTTCTACTGCCACCTTTTTGGGGACAGCTTCAGAAGAACACAGCACTCTGTTCTGGTGGAGGTCCCACTGCTGGGTCATGACATTGCCAACATTGTTTAGCCTACAAAGTCTGACACATTCCCAGGCCCAGCCTGAAGTTACATTCCACAAAGGCTTCCACATTTTTACAAACACACACCGTGTCTCCATCAGTTCAAGGATCAGGGGGCAAGAGCCCATGGATACAGGAGGGAGTAATTTCCTCAGACATGAATTCTAATCACACTAATGGCAAAGAAAGCATGTCTTTTGCTTGGGGAATTAAAATTAACAAATGCAAGGGCTGTGCTTCACCTGTAGACATCTGTTACCTCTTCAGCAAGAAGGCAGCTGGAGACAGCTGACCTTAAAATGCTGTTCATGATGAAGACATCTTGTGACATGACATCATTTGCTGGACATTCTCTCTCCCCAGCAGCCAGCAAAGTCTCAAGCAAGCTGCCGAGAAATTTTCATCTTAGCACAGGCCATTTTTCTCCCCCACATATAAAAGGATACCACAGCTTGACTCATTTGTATATAAACAACTATTTGAGGATTAAAAATTACACAGATGGACATGAAACTTTTGTCTACTTCCACACCAGCATCCTGTGCTTATTCAGTCAGATAAAAATTCCTTGTTAGGGATTTTTACTAACCAAATGAGTCAAACCCAAAGTTTTCCATTAGGCTGCAAGAACTGCATGAGACATCCAAACAGCAAGTTACTCAAGCACAAACATGCATAGCTAACTGACTGCCATAAATATGTAGCACTCCTGTAACTTCCAGTGGTGATTTTTTTCCTTTCTAAAAATTAAATTACATCTGCATATCCTGTATCTGCCTTCTCCTCCTCACTTGGGGGGTTTTGCTGTTATTCAGTGGCAGATTCAGGACTAATATGACCAAACCAGGGAAAGCACTTCAGCTGTGCTGAGTGGTGCCTAACTCCATTCCCACTGAAATTCAGGGCAGTACTGCCACCCATTGCAGTAGCTGCACCATGCCTGGTCTCTTCTGAACTCCTAAGAGATCCTCCTCTTCACTACACACACAGACAGAGGTAGAAGATTCTCTTCTGATTCAACATCAGGGCTCAGACCAGAAACATAGCTGATAATTTTGTGGTGCCTGGTATGCTCTTGTATGCTTTCATTACATAATGCCGAGTCTGGGGATATATTTTCTTAAAATGCCATGTCTGCCCTCAGAATGGCAAGTTTTCCTACCCCAAATCAGACCAGCAGTCCTTCCAAACATCTCGGTTAAAAATGCTGGTTGATGTCACGCACTGCACCGGTGGGAGGGCCAGGGTCAGCATGCAGCATTCTTGGATGTAGATTAGATACCAAGTCCCCAGTACACATCTCTGCTGCTAAACTCCAGGGAAACCTTGGAGATCTCCTCCTCTGCGGTAAAGAGACACCAGGGAGCAGTAACACATCATTTAACCTGCAGCATCCGACTGAAAAAGCCTTGTTTCCTGACCTGGAACTACATTTATTAAGGAGGAAGAAATTTTCACCTTAGTCCTTAAATTGCTGCCAAGAAGCGATGTTGAATTAAGTGCTCTGGCCCTGGGGTCTCTGGGAAGGAAACACTGCTCTGCTAGCCAACCCTCTGCTCACCGAGCCCTGCTAACTATCAAAAGCTGGCATCAAAAGCTCCTTGGGCTGGATTAAAACAAGCAAATGAGAATTAAAAAGCACTGGCATGCAGCAGCACCAGTTCCCTGGGCCGCCCACCATACAGGTCATGCCAGCTCTCACGGGGAGCTGCGCTTTCCTGTGGAGACCAAACATGTGAAATCTCAGGCTAGAAAGTTTCATCTAAAATTAGATCTACACATCCTCTAAGCTACTCTAAATTGAGCCAAGAGAGAAAGAGATAAGAGGAAGCACATCAAAGGCAAAGGGGAAGCCGAGATTCAGAGCTGCAGAGAAGATGATTTCTGATGATGCCCTGCTCCTACCCCTCTGTACCGTAGTGGAGCTCCAGGAAAAGCCATCTATCACATCCCCTTGGCCCTGCCATCACCAGCTCATGAAATCCAGGCTGCCTCTGCCTGGATGCACATGCCTGCGTATGCATTTTCAGGAACATTCCCCAGAGCCAGCACTTTTGGCTGAGTATACAAGAGACTTTATTCCGGTTGGAATAGCAGAAATGTTCATATTGACAACTGCAGCCAACGTGACATAAATAAAGCCAATACAGCAACGGAAATCGTGGCTGACAGCAATTATTCCAGCCAATGCTAGAGCTCCCCTAGGAAGGAAATACAGATTCCCTGAACACACCAGCAACTGAAGATTGCCTTAAGATGTTGAACAGCTTACATGTATTTTTAGATCAAAAGAGAAGGCTGGAAGATGCTTTGGTTTCTCTGAAATTTTTGATGCTTATGTGTAGCCTGTCTCAGCTCAGCTGGGTCCGGCGTCATCACAAAACCATGGGCAGATTTCACTTCTCTCCGAGTGACCTCACTGCTGTCCTCAATCCGCAGACTGACTCGGGCTCTGGTGGGTTTTAAGTGCTCTATAAATGCCAAGACAGAATTAATGCCAATTTTACCTCTTTTTTTTCAAGGACAGAGTAGAGAAATAGCATGGTTAAGCCATTAGCAGAGCACCCCAGAGCCCTGCATTCAGCAGGCAGCTCTGCCCCAAGGAAGAAGGTTTAGTTATTCTTTAGTTATTGTTTAGCATCCCTGTCCAAAAAGGGACAAAGCCAAAGCTTGCCCTGTGCAGAACCAGGTACATGACAGGGGAACGCCTTGCCTGACCCAGTGCCCTCCCCGTGACCACCAAAGCAGAGATCTGATGGGTTTGACTTTTCAGAGCTTCACAGTCCAGATGATGTTTCCTTCTGTATCACTGCACCTTGCCTAGATGCCTTGTGTCTGCTCCACTTGTATGCTATCAGCTGCTACACCTTTCCCTCCCCCTTCCAAAACCAAACACAGCTCAGAGAAAAACCTGTTGCAAAAAATGACCTCTTGCAACTTTCACTCCTGGCAGCTGGAGCCTCAGAACTGGGCTGGCAAGCACTAAACCTCATTAAAATTAGAAGGCACGAGCCCCTTGCACCCAGCAGGTCAGTTAGCCAGAGCTGTCAGGTCAGAGGATGGTGCCAGGGCAGAGGAGGAGACCTCGTGTGTGGGCAGGCTGATGCTCCCCCAATTATCTGGTGGGGCACTCACCAGATAATTGCTCCCCACGCTCCCCCAATGGCTCCTCACTGTGTCCCTCCAGCACAAACAGCCCTGCCCCAGCCCAGCTCTGCTCCCCCAGCAAGCTCTAGCACTCAGATCATCATCTGAGAAGCCACTGTCCAAAAATGTGTTGAGAAAGATCCTCCAGAAATCCCCATCCGCTGCTGTTGAGGCCCCTGCACAAGAGGGATGGCAGGCACACAGGATTCCCGATGCCAGCATCACAAACAGCCTTCCCCTCTGTTTCACATCAGCTTTGCTTTACTTAGCACAGTTATTGTTAATGTTTCAGCTCTCCAGTGGGGCAGCACATTTTATTGTTAGCCTACATGGTAAAAATAAAATTTGATTACAAGAAATTGCTTGGCTTCAATTATAACATCAGTGTTAGTTACAAGTGCAACTGTGACTGCAGGGAGGGTAGGTGGAGTGGCAGAGATGAGGAACCACACTAAATTCAAGACAGTAAGCCCCTTGAGACTTCTCCTGCAGAGAAGTCCATCCTGACTCATCCACTGAAACCCCTCAGAGCTTGCATACTGCCATCCCCACCTGCACATGGAACCAAAGATAAAAAGCTAGAGCCAGAAATCCCTGATGACTCCCCAGAGCTGCCTGCACCGGCTCAGGGGCTGGTGGACCACGGTTAAAAAAGGCACTTTATGCTTTTGTGGCCTTTGGCTGGGCTTTTGTGTGTTTGCCACAGCCAGCTCTGGGGGTGCCAACAAAGCTCCCCTTCACAGGGCTGCTGCACAGGGATGCCTCTCCCAAGCCCACGATGTCAGGGGGCAGCCCAAATCCCAACAATCCTGCCAAATTCAGACAGGGATTGCTACCTTTGCTGGATCCAGCTGTCATCTCTGTCCTCATCACACGGATCAAAGGGAAAGAGTGCTTGTGTCTTGCCTGGAGCACGGGTCAGAGCAGCCCAGCAGTGCTTTGTGCTGGGTGAACGTCCCGATGTCCAAGCACACACGGCTTCCCTGCTCACTCATCCACTCCCACCGCAGGAACTCCTCAGGAGTGCCTTGAACCCACTCCTGAGAGCAACAGGACCAAAGGGCCATCGCATGCATCCAGGGCTCAGCACACACATGGAATTTTGTCCCCGTTCCTTTGTCGTGCTCACAGTGACCACGTGATGTGCAGCACACTGCACAGAGGGAAACAACACAGGAGCACCACCAATGCACAGGGGATTAAATCAGGATAAGGAACAAAAACGCATAGTTACAGCTGAACACTGTGACAGACAAGACCTTAAGGAACCACCTCCAGCAACAGCTAAAACAAAAGGGGAGTGAACATTGGGGAAGGGAAAACATCTGACAGGCAGGAGTGTCCTCAACAGAGATCATCTCAGAGCAGGATTCTGGAACAGACCCAGGAACACTCTCAAGTGATTGTATCCATACCTGTTCCATCAACAGGCTGCCCAGGAAAGTGGTGGAGTCTCCATCCCTGGGTGGATTTAAAAGATGTGCACCTGTGGTGCTTAGGGACGTAGTTTAGTGGTGGACTTGGCAGTGTAGGCTAATGGTTGGTTTTGATGATCTTAGACATCTTTTCCAACCCAAGTGATTCTGTGATGCTGTTCTATCTGTGCATTATGTGAGGGTGTGTTCCCAGTTTTACCATGGACACGGACCTCAGACCATTCCCAGACATGTTACAGCCACCTCCAGCTCCAGGGCTCGTCCCATTTTTAAGGAGAGAAACACTGTTTGAGAAAAGCTTTTGTTCTTGTCAGAGATGATGGGAGTTCAGCTCTTGATGCCAGGAGGGAAAGAACAAGCCAAGAACTTGGCTATTAAGAGTGACAGCTGTATAACTATGCTTTCAGATGGGCCAGGGGAGGAAAAGCCAGTCCAAAACTTCTCTGGAGACAAGCAGGGCTACTCCCCTGTGCACCTCAGAGATGGAATTACCATTCTGATGCTCCACCTCTTCTCCACTCATCATCTAGTGGACCAGCTGCTGCCTTGAACTGCTGAAAGCATGGTGGAGCTGGGGGCTGATGGACAAGGCTAGCCTCCTGTATTCCACAAAAACCTCCCAGAGCCACTCCCTGCTCATGCCTGGGACTGCTCTGGGAGCCAGCAGCCAGGAAATCATCCCTGAGAGTAAGGCAAGGGAAGATCCTTCTGTTCATTAAGCCCTTCTCACCAAGCATTCAGGATAAATGCCCTAGTTCCCTGTTTCCTGACCCAAAACCTTGCCCACAGCATAACCACTGTCCAGACCACCTGAGCATAACCCCTCTCCAGAGTGGCAGCAGGAGTGACAGAGAAGTTTCCATCAGATGTCTCCATTTCACTGGGTGTGAAACAGAGACAGTATTTCCACTCTCCCTCATCCCCAGAGGTACCAAGGGGAACTCCTCTGGAGCTCGGATTTTTTTATTTACAGCTGTCTGCACCGAGTTTCCAGCACCGTGCGTAGAAATGGTTTGGGACTAAAACCAGTTAATAACCAGAAAGCCAGCAGGTGGCACTCAAGAATATCCAAGCCTCTGGAACCATGCAGGACCAATAAAACTTGCATCTGCAGTGCACAACAGCAACCTGTGCCTTGTTACATAGGCGTGCTACCTACCAGGCAGCCTGAGAAACAGGCCATCACCCAAAGTGCTGAGCCCACTTCGGGCTTCAATCTCTTATTGAAGGGATCCAGGCATCCCAGGCAGGATGCAGGCATCCCAGGCAGGATGCAGGCTCTTGCCTGGGAGCAGCGTGCATCTCAGCAGGAGCGCAGCTGGGCAGCACCGCTGCTCCGTCTGCGCTCCCAGCCAGCCAGCACTCGTGCACGGGGGAAAGCTGTGGATAAGCATGGCACAGGGCCCACCACGGCTGAACATGAACAATCTGGCGCTCTCAGGAGCACTAAAACATCTCCTAAAGGCAGCTGAAACAACAGCAACAAGCCTCCCTTCCCATATGAGCACCATTAGGGCAAGGCCATCCTCCTTCCCAGCTCCAAGCTCTGGCAAGGCACAGCGTGTGTATTGACATTCACTCGTCCCTCAGGCAGCTGTGCCAAACACATCCAGGTGATTTGGGATTTCTGGGTGGCTATGCTTGTGCAAGTTTTTAAAGGTGTTTCAACAGCCTGAAATGAAAGGTTTTAAAGCAGGTAAACAGCTTAATCTTTTTTGTGGCAGCTCTAAAATTAATTTGGCTACTTCAAACACTTCCTCACAAGCCCTCTGTGAAGACTAAAAAGCATCTTTTTCCAAACAAAATCTGAGAAAATCACGTGATCCCCCAGACAGAGTCTTTAGGAAGTTACCATGAGCCCACCAAAAGAAACTGCGAGCAGCTGTTAACATCGGGCGCTGCAGTGAAACATGCTGGTACTTCTGCCTGTAGGCAGATTTCACAAGGATTTCAGAGTTTTTTAGTGTTTTCCTAAATCAAACAGATAAACCTCACTGGGACTGCCACAGGATGGACCTGGCTGGAGCAAGGAGGGTCCTGGTTAAGAAGCATCATTTAATGGCACGTTACTATTGCAGCAGATGAGCCTTGCAGAGAGTTTCCTCCCAGGTGGCCTCTGGAAGGTGGTGCAGCATGTCCAGCCCAAAAGAGGACACCAGGGAGCCACAGCCACAGCTCCAGCTGGCCACAAGCACCCCTTTGCACAAATTAATTCCTGGGAAATCTGCATGCTTGGCCCAGCCAGCCCCACTAGCAGCGAGCTGCTCCCACCCTGCTTCACTTCCTCGTGGGAGCCTGGAGAGAATGGTGACGCCTCCCCTCCAAACCTCCGTGGTGCTGAGCACCAGGGGGAAGGCACCAGGGTCTTCTCCACACAGCCCTGCACCAAACCACAAGTCAGGCTGGCAAAGAGCAAGGCAAGAGAGCTCCCAGTGAGCCCAGGCTGCCACAGTAGGGGAAATTCCAAATCCCCTTGGCCAGTTCCATGGCCGTCCCACAGGCACGGCCCAGGGCTGCTCGATGCCTCGCACACACCGTCTGCTTCCTCTTGGGTCAAGGCAGCTCCCAGCTCAGGGAAAATTTTGACATGAGTAATTTCATTGTTTTTGTTCAGCTTGGACTGAAATCAAATTCCACAGAGACACTGGGATGGCCCTGAAAGCCTATGTTTTAACCAGCTTATCTGTACATCCCTTGAAAGATAACCCAGTTCCCGGTTCTGCACCAAATCAAATCCCCAATTCTGCACCACCCAGAGTGCTGTTTGGGATCCCTTGTGCAGCCCTAGCTCCACGTGGGGTGAGGGAAGCTGCAGCACGGGCCTCAAGGTGCTGGTGGGGGAGGCAACGGGAACAGAGCAGCACAGATAATCCTGAGTAAACAACCAGCTGAGCCTTCCTTGGCAGCGTTTTCCCATTGTCTATTATGTACAGCTGGACAAATGTCAATAAATTACCGATGGAAATGAGCCCTGCCGAGCAGGCAGCTTGGCTTGAACAGCTGTTTTCTAGGTGGCACGGTGGCATTTCAGCCCCACTTTGCAATCGGTGCTGCATCAGCTGCCTCCGGGGGTGGGAAGGGAAGGAGGAAAGCAAGCCCTGCACAGAGGGAGGGTTTGTACCCGGCCTCTCCCAGGGGAGAACACAACGAGAGGTGGATGTCTTGGGGGAAGAGAAGGTAAAAAGCCAAGCAGGCAGTGGTGAGTCATGGGAAGCTGTCGGCTTCCTGCCAGACACCACGGAGGTCACAGCCAGCCACTGGCATCTCACTCCCAGCACACTTGTTCCTGCAGCTCATCCATGGGCGAGCAGTGGCGGGGAACAGAGAGCCGAGCAATGCAAGGGCTTGCACAGGATCACCGGGAAGCTTCCCGAGTCCCAGGAGAGCTTGGGAAGAGAAAGAAAACCATGGAGGGACGCATGGAAGGCTGCAGCTCCTCCATCTGCACCCTTCAGCGTACACACATCCCTGCACTACCTGACTCTACACTCATACCCGCCACCCAAGTTTGCCAGCGTGCCAGCCCTGCTCCGAAGGCTGGCTGGCAGCCAGCGCCCACAGAAAGGCAGTCTCACAGCTGATCTGCACAGGGAAGGAGACGTGGAGAACTGGGGAGGGCGAGGGACACGTCTGGTTGACACTTATTCCTTCCAACAGAACTTTACTGGTTGGCTCCTTGCACACTGAAGCGAGGTGGGTTTGTCAACTTAAGCAACAGCCACCCTTTTTTATCTACCCTGAGTCGCTCAGAGGCACCTCAGAAACAGGTCACCAGCGTGACAGCAAGCTAATTTGTCTGGCATATTGTGCAGGAGAGTGTGTATTTTCATGTTGCTCAGCACCTCTGAGAGGAGCAGACCTGGCAGCAGCCAGATGTGAGAGTGGCAGGCAGTGTCCAGGACAGCTGGAGCCAGCGCCCTCACTCCCTGCTGTGGAGCCCCTGTAAAAACCACCCACCAAACTCCTGTAAAAACTCTGTGGTCTGTTTTAGGGTGGCTGTTAAAAATAATGATGTCAAGAAATGAGAGGCTCTCTCTTTCAGAGGGAAAGGCATTAAGCTGCAAAGTCGTTGAGATCTGTTTGTTATTTAGCATCTGTTTAATCTCAACTAGGAAAAAAACTCAGAGGATGGAGGGCTGAATTGGTAATTCTGTCCTTTGCCTCCAGCCTCAGGGATTTTTGTAATTAAGGACAGTGAAATCAGAGATGATTTCAAATTGTCTTCTTGGAAAGGCAAAACAGAAAAAGAAAGCCCACCTGCCTGCACACTACAGGACCCAAAAGGGTTGAAAGCAGACCACAGGCTGTGTGTTCCAGCCATACAGCTCCCACAGGCTCTCCTGGTCTCCCTGAGCATCAAGAAGTGGTGGCCAAGGTAAACTATGAAATCAACTTGAACACAACCAGGAATAGGGAGGCGAGAGAAGTAGTGCTTACAGAAGGAAACTATGCAAAACACAACCACCCCACAAACCTCTTCTAGTCATGAGCAAGCCAAGTGAGGGATTGTGCAAACCAGGCTGCCAGTCAAACAGAGGTGCCCTCCAGGGACCCAGAAACTGAGGATGGTAATTGATGGAAAGATTTATTTCCCAACTGTAAGCAGCAATGGTGGCGATTTCTGAGGGTTTAAGACAGACTGAATATCAAAAGCTGAACCACTGAAAAAGAGATTTCGGACTTCTTCAAAAGGAATGAGCCTGATTTCTAAAGCACTTAGCTGAAGAGTCACCTCGACACTAATGATGGCAGCCTAACAACCCAAATTCCATGTCTGTGAGTTCCTGCAGCACAGACCCTTTTTTCCTCTGTATAAAAGAGTCCCGGGCTGTTATATTCTCCACTCACCCAAAAGCAGGTTATTTATCCAAGAAATTGCATCAGCTGTAAGCAGCACTCAAGTTTTTACCCTCTTGGCCACCGAGATTTATATGACTCAATATATGATTCCACCTGCTAAATAGTGATGCTGACATTCACCATCCATTTGGTCTCATCTCACAAACCCTGACAAGCCTTGCTCAATACCGCAGTGCTTCTATGTAGCTCTTCTCCCAGCATCATTCTTTTGTGGAGAAAAGAGGACCTCACTACAGGATGGAAGAAAAGATGCTGTATTTCATATTCTCTTTCCCAGATCGAATCCTTGGCTTTTCACGGCTAGCAGGACAGACACTGCAAGCCATCTCCCCTCAGAAAGCAAAGCCAGGCTTATCTGCTCTGTGCCAGCACCTTACGGCTCTTCCTCGACTTTTACATCTTCCCTAATGAGATGTATCGCCTTCCCCAAGAAACAAACGACGAGCTGATTTTCTACTCCAAACCGGAGCAGAAAACCGTGGGTGTTCACAAAGTAACACGGTGAAACAGCAAAGGGACGGCCAGCGCGTCCTCCCTCAGACCTTTAAACAGAAACATCAGCGCTTGACTGGGCTTTTTTAACTAAAAAAACCTGATAAATGTAACCGGGGGGAGAGCGCCTCCTGTTTCTACAGCAACCGAGGGCCCGGCGCGGCGCTGGCAATGGCATCCCGGGAGCGCCCGGGGGGGNTAAACAGGGGACGGACACGGGGAAACCGAGACTCGCCCGCTGCCCCGGGCCTCCCCTCGCCCCCCGCCCCACCTGTAGCGCATCCCCCGCACTCACCCCAGAGCAGGGTGAGGATGTGCGCCCGCGGCACCAGGCTGAGCGCGTAGACGGCGCCCAGGTGCAGCAGCCCCATGNCCCCGCGGCAGCGCGGCCCCGCTGCCCTGCCCGCACCGCTCCCCCCCGCACCTCTCCCCCCCGCACCGCTGCTGCCGGCTCTCCGGCTCCCAGGAGACAAAGGTTCCAGTGGCGTTTAATTCTGGAAGCTCGTGCCGTCAAAGTAAAAGATGCCACTGGCGCTAGGGAGGAGCAGGTGTTGGAGAGGTGGTGGGCAAAGTTTGCCTGTCTGGGAGTGACGAGGTGGGCACTGGACACGAGCACACAGACTGGCAGCAAGCTGTCTATCGGCAGCGCACACCGAAGGAAGAGCTGCCACACCTGCTCTTTGCTCCGTCCCACCGCGGGTGGACCGGCGCGGTTTTAGCGCTCAGGTGCGGTTCCCTGGTTCCGCCGTCCCCCTGTGTGCCCCCCGTGCTGCCGCGACCTCCCGCTGCCAGCCCTGCGGGACAGGAAGGATCCCGGGGCAGCGGGGATGCCAGGGCGGGCGTCGTTCATGGCAGGTGCAGCGGTGGCAGAAGGGTGACCCGGAGGAGTGGCAGGCGGAAAGCGACTCACTCTTACCAGCGAGGTGCTTCACCTGCCGCCGAACGAGAACACCCTGCACAAGCAGCATACAGAGGGTTTAAGCCATTAGGTGGGAACCAGACACTGATTCCAGATAAAACCTTTGCCTGTGATGCGTTTTGTTTCGTTTTGAATGCTCCTGGGAGGACTGGAGGGAAGGAGAGAACGGCCCGGGAGTGTCAGCAGCCCCCCGCCCTGGCGGGGACCAGATTTTCCATGATTTACAGCCTGCCATGTCCTTCCATTGCTGCGCCAGGACCGCAGAAGGAGGTGATTTAACTTGCACTGTGTTTTCCTGCCCTGACCTCCTCCGGGTGCCCAAGGTCAACTGTCAGGCTTATTTCAAGTGTGCCTACTACTGATCTAATACGTGATACTCATTTTCCTGTTTGGACTCTGCAGTCTGATGTTGGGGGCAGGCACGAGAGAAGACTCCATCCTTTAATGATTTTTCCACGTCTTGGTGCCTGAGAGCAGAAAGAAGTCCCCATCCTCTTGCTGGGCACACCCGCGCAGGAGGAGAGGGCACAGCCCAAGCTCACCTCTGCACACCAAGGACAGGATGCCCCGAGTGTTTAAGGCAGGAATGTCAGGGTTCAAGGTGAGTGAAATGGGAATGCTACCAGGCAGCAAGGAAATACGGGGACCCAGGGAGCACATGCCTGTGAAAAGGCAGGATGCAAGCGTTCATCCTGACCTGGTTTTGCAGGCTGTTAAAGCATGGCAGAGGATAGATGTTAGTCTTGTACGCTCATGGAGATGCAAGTGGCACTGAAGCCTCGCAGCTGCCTTCCACAGACATTCCTGCCACCCTGGCAAGAGGCAAACACAAACAAATTGCTTTGCAAGGTTTTCAGCTAATTTGAGTCACTGATGAACGCATCTGTGAAGGCTCCCCCTCTGAGCCTTTGCACACAATACTGTAAGTTTAATACCCCACATTTATCTCCAGTTCCCAGCAGTTTGCTTACAGAGTAGCCAACACAGCAGGGAAAGCAGGTGAACAAAGATGACGTGGAAAATACCCTGCTGTGGCCAGAGGTCCTCTGGGTGCAGGGTGTGCTGATGCTTAGGGTGACACTCCTGGGTAACTTCTATGAAGAAGTCCTCATGCCCCTCTCCAGGTGAAGCTGGCTGCATGCAGAGAAAGCTTGTCAAGTGTAGCAGTAGAACTGCAAGGGGGATATTATGTGGTACCCAGCCCACCTGGCTCCAGAGGGGTCCCTAATACTCATGGAGTTGCTGGTCCTGATGGAGGAGCAGAGGAAGCCCAAGCCAGACCAAAGTTTCCCCTCTGAGAGTGTCATTGCATAGTGTTATTCCTCATGAGTGGAGCCCATCACTGTTCCCCTGATTCCAGAAATCACTGCTCAGGCAGTGGCAACTTGGTGACAGCATCAGCATTTGTCCCAGGATCACTGCAGTGGCTCTGGGAAGCAGCATATTTTGGGACATGATGCTGTTAAAACTTACACCCTCTTTTAAAAAGCTACCTGGCTATAGAGATCAAAATGTCAGGACTACATACTGCAGACACCGGTCTGGACTTTCAGATTAAGGCCTTGCTAGTACCCAGAAATGCAAAGAAAAGATTTTGAAAATCTGACTCCTACTTCCCTTGGTAAAAAAATAATATTGGAAAACATTCAGTGAGCCAAAATTGCCTAGAGAGAAAAAAACCTGGGGAGCTGCAACCAAAACAGCAACAGAGTTAAAAGGAGATTTTCTCAATAAACATTCCAGGGTTCATATTTTTAAAAGCGAAGGACGTGCAAGTCTGGAAAAAAAAAAAAAAGAAAAGCTTGAACGTAGTTCAGAGATCTGGAAACAACTTGGTTTTGTCTGCTGTACTTAATGGTGAATGTAAACATGCTGAAAATGAGAACTCAAGGCAGTGTTTTGAGGGAAAGGTGACAGCCTCCCTCTTGTCCGCACATCTTGCCTTTGCAGGCAGTTCCAGCTGGACTTTCTGTTGTTGTGCCTGTCCGTCTGCTCGCTGAGTTTGGCCTCCACTGCTGAAACAATGCCTTTCCTGTGCAGGTAAAAGAGGCACTGAGCTGTGGTCCAGGGGACCTGTACGTAGTTCTTGTTGCTGTCTTCAAACGATCTCACTGTGTGGTCTGCTTCACATAGCTCTTGCTCAAATCCCACTGATGGGTGAGAGGGCTGGACTACAGACTCAAATCCTCTCACAGGAAGCAGGCAAGCGTGTGATTCCCCCGGGGACTGAGCCTGCCTTTCTGAACCTGGCTGAAATGCTGCACCAGGTTGCTGAACACATTGGCACGGGCTCTGAGTAGTGCTTGGGTGCACCCTGCAAACGATCACACATCCTCTCAGCCTCGCCAGCAAGAGAGGGCTCATCCATCATCTGCACCGAGGTGTGAAATGCTGCCCTGGACGCCCGCCTGGGAATACCTCACTGGCAGATTCCCACTGCTGATGGGGACAGCCGTCTCTGTGCCACAAAGATACTTCTGTGTTGCTGGGAGGGAGGAGGTTACAGGTCACTCTGCCAACACAACTGAGTGTCAGTCAACCAACGCGAGAACAAAGGACAAAGACCTACATCTTGTGGAGCTTCCTATTGTGGCAGAAAACATCATGGACTTGCAGGGGTTCAGGGTTCAGCACTGCTGCTGGAGTTAGGTACTGCCCCTTAGACAAAGCCTGTTTTCTTTTCTCACTTTGCAGGGAGAAGCACGGGGGAATCCACTCAAACCTGCGCATGGCCCCCGCCTGTTTCGTTCTGTGTGTCAGTGCGTGGGCGGGCAGCAGCAGCTTGTCAGGTTGATGCCTGTTGTTATAAATGAAATGAGCCGATTCCTATAATAAAAATTGGAACAAATTTATTGATAGAAAATTTGGCAGAGTTTTAGGATAAAAAGCATTAAAAGCCACAATGCAGAAAAAAAACAGTACCGAGCCCGGGATCGGATACTGGGTGACAGGCAACCTGACAGGGTGTCAGTGAAGCTCTGTTCACCCCGAGGTCCCGGAGTGATGAGTTTTTATACAGTTTATTTTGCTGGAGGCAACTTTGTATTCAGAGTCCAAGGTCCAAAGATATTCAATTTGGTTTTCTTAGTTATTCCAGCGAGGAACAATGTCCTTCCGATGAGGAGATGGAGTTTTGATGAAATCTCGTATCCTCCCAGGAACAGATTGATGGTCCTGATATGTCGCCGATATCTTATCGTGGTGTTAATGGCCGGATGATTTCCCCCTGATGGCCCATCTTCTGCTAAGCTGGTTCTGCAGATATGATAATGGGTTTCTCGGAAATCTTTAGCTTGGGGTACATTCTTTACCCTTACTGGAAATGTCCCTTAATAAAATGCAGTTTCCCCACAGTTTGGATTTTTAAGCAAGCATATCCCATACAAGCATTTAATATTAGACAGATATAAACCTTATAGGCACGAATTAAAACACATATATATAACACCTGTGCCATCAAAAATCCTTACTGCTGACTAACACGAGACCTACAGGCTCTCTGCCTTACTGGGGTGAGCCAAGCTGGGATGGTCCTCTGGAGCTGAGGCTGCGGAGGGCCTGAAAGGCTTTGTAACATCTTCACATTTTTTGTTATCACAAAGGTTTAAGAAACAGCAAAAACTGAGCACTAATGTTGCATAGCTCCAGAATTTATTTTTTCATCTCCAGTTATTTGACCTGACCATTCACTGCCTTTGAAAGCCACCCAAAGGAGTTTAGAGGGAGGCTTTTGCCAGGGTCTGAGAGTGGTGTGGTAGGAGGAGGCAGACACCAGCTCACCTCCATCCCAAGTGGGTCTCGGCACAGCACTGGCCTCGCCTCCTGATGGGCCTGGACCCAGCAGAGCGTGGGTTTATGAGTGATATTGCTACAAAGCGCATTAGTCTGCTGAGCTAATTAATTACTAACTACACCTCCTGAGGCAACTGAATCAGCAGAGAGCATATAATTAAACCCAAGATTGTTTTTGATATATTTTAAACATTCTTCTAGAATTCTCTGCCTGGAAGAAAGAAAGAATGAAAGAAAGAGGGCAGCGATGATGACAGGTTCATGTGAACATTGAGTATCATCTTAATGGTACTCAGTCCTGCCTGCTACCATCACATTTCACTGCAGAGCTATTTAACTTACTGTCAACAGTGGCCTGTCTTTTTTTTTTTCTTTTCTCTTGCCATGAAAAATGAGGTAATGACCCCAAAGCATTGTTCAAATGAACACTTTAAGTAAAGAAGGAAACAAAGCCTAAAACATCAGAGGGACAAGGAATACGCGATCAGTGTTGGTGGATTGAAGTGCTTCTTGTGTACCTGGCAAAGAATTTGAGGCACAATTTCCCAAGGAGCCTTCTGTGTGCTGTCCAGGCAGGCACGGACTTACTGGGTGAGGTCAACTGCAGCTGCCTTTTTAGAGTACTTGTTAATAAATCCCCTCTTAATTAGATGCTCTTCTGGATAACTTGCAGCTCTAAAGCTCAGAGGAATTTTAATCAGTTTAGCCTCTTTTTGGTGAGGATTGCATTAAATGTATCCATGGATCCGTGCTGAGTGGCCATTTGATGATGTATCTGTTTGATCTGCAGGATCGCCAGAGGAAACACGGGAATGATCAACTCATCATACAGCAAGTCAAGGCTGGGAGATTTCCCATTTAAGACTGGACATGTTGAAACTGTTCCTGCTCTCAGTACCTTATTTATTGCATTCCTCAGTATTCTCTGGCAGTGGCCTTGGCGCATATTCAAGACCGAGCGACTCAGCTCAGCACCAGGCACCTCAACAGGACACTCAGCATTCCCTGCAGGGGAGGTGCTGTGGCAGGTGTTTGGCTGGATTTCCCTTTAGCTTTGAGCCTTTGCTGGCTCTATACCTGCTGCTCTGCCTTTGCAATGGACGCTTCAGAACAATGAACACTTTGGGGTGTGGAGCTGTGTGGGATCGCAGGTAGTGGGGAGGGGGAAATACCTGACTCAGGATATCCTTTATTTCCCCTCTCAGGCATAGCAGCATCCCCAGCCAGGCTGATGACACAGTGGGGTTGGTGTTGCTGAAGCCAAGTACCAGCATGGTGGTGAAGGTGAGGACGAAGCTGAGGGCAGCTTGCAGAACTCTGGGGAGTGGTGCCACTGCTCTGCAGGTTGGCTCTGCCGTGCTTCCCCCTCCATAGTTTTTTGGGGAAACAGCTCTGGCAGCAAGACCCCTCTCCCTTGTCTCTCATTAGCCCGGTCAGTGTAGCACATGCTTCCTTCTGGGCAGAGAAAGCAAGGCACTGAACAGTAAACCCCCAATCCCAATCTTTATGTTTGGGAGCTGCGTTGTCCTCAGAAGGCACAACACAGGACACATCTGTTGTAAACCTAGCACAGGCTAGAAAGGCAGCAGCAATTAAAGACAATATCCAACATTCCTGTCTAATGCTGACCTTGGACCTCTGCCAGCAAAACCAAGGCAAATCCATTACAGAGCTTTACAAGTACAAAAAGGTTTTCACTCAAGTGCTTAACTTAGATGTCCTGCCTGCAGCCAGCCCTCTCTGCAGCCCTGCCCCTGTTACATCCCCACCTGTTTCCAGCAAACAGCACACAAATGCATTAACTCTGCCCTTCCCTGCTGGCCCTTTTGCTTGGATGGTGACCGCTGAAGTAGGAAGGTACCTCCTCATGTCAGCTGCCATCGGACAACACCCGTGCTGCTCGGGTTACATCCTTGAATTTCCTTCCATCCCTCCTTCTTACAATTCTGTAGCCTTGGGTGGCTACAAAGAGGAGCAGCTTGGTTGGTGTTGTAAAGGTATAAATCTCTTCTCACTCAGTGAGATCAAAATTAGGCTATTTGGGGCCAAATTATTTTACCAGCATAACTTGGCAGGGCTTCATTGCCTTCTGTAAATGAAGATGGCCGTTTGCATTTATCCCATCAGATGGGTGGCTAATTGCTTGGCATTCCTTGAAGATCTGAACAGATGGCAGCATAGCCAGTAGCTCATCTCAGCTGCTCTCAGGAGAGAAGCAGCAGATTTTTGCATCCACTCCTGTTACGTACTCGGGCAGCAGTTTCCCTGTCCTGAGCTCCTGACGATGGCTGAGGTGGAAGACAGCTTTCCTTTCAGCAGGGAGAGGGGATTACTCCATTGCTGACATAGTGTCCAGGCCGTGGTGTGACATCAGGGTACTCTTAGGATACCATCACCTCAAAACCCCCCAGTGTTTCCCTTGATCTGGTGGTCTCATTTTTGACCACTTCAATTTCCAGACCAAACCTACATGTGGCCAGCTCATACCATGTTTATTCTCATGCTAACACTGCTCTCTAGTTCCAATGAACCCGATTCCCTTGTGCTCCTCACAAGGGGAACAAGCAAAGTTTATTTAATCTCTTCCCATTAAATAAACTCTTCAGTCCTGTCCCTAGCATGTGTGCCTTGCCGACTCCCTTCTCATTTGGCATCCTCTTGGACATGGATGCAAGTCTCATGAAGGTTTGTGTCATTAAACATTCCTTGGCTTTTACAAAGCCACATCTTACACAGGAGATATTCCCAGCCAGTTACTCTCACATGCTGCTGCTCTTGTTCCCAACTTATGAGCTTCCAATTTACAGCAGTGCTTTTGCCTGCCACCCTGCACCTACCGGAGGGCATCCCCTTCTGCCACCACCATCAGTCCTCCTCAGTTGTCACTGCCAGAAGTAGCCAGCTTCCCAAAATATGGACCATGTGCCTGTCCTTCACAAGTGCCAGTGCTTGCCACCACTCCTGCTCCATGTCCAGAACTCCCAAAAACACTCAGAGAGCATATGCAAGGCCAGCTCCTGAATTCCTTCTAGCATTACCTCCTCTCTGCTGGTTTGGGCCTGAAGTACTGAGATTGCTTTTTGTTTTCCTTGCTGAGCAATGCATCACAGAAACCTCAGGCCAGGCCAGCACACCTGCTTTTTGCCCGGTTGAGGTGGTTTTTTAAAATTCATTTTATTCCTGTTTACCTTTGAATGGGTCCTTTCTTTTAAAACTTCTTTTCTACCTTGAATCAAGACACAGAGGTGCTGCTACAAGCATACTTACCAAGAGTACTTGTAACACTGCTTAGAAACCTGTAACCTAGATCAAAACATTTACTCCAATTGTTTAGACTCCTGAAATAAGGTAACTCCAAACTGATACCTTGTGTTCACCAATTTTAAAAGCTTATGAAGTAAGAAAATGCTGGAAAAGAAATAAAAATGTTTTGCCTGACAAATCTGTTTGAAGTCACAGAAGTCAGCAGTGATTTACATTGTTATTTAGATGTTATTTTTCTTGCAGTATGCATTGCCAAATCTACATTCCACAGGCACTGCTATTTTAGGTAGTTTTCATGCAAAACTGCTTCTTTTGTTTCCCAAACCCAGACATTTCTTCCATCTGCTGTTCTTTCTGTGTTCTACACAGACCTTTTAGTGATAAAAAGAGGAAAAACAAGTATTCTCATGCCCAGGACACATGCCCACAGACAGCAGCCCCACTGTACTCCAGGTTCAAAATCTCTCCACTGCACTTCATAAAGACAAATTTTAATAAATTTACATTTATTGAAAATATCACATTAGCTTTTATTTTGCTCATTTACCCCAGTGCACAATTAAGCTATTTAACATGTAAATTGTAATAACAGAACTGCAAGCAGCTTCATAAAATGAAAGACCAAATACACTTATAACATGATCAGACTGTTTTCAATCTGGTGGATAAGGAACAGTGGGGTGGAAGGGAACAATCTGTTTTAGGGTCTGATACACAACCTATCTTGTTGTTTCAACACATACATCTGTTATTAAAAGCCACTGTTTAGCAGTGTAACATGCACCTAAAAATTGACAACGTGGGGCATCATCCATTAAATATACTATTTGTAGATGACAATCATTAGGGATGGGGAAAGGATTAAAATAAGAAGAAAAGCACCAGGGCTCCACAGCCCTTCTAGAACAAAGTACTTTGCAGGGAGAGTGTAATGCCATTCGTCAGCTCTACTGCGCCATGCTGTGAGGACGAGCGCTTGGTCCGTTTCCCGCACGCCTACCGCAGAAATGCACTTCTTTGGGAAAGCAACCACCAGGGCTTTGCAAGTGCAGGGCTACCTCACACCCCCAGCTTGTTGGCCTGGGTGAGGACGACCTTCAGGACTGGCATGAAAGCAGAGGTCTCGCTGAAGTTGCTGGTGCTGACGATGTGTGTGTGGATGTTCAGTCCCTCCTGGTAGTTGCGGGTTTCGATGCTCTTCACGATGTTGTGCAAGCCACTGATGATGGTTGGAGAGAGCTGCAAGGAAGGCAGGCAAGGCAGGTCAGCACAAAGGAAAAACTAGAGAAAGAGAAATTCTGAGTGTAGCACTTGGCCCCCAGGAAGGTGGAGCAAGTAGTTCCTTTCGTTGGAGACAGCCATCTTCAGAGCTGCACCACACTGGGAACAGTCACTGGGAAGCCTAACAACAGACTTCAACCAGCATGGATCTTCCCTGCAGTACTGCTACACCCTGCAAGCCTTCCCTGCCAGCCCCTGGATGCAATTCCCTGGGGTGGGAGACCTGCTGTGACAGACTCTTGGCACCAGAAAAACCTACTGAGCTTTTACGCCTTTGGGTAAAGTTAACTGCTCAGCAAACATGGCCTGACAACAAGAGGATTACATCACTCTAATCTTAAGGTACTAAGACATTTAAGCACAGTCCTTTATTCTGCCAAAGCCTCCTGGAAGGCTTTGGAAAAATCACCAGATCTTCAAAAGTACTTGCACGTCTGCCTTCCAGTGAAGTCAGTGAGCCTCCAACATGGAAGTCCCCTGGGTTCTGTTTTGACCCCAGGCTGTGTGTCTCAGTTCCTGACTGGAGCAGAGAAATGGTGCCTGCTGCAAGGAGCTCTGCTCTTTGGCTCAGCACAGCACCATAAAACTCATAACAACCCCAAAACACTGTGAAGTCTGCACAAGCATGTGGGGCCAAGCACAGTAACTAGCTGTTTTCTAAGAAATCCATGCAAACATCCAATAAATGGATTTGGAGCACACTTCCAAAGATAAAATGAGCACCTGCTGCATATTGCAGAAGTAGTACTGCACCAATGAAGTCATTGTCCATACGTGATTGAGGGGTGGGGGGAAATAAAACAGAACTTACTGTCTGTTCCCTAAGTTTGTCATATAGAAACTCCAGGCGTTTATTTGCATCATCCAGCTTCCTCTTGGTTTGCTGCAGGAGAAATAAATACATCAAAGCACAGCGATTTTAAGAACCCCAGACTACTCTGATATCGTTGCAAAGAGGTCCATGAAGCACATCAAATTCCTTTCTCAACAACATTTTCCTGACACATAATTTGGATTCCTTGTTCTGTACTCTTCTCCCCCGATTTTGCTAGGAACCACCACATGATATGACTGTAGTTCTCCACATGTAAATGCTCCAGTTGTCTATAAAGAATAGAAAACTGTAGAGGTACACTGGTCTTTTGCAAACCCCACTGGCATAGCTGTTAAGAAAAGTGGCAGAATTCTGAGTTGCAGCATGATTTTTTATGGTTCACTGAAAAAGTATAATGATAATTGGATAAAATTCTTACTGGAATGAAGTATCCAGCAGCATCAGTGAGAGCTTAAGGGCACATGGAGATACTCAAGTTCTAAGTGTGTAGAACTCAGCCATCATTTATGGCAAATCCTAATTATATTTTTCCTCATGTGATTATTAAAGCCAGCAGTTTGTCTGTAAGTTTGTCTTTTAGTGTCAACAGAAAAACCAATAGCCTAGCCCAATCTGTCCTTACAGACCCTTTGTGCTTCCATGACTTTATAAAGTAAACCACCCACTGATATGCCTGGAATTGTTTTGCCACCAAAGGCTCTTAAAATAACCCCAGTACATTCCACCTGGAGCTGCAGCTACTGGAGAAATGAATTTTTATCCACTTTTTAAAATTTTTTTCAAAACAACATCTAAAATTGTAGATTTTACTCCAGAGTAATAAAACAGGTTACAATTGCAGGAGCACAAAAATGCTGCTGGTCAACAGCAGCAGAAATGGCATCAGTGCACAAGAGTAATGGAACTTCCTCCTACATCAGTCTGTGCATGAATCCATCTTCACTTATCCTAAGTGCCATTTTCCCTGGCAACTGGAAACATTTCTCTGGATTAAATAATTGCCTGGAAAAAATAAAGCTTGTGGGAATGCTCTAGCTCAAGGGCGAAGACCTACTGATGGCTGCCTGCTGTGCTAGAAATTAGGGAAAGCTGTTCAGATGGCATAAAGGAGATCACAGCACACGGATCTTGGGCCACATGAGGAAAACTCCTCAGCAGCAGTTACATCATCAAGGAACTGAGGTATCTAAGGAAAAAGTACCCCAGGAAGAGCAGGTATGAAACTGCCAGTTTTTTTGGACTGGCTAACTCTCAGATACATGACCACAGAACATTTGTTTTAAAACCCATGAGAGGGTACACATGCTACTTTCATTTTACAGATGGTCAGCTAGGACAAAGAGGAATAAATGGTGTCTAGGAAACAGCAAGGCATCCCTCCAGCCAAAGCAATTAGGTGGAAGTGCAAACTGGTTGTTCTCCTCGCTCTTTAGTTCCCATTGCCATTTTCCCCTTTAGAATGTAATAGCTGAGCAGTGCCTGTATTTGCTCTGACAACAACTGATGTGTACAGTCAGGGTGGTGTCTCTTGCCTCCGTGGGCTGAAACACTTTCTCTGCCTAACAAAATCAGAGAGACTTAACAAGAAGCAAGCAAAATGTGTTGGCAGAGCAGAAAAGCAATCCCCATGTGCAGATGTGAGTGGAATGCTTTTGCCTTCTTTGTCTGTCTGGGAGAAGGGGCACTTAGAGGAAGAAAAGGTCAAAGAGAATGCAGTATATACTATATATACACGCACACACGTATATATATGCTCTCTACAGTCTTTAAATAAAGGAATTTGAGCAATTGAATGATACTGAACCAAGAAGAGCACGAGTCTGTGCTGCTGACCAAGCAGATTCAGTGCACAAAGCCCTCTGCACACCACCAGCACCACCTTTTAGCATGCGGCAGGCACGAGCTGAACAGTCAGCATCTGGGCTTTGTGGTGGCACGTTATTTACTGGCCATCAGAAATAAATGGGAAGCTTTGGGAGGGATGGCTCATTTACAAACTACTGGCTGCCATGGGAAATGTTTTCCCTATCCAGCTCCAGTGGTTGTGTTAAAGCTGTTAACCTTCCCCCTCTCAGCTAACTGTTGCTTCCCTTTGGAATGAGTTTGTTATCAGAAATCACGCATCACAGAAATCACCTACCGGATCGGAGGCAGACAGCAGGCACCTCTGAATGAGAGCTTCAAATGTAGTCTTCAGAATAAGGTGCTCCTCAGGGATGGGCTTCTTGGTGATCTTCTCTGTTGGCAGTGCCTGCACATGCTGAGCAACAGAGAACAGGTGAGGCTTTTCCAGGTCACTGTGCCCACATGTTGTTTTCAGCTAAACTGAGTGGCATGATTAGCTAGCTTGGCACAACTCCTATTTCTTCCCTGTGGGTGTGTGGAGGTGACTTTACCAGCACCTGCTGTTGCTCCCTCTGGGAAGGTGTGGAAGTTGCAGAAGGAAGCAGCTTGTTGGCCCATACTGACTATAGGATTAGTGGCATCTAGGGGGATTACAGAGGCAAAATGCCAGCACAGTGCACAGCCAGCACCTAGAAACTCCACAGTACACTTTGCAGCTACAAGAAAAGCCTGGACAACAGGATCCTGCCCGGCAGGCTCTACTGATGGACAAACAAACCCACGCAGTGCTGGGGCTACGTTACCTGGATGGCATTGCCGATCGGGGCCCCCGGGGCCCCCTCCGTGCTGGGTTTGGAAACAGTGGGTGGCATGATGGATGGCCCCAGGGGCTGGGAAGCAGGCTGGAAGCCACCCTGCAGCACCATCTGCCCTGCAGGGAGGTGTGGAGGCTGGAAGCTGGGTGCACTGCTGGGCGGCGCTGGAGCCGGGGGCTGCTGCATCTGAGCCTGTGGATCCGCCAGCGGGTTCATGATGGGGGAGGTGATGGGGACCGGGGGCAGGAAGTTGTCAGGGACCTGGGGAGAAAAGCAGGGCATTTGTGTTGATGTGGCTGCTGCAGGCACAGCACAACACCCAGCTTTTACAGACTTCCCAAACCACAGTAAGTGGGAGCGCTGGATACAGAAATAACAGGGGCAGACAACACAGGATTTCACTCTGGCTAACCAAACCCATCCCTCGGGCTGCACAGCAAGAACTGCCTCGGGGCAGCCCAGCCTGCCCCTGGCCACAAGAGCTGAGTGCAGCCACCTCAAACCAGAGCCACTCTCCCTCGGCCAAGGGCACAAACCAGAGGTTTGGCAGACCAGCACTATTAGAAGAGAAGACTAACCCACACCTACATCTATTCTTACTATTGGGTCATTATATTTAGACTTTTGTGTCTCACTTTCAAGGGTGTATTTTTGTGCATGCAGTACGTAGGTCACAGCCAGCAACACGTCCCAGTAAAGCTTCTGAAAGCCTTTCAAGCTGCTGGCACACAGGTCTGCACTAAGGCAGATTACCAGGGCATTTCAGATTCATCCCTGAGCATCTGCTGGTCTTTACACAGAGGTGTTTCACAAACATTTGGTAGAGGGAAGAAACAACAAAATGAGCTACTGGCCTCTGCTACACATTGTGCAGGAATCCAAACAACAGAAAAAGGGCTTCCATGGGAATGTGCAAGGGAATTTCTTTGGGTGCACATGATAAAAAAAGGGAGTATTACAGAACCCTGAATGAATGACCCTAGAATTAAGCTAGTGGTTTGGGACAGCAAAAAAAAAATATTCCCAATCCAGCAACAAAGCCAGTAATAAAAGAAATGAATCACAGCAATAAACTTTTGAGTGGTGAGTAAGTTCTTAGTTAGGAGGAAAACAGCTGAAAATTATCGCTTGAAATGCCAGACGCTTCTTCTATTTTATAATAGTCCATGTGGTGAGTCATTTTATAACATCCTAAACCACCCCTCAGACAGTGGACAGAAGGGACACAAACAGAGAAGCACAACTGACAGATTTGCTAAATACCCAACAGGGAATGCAAGGAGCACATTCCTCATTTAGAAGGAGCCAACCCGCAAGCCTTGGCTACAGCAGAAACTCTGGCTGTGACACACACACAGAAGTAGCAAAAACCCTGTGTGCAGAAGGCTGCTTCTTGAGCAGTTATTCTGACACTAAGAGTTCTCTATCCCACCTCCAAAAGTTTCTTCACCTTGAAATGCAGAGACCAAAACCCAAAGGGTCAGGAAGACTTCTGCCTTCACCTTCACCCAGATCTTATCTTGCCTGCTCTAAATTTTTTTGCTCTCTGCACACTTTAGGTGCTCCAGACTAACTCTTGCTTTCCAGAGTCAGAGAGTGGTGGATGACACTGACTGCTGTGGAGAAACTCCAGGCTATAGCAGCACCAGGGGATGAAAAGGCTCGCTCTGCTCCATGCCAAGTGTTCTCAGTTATCCTGCCCTGCTGCAATTTAAATCCGTTTTGCAAAACTACATTATCTCCATCATGGAAATTGTCTTACTCTCAACAGATCTCTCAGGGTCAGACCCTTAATCAGGATAAATTGCTTTCAGCTCCAGCAACGTCAATAATCTATAACAATTTGCACAGCCTCCTCATTTTGCCTAAGTATCATCTCCTGCAAAACTCTGCTGCTTTACTGCAGATGAAAACAGTCACAAGTATTTGCTTCAAACCAGGAACAATGTTGTTATTAACAACCACAACCTCAGCAAAAACCCACCATCTCTTTAGAGGCTTAGATATTTGGAGAGGGATAATGCATATTAGAGACACATAAAGGCCATTTCTGCTCATGAGGTGCAGCTTTTGTTTGCTGCTAACCCTTCTCTTTCCTCCTCCTGCCAAAAGGTTTCCCAGGAGTAGCTTAAACTATTGCTTTTCCAGTGACCAGCACTCAATTGTGTTGAGGTAGAACCTCCTAGAGTACCTTCTTCTTCTTGGCAGCTCTGTTCAGGGTGGGAGGGTCATTCCAGCCATTCTGAGGCCCTGGGACAGAGAGAAAACAGAGACTGTAAGTACCTGGGAGAAGAGCAGTGATGCTTTCTTGAGCTCAGCTGGGCCAGCTGCCTGCCATGGCTCTACTGGCAGAGCCTGCCCTCACCTGCCTGCTCCTCTGCCCTTCCCTGAGGGCCAGAACAGCTCCTGTGCCAGCCAGAGCCTCCCAACATCCCTGCCATCAGACTCTTTGGCCTTCGCGCCCACTGGGCAGGTTTGGGATCTTGACCAACTGTTCTCAAGTTAATAACTTAATAATTAACTTTTCCTTCTCTTGCAGGAAAAAAGAGCTTTGAGCAGATATGCCCTCTGAAAAGGGCCTACCATGGCCAAAAAAGTTCTGCAACACAGACTGTGTATGTGAAGAGAGCTTATCCGTGACATTTGTACATGAAGTTCCCCAGCAACACCACACAAAAAGAAGCGGCATAAGAGGCCTTAAACATTTCAGGACAGACTCACCCAGCCACCTTGCAAACACAAAAGAGCCACAAACCCAGCTTTCCCCTGCCAGCTACAGCATGGTTTTGGGTGCTTTGCATCCCCAAATCAGAGCAGAGCTGCTTGAGCAAGGTGGAACAATCTGGCTTCCTGCATCAGGGGTGATTTGTTTGAAACTGGAAGAAGCACAGAGGAGGTCTGAGCAGATTCACTCCAAGTCTGGGGTGCTGCTCTGCACCAAACCTTCTGCTCTCCCAAGAAGAGAAGCCCCCTGTAGCTGCGAGATTTGCTCCCCAAAGCTCCCATTAGTGCATTAGAAAGAGCTGCCCGTCTCCTCACGGAGCACATGGCATCGGGCCCACGGCATTACATCCAGGCATTACCGGGGCCTCCCCGAGCAATCAGGATTTATTGCACAAAGCCACAAAGAGCCAACAAAACCAAATCCCTGCTCAATGGACTTTTTCACCACAGTGTTTTTCACTTAGCAGATGACGAATTTACCTCAGCACAGCTTAACATTACTGCACAATTTGCTCAATTTATCTGAAATTTCATTTGCTCCTGAGCTTTTGTCAAGCAAGTTCCACATCCAGAGCATGTTAAAGGGGTAAATGAAAAACTATTTAAAACCCCTTGCACGTCTGCTTTCTCTTTAACCAAAGGCAGTGCCATCTCCTGGCAGCCTCCTCTATTCCTTCCTACCCAGAAAATCCTAGAGTATTTCAGATACAGGGAGTCTAACTGATAGGAGTAATACGTTAAGAAAATCTCCCAGACGGTTACTGCTGTTAATTTCCTGAAATAATTTGCATTAAAGAAGGAAAATATTTAAAAAGAATTTGTTTCTGTGGTTAAAAACTCCAGATATATTGTTATTGGTTTCAATTAAGGAATTAAAAATCGATTTGATTAAAGTCTAATTGGCAAACAGCATCACATAATGTCCTCTAAAGAACGTTTGCATAACTGATGTCCGTTCAATTAATTTCATGTAGTGGCTGTAATTATTTTCAGGTTAGGTGGTACCTAGTTCACCTGCGAAGGGAGAGGCCTGGTCTTGAGATGGTAGACTTTCTGCAGACAAAATGCAAAGATAACTAAAAAAAAAAAAATTCTTCAAAAATAATTAAGCAGTTGGTCTTTAATTTTTGACCAGCAATTTAGTTTCACAACATGCATCAGCAGAAAAAAACACCTAACCTAATTACAATGCCAGCTCGGAGACAGGTCATTTGTTCAACCCCCCCATGGAATTCCTTTTGTCCACCTTCCCCCAAAACAAGCCTGTTGCTCTTTCCATGCAGTAAATCAGTGTTTCTAATTGTTTATAACAAATGTTGCAGGGCTCTGGCCCATTTTCTTATCTCTTCTGGTGCTCTCATTTTCTATTCCAGTGCAGCTGACAGACCATTACTCTTAGCCACGATCTTCTCCACACCATTTTACCATTCCAGAAAGCTTTTCAAGAGATGCTTGAAGTACTTGAACTTAAGGTGGATCTCCAAAAATTGTCTCCAATCAAGGCACACTCTCAACTGCATGCAGCCCAGCAACAGAAGTATGTTCACACATCAACCTTACACTCACACACAAAGACACATTGCCTGCTCAGACTGAGCAGTAAATCCAAATGGCAAAATGCAGCCAATAAAGCCCACACCATTCCAAAGAGTAAAGGAGCTTTGGGGATGAGGTAACTCCTGTTTCTGGGGTTGGCCTGCTCATAGTTCTGGTGCAAACCCTTCCTTTAGCTCAGAACTGGTCTATTGCATTTTCAAACAAGATTCAAGATGCTGAAAATTAGAACTCCCTTGAAAATAGGTTCAAAGATCTATCACAAAACAAAGTGAGAGGGGTTGTAAATAAAATTAAATGTGGGTTTTCTTGCTTACTGAAGCTCTGAGCACAGCTTAACATATTGATGTTATATGCCTTTGCAAAAAACCAGAAAATAATTTCAGAACTCTTTCTTTTTACGTGCATCTTTAAATCCAAACCAGTTCAAAGGTCAGGTGCTTCTCAAGAGTTCAAATTTGAGATCTGTTTTCCTTCCTCCCTTACTCCTGCCTTTAAATGAGTCACATTTGCAAAGTGAAGCATGATGTTCCCAGATAAGATCATCACCCCACACAGAAGCACACCACTTCATTGCCAGGATCAGTATCACTGCAGCAGAACACTCTGAGCCACAGGTGAGATCTGCTTCTGGCTGCAGATCTCTGTGGTTCTACAGGATCTCATGCCAAGGCATCCCCCACTAGGCACTGCAGCTGCTCAGAAAATGTGTTGGTGGTTAAGCATATTAAGCATGTACACTGTCATTGCTGCACTTAGAAAACAGGGTTTTTTTCCTTCTTGTTTGCATGCTTTCTGAAAGGTGCAATCTAAACACTGGAAGAGAACAGAGTGTGCTCTTCATCTTTTTTCCACAGTTCTTCAGCTGTAGCCGTCACTTGTGTGTATGCATGAGCCATCCTGGCCTCAGCACGTGGCCGTGCCCTGGAGTCCACCTCTGCATTTCAGCCTAAGGCTGCAGAAATCGGAGAGGATGCCCAAGTTTGGGTTCCTGAAGGTCTGACACTTTGTACTGGCTACCTTCTCACCACAGCTGCTAAGAAAAACATAAGCAGCATGGATAGTTCTCAGAAAAGTTTGATAAAAAGCCTAATATGAACAACTTTTGACTTTGAAAAGAGCTTCATCCACTCTGAGCATGCCACGTGGACTCTGTCATGGTCACTGCAAGAAACTTAGCAAGTGGCAGACCTGAAGTGCCTGCCAGTGACGCAAGCTGAGTAGTAAAATGGGTAAGAAAGAACAATTTTCTTGTTCCTTGCATTTATTTGGAGGTGCAGAAGCTATGCTGTCTGCATTATAATGTGCTGCTTGACATCCCAGGCCTAGAATCCTATCCAACACCTCTTACACCATCCAATTTAATAATTCCTTTGGCTTAGAGATTCAAGTTTGACCCCTGTAACATGGGGTCAGGAGAGGTCACAGTACAGCACCTCCAAGAACAAACAGGACACCAAATCTGGCTGCGTGGTGGATGGAAAAGGCCTTTTCTCCCCTTACAACTCTGGCAGCCCTACACCTATTTTTTGACAGAGCAAAAGACCATTTCTCTCCCAAACACAAGGGGGTATGTGAGCTGCCAGCCTCAAGGACACCAACAGGAGCACCTACTCATAGGATTCATGCTGCCAAAGGCAAAATGGCTTTTCTGCACTGCATCACCCCTAACAGACTTTTAAAATAAGAGAGGCAATGACAGTGGGAACATTAGGGCCTGTCAGCAGTATTGACATCCCCAAAACATCCCTCAAATCTTGCCCAGTATTCCCTGTACCCTCTGCTTCCCAGATCTGGTCCTTGACTACTGAGCTGGAGCAACTGGATGTGAAGTATGTTTATGAGCAGGTTTAGAAAAGGACTGCTGGTTCTTCCTGCACTGACATGCAAAGCTGCTGTTTCACAGGCTGCTAAGTGAAGGGACAGGTTTGTTACAGCAGGCGAGGTCACTGTCCCACGGCAAACAGTGACACCCCGGCAGACACAAGCAGACACGGAGCCCCCCCTCAGCCAGTGCTCTCTCACCAAGCGTGCTCCAACATGCTGCTAGTGTCAGCCACACACACATGCTTTTCATTGACATTCAGGGAAGAGACATGTGAAAGCATTTCTAAATCACTTCTGATTATCTTTTAAGGCAGTTGCAGCTACAGTAAAATCCCATCACCATAAGAGGTTAGGGACAAAATAGCGAAAGGGAGCTGATGCCACGGGAAATGCTGTTTGAATTAAATATGCTGCTAATCCAGGGCTTAAAAGGCTGCTCAAGAACCAGGGACACAGGGAAAAATCACATCTGCAAAATCATTCTGCGAGGAGAACTGGGATCATCTTGTCTGCAGCGATTAGGAAAACTTGCTCATTTTTGTACCTTGCTCTCCAGTCACAGCATGGGCTCTGACGCCAATGTTAAAATTGAGCCATGATCCATCCGTGGCATACAACAGCCTCACAATGAGCCTGTTGTAGCATCCTGTCCTGGGCAAGGCAAAAGCTCTGTGACTGTGGCAAGGTCTGGCTCGCCAGAGAAAGGTGACTGCTCGTGCTGCTTAGTGCACCAACAGCCCAATCACAGATGCACAGGGGCGATGATGTGGTTTAGAAATGCTTTGAACTGATCTCTAAGCAAAAGCAAACTTTTCACAGAGCATTCACAAGGGAAAAAGTGCATATTTAACTGAGTGGGTGAAGACCAAACCCCTCCCTCCTCCCCTGCCTGCCCCCCTGTCCAAGCGCAGACCTGTTCTCTGGGATGCAGGAAGGTCACTGGTTGCAGGCAGAGTACCTGTTGGTCCAGTAGGTAATGCATAAGCCACAGAAGTTGCTGGAGGTCCTGGCCTGCCATGCTGAAAGGATGTGCCAGAAGGAGGAACAGGGAAGGAAGAGACGGGATTCAGGCTCGTTGGGGAGGGCTGAGGCTGCCCAGGGTACAGCGGGGAGGGCATAGAGTGGGCAGGGGCAGAGGGCAGGTAGGAAGGGGTGGTGTTAGGGGCAGGGCTGGGGTAAGAGGCTGAAGCAGGGACAGCAATAGGCTGCTGAGGCTGATAGAGAGCTGGTCCCCCTGTTCCAGAGGAGTACTGCTGTGTGGCCTGATACGCTACAAACAGGGAGAAAAAACAGTCAGTCAGTGAGTTCATAACGGAGCAGCAGTTTCATCTGCCTCTGCTTCCTGACTCTCCTCTCTTCATGCCCCTACCCCTGAAACCACTTACCTGCCCAGCCAAATCCTGGCTCCCACAGCTCTGCCTGAACTTGTAGGACTGCTCGAATCCCCAGCCTGTCGCTGGGAGGCACAGAGAGGATGGCCTTGGCTCAAAGGACTCCTCCTCTCCCACACACACTCTCCAACCCAGAGTCACCATGCTTCTTGGGGTGGGGCTGGGACACACAGACAGTGCAGTCTTCTGGACCACTGTAATCCCCACAGGGGCTCTCAGGGAAGGGAAAGCCCTGCCCCAGGCTTTTACAAAGGGAAAGCCCAGGCCAAGGAAATGAACACACTCTGGAAGGGAATGTAAGCTCACAGCCTTTCACTGTGGGCCCTGCAGCCTAATTTCACTGCCTCTGCCCATCTATGGCCATTTTTCCTACATCATGTTGGTATTTTCAGTCCCTGCTTTGAGTATGTCAGGGCTCTGCCCCCTTCTTCGCTCACCTCTGCCCTCATTTCCTCATTGCCTTTCCCATCTCCATGGAGCCCCAATGAGGAATGGATGGCCCAGCTGCACACAGATGAGCTGTGTCCCTCTTCACCAGGCCTGTGCTGCTTTCCCGGGAATCAGACTTTGGAGTTTCTGACCCTAGCACAACCGTGGGCAGGGCCAGCTGAGGAGTGAGTCTGAGAGCTGTGGGTAGACACCTCAGCAGGGGAGGAGTGTTTGACAGAGGGTGCCTGGTGTATGGACCCCATCAAGAAATGACAATACTCAGATGTCACCTCACCTTTCTCCCCACCCCGCAGGAACCGTGGAACTGGCTGGGTCTGAACACTCCCAACCACAAGGAGGGGACTGGTTATTCCTGAGTTAATGTTGGCCCACCTGAGTGGGAGGGAGAGGGGGAAGCTGCTGTTACTCACTCTGTGGGTACGCTGGCCGTGTTCCTGCTTGCGAGTACATGCTGTAGTTGGAAGATGTGGCTTGCTGTGGTGGCATGCTGGGGCCAACAGCACCTGGCATAATAAACCCTGGAGGAGGTGGGTTGTCCCCCTGTAAAAAAAAATAAAAAGATTACAGGAAAAATGGTTGGGAGAGACAGGGTTTAATCAGTAATGGCAATGCAGTGCTGAAGCAGAACTGCAGCAAAATGATCGGTTCACGTTTCAAGGCTCAAAACCACATTCCCTGGAAGAAGGGAATCACCAGCACAGGGGCAAATGCCTCCAAGCACCCCAGTGCCTTAGGGTGCCCAGCACAGCACTGAAAGCCCAGCTGGATGTGCAGTGACTTCAGCAGCAAGCAGAGCAGCACACACCTTCCTGCACAAGGAAGAGCTCCCTTCCAGTGCTGCCTGGTGTTCAGGCAGCCTGAGAGCGTCCTGCCATCTTTCAGCTAAACTTATATGTTAACTCTGAAGCTTCTAATCTCCATGGAAAAGGGGAAAGGAAAAAATCAAACTTCAAATATTCCAGTGCAGGGCAAGGGTTGGGGAGACTCAGGTCACACTGAGCCCCCACTCAAGGCTTTCCGGTGCCGCTCATCTGGGCATTGGTGAAAAAAAAAGTAACGAGATACAGAGGAGTAAAACCAGAGCACACATGAGAGCTGCTCCTTCCATCTATCTGTACCAGGCTGTGCCAAGTACACAGACTACACCAGGGGACATACTGGGGTGGAGCAGAGGCTCAGAGAGGAATAATGAAGGTTATACCTGTGTGTCAGAGGGACAGCCTGCAGGAGGATGGCTGGGAAGGGCAGTAGGAGTTTTGTTACTCCAGGTAGTGACAGTAGGGGCAATTCTAACCTGAATCGAACAAAGAAATACCAATCATGGAAAACAAAACAATAAAAAAAGTCTAAAGGGTTTCACAAAACAAGATGCAAGGAAGTGAACGCAAGAAGGTTTGCATGCTGGCACTTGTAACAGCCATGAAATCTCAAAGGAAGAAGGAAATTGCATTCAAGACAGACAAAAATCACTGTGCTCTGGAGCCAAAGTGAATTGAAGAGTGAGACTGAAGCACAGTGGAGTTGCAGCTGCAATAGGCTGTGGAGCAAGTGCAGTGTTACCTGTGCCAGTCAGCCAGGTCTCCAGCTTTCATCACATTTTCCTACTGCATAAGCCCCCCCCCCCACCATTAGTCCATGACAGCGAGCATCACTAACCACAGCTGCAAGCCCCAGGTTCCATGTTAAATTCAAACATATGCCTCACACAAAAGGAGTCTGTTTAAACTGAGTTTCAGATGAATTTAAAAAGGTTAAAACATAATTTTAAAAGGTTAAATTCTCATATTCAGCTCTTGCACATGCACAAATACACATCTTAATGGTAATTGCTCCCCAGCAAGTCTCCCGTAGCTCCTTTCCTCTATCTTCCTTTTTTGCCCCTCCAAACGGCTTCAGTTCCATACAACCACTTCTACCTTTCTGATGGGACAGAAATCAAGAACTTCCTGTGCCTGCCACATTCCTGAGCACGGAGTGGGCGTGCTGCCCAATAGGAGGACACATGGCTGAGGTTCAGGAGCATCAGAGGGAAAGCTGTGACCCTGCAGTCCTGGCTGGCTCAGCTGGCTTCAGTTTCCATGTCTCTAACCCCACGAAGTGCTAGGCTAATGGTGCAGTCAACTGCACAACAGCCACTGCTAACGCCTGCATAACTCACCACTGGAGTATCTAAAAGACTTTTTCACCCCCTTTCATGCCTGGTTTATTCAGATGAAAAAGAAGGTTCACAAAACTATGCTAAAAGGAACCCAAATGTTAAATACATGTTCCTATTTGGGACAGCAATTAAAGGCTGCCTCAAGCTTGAACAAGTCACGCTTTTTTAAAAGGAAGTCAAACAAATCAAGTATCCTAAGACTCAAATATGTCATTTCTCTCCATTCTGGTTCATCAGCTGGGAACCTTTCTGACTGACACCTGTCCCCTTCAAGCCCTTCCTGCTGAGGATGAACTCCCTGAAAAGCCAGGAACATCGGGGTTTGTAACTCCCGGTGAACTTGAGGGGTTGTGATACACCCAGCCTTTAATTAATGAACACTGAAATAACTGCTTGAGGCATTCTGGAAACAGTGGGAGAAAGAGGGAGCTCTGGTTTAAAAAAGCATTGCTTATATCTCAGCATCTAGAGGAGAGCTGCTATTCTCCAGAGCCAAACAGGAAACACACAGCTTCTCTTCTCAAGGCAACTCATTGCTTACAAGGAAGAAGGCCAAAGACACAGACAGCAGAGTAGACTTGATTATTAATGACGAGGCATTTAAAACCATATGCAATGGGGTTAGCAAGGTAAATCCTGGATGAGTGTTTTGTCCCTTCTGAAATCTACCTTGCTAACACTCTGGAGAGAAGGCAGAGGCACGCACTGCTGCTGACATCGAGATTGCCCAACTCCCCCCCCAACCTTTCATCCCTTCTTTCTTCCTGCCCTGGTTTTTCTGGCAGGCAGTGCCTGAGGGCAGCACAGACAAGAGATACCACTGCTTGTGCCAATCTCTGTGCAAGGAGAACACCCACAGTCCTAACACAGCTCTGCTCTCAGAAAAGCCCAGCCCAGAACACCTTCAGAGCAGGGCCAGACGAGCTGCAGTGCTGTGCTGGGGGATTAGAGACCAGGCAGTGCTCTCTAAGCACACACAGAGCCAGGGCTGTCCAACACACCACACTGCCCTGATGGCCAGTGTGTTCTGTTGCAGCATCATCCTCAGCTTAAGAGGTAAAACCAGGGAATTTTCCTCCCCCATTCTTCCTCTTCCTCCCTGCACAGCCCAAATATTAGTCTTATACTTACCAGGTCCTTCTTGTAGCCCAGCGCATTCTCAGCCTCCCCACCAGCCCATGCCCCTTACAGCCAGCTGGAAAAGTGCTTCCACAGCAGACTGTACCCAGAGCTGTTGAAATGTGCCCTCAGTTTGCTATTGCCACTGCTCAGCAACTTCTGCAGCCCAAGTCAGAGCTGGGGGTGGGAATAATCCACCCCAGGGAGGCTGGTTAGCAGCACGAGCAAGCCCCAAGGTCTGCAGGCATAGGACAGCATCAGGGACTGTGAGAGGGAGCGCCGAGAACTCCTGCAGTGCTGTCCCACACATCTGATCTTGGCACTGAAGCACATTTTCAAAAAAAGGGGGAAAAGGCCTAATCCTCAGAAGCAGGCTACTTGATAAGGTGTTTAAAGGATGTTTCCAGATGAGGAGTAAAGGAGGCATCTGTACTGACTGAAAGGAAGCACCAAGGACCTTCACCACAAGGCTCTCAGTAGAGGTTTGTCACACAGCCTCAGATCAAGAGAAAGGAAAAGAATTATTACATCCATCACTCTCCAGAACTCAAGCACCATGTCCCTCCCTTACTGCCAAAGCCCACTTACCTGCTGGTAATACTGCTGGGCTGGAGCCTGGGGCGCCTGCATCCGTCCAGCCACAGGGCCAGCTCGTCCTTTGGGCATGGGCTCTCTCTCATATGGTCCCTTGAGGCCACCCTGTCCCACCGGGAGCTCCCCTTGGGCTCTGCAAAGCCTGTCCCGTAGCTGCACGATGTTTGGCTGCAATCAGAAAAGGGCAGTGAGGGGATGTGAAATGCACTGCCTGGCACCCAGTACATCACACCGAGAGGCTGAGTGGCCACTCACTGAAGAGCTCTCTCAGAAGCCTGCTCTGCTTTATTTCATTGGAATAAGTCTTTTCTGCATGAGGCATGAGGCCATTGGAACTGCTTTACAAGTGCCTGCCTCATTCCCAAACCAGCCTGTCTACAAGTATCAGCTGATGGAAGATGAGAAGTCAGAAGAGAACAACCAAATGTCAATGTTATGTCATTCGCTGTGTCTGGCTTGCAGGAGGGACACCCTTTGGCAGTCTATGGCTGCAGGCACAAGGGTGTGAAACCAAGAGGGAGCAGAAGTCTGTGCACGTCTGCCAGCTCAGCAAGGCCAGTGCAGAGTGAGGGGAACAGCCTGGCTGTCACATCCCAAGGTGCGTGTCAAGGGGCAGTCCTGATGCCGAACTCCACGAGGAAACCTTTGCTCGAAGCACACCTGTTCAGAGAGAGAGAGGGGGAGCAAAGAGCCTGAAGGCCCCATACCTGGTTAGTGTTGGCAGGGAGGAAGGTCAGTGCTGCAGCCAGGCTTCCCTGAGCAGCCAGAAGGTTGGCATACTGGCTCATCTTCTCGGCCAAAAGGGCCCCCACGGCATTGGGGTCCACAGCCTGTGTGAGCTGCACGGCTTTGCGCAGGATCACGACCTTCTCTATTAAATCCTGAAAGAGCAGGAGGGGAAAAACCCACCCACAAGTGAGAACAACGAAGGGAAGGAGGTCTTGGCTAAGGACTGTCGTGGAGAGCTGCTCCTCAGGGCAGCCCTGCAGGACCCCCTCTCACCCAAAGGGGAGCCCAAGCCAAGTGCAGCTTTCCCAAACAGCCATAGCTGCACCAAAGGCACGGCTGTTCCCAGAGGATGGAACAGCAACCACCCACCAAGCAGCTTCTAACAGCAAAGCCAGCAGAGTTCAAGAGAACTGCTCTTATTAAGCAGGATTTCAGGGTCCTATCAGCACTGAGCATGTCCACCAAGTGGATGCTTTCATAAAACTATCTGGTGACAGCCTGAGAGCAAACAGCCAACATCACACTTGTCATCACTACTAGTGCCAGGCTGCTGCACGTTCATTTACAATGTTTTAGTAAGTCTGTTCTTATCCACCTTAAAAGGAGCTAAAAACTCCCTTGGGAGAGTTGTCCATAGTTTTCCGGTTGTTACAGCAAAATGGTTTTCCTGATATTCACCAGAAATACTCTATATCTTGCCTTCCTTGCACATCCCCAAACACCAGAGCTGGTCTTGGTTGGGTTTCCTTCTAGTTGTAAATTATAGGAACATTTTCTGTTCAGTTTTCTTATGTTTTTCTTACTGTATTTACGCTGAAGGATACTACAAATATTCATTTGCCAAAATTAAATCTCTTTTAAAAATCTTACAAGGGATTTAATGAGAGTGTACCACACAAAAGACTTCTACCATACATTACTAAAAAGATTGTTTTCTAACAGTTTGTTTTTCCCAACAAATCAGCACTTCAAAAAAGGCAAGTAAAGAAAAAACAACCAACAGCTTCTATTGCCACTATCGTAGTAAACAAACCACCTAATTAGGACTTCAACAGTATTTTTCAATTTTACTGTCTGAGAGGCCAAAGCCATGCAATCAAAATGCAAATTCAAACTGAAGGTAAATCTGTAAATAAAGCCCTCAAAATTAAATGATTTTGATAACTCAAAACTGGAGAGAGTTAATGACATGAAGCAAAACTCAGATACACATCAGTTCCTTCAATTAACTACACAAGAGTCTCACAGCATCGTCAAGTAAGTACTTTCTAAAATTGTCCTTCAAAGGCCTTGAACAGATGGAAGAAACTAACATTGTACTATAAAATAAATTATTCCATAACTGCTTCATTCCACTCACCAATCTTATTCCCTCAAGATATCTGCTATAAGCAATGTTTTTCAGTGCTGGAAACCAAGCCTTGTACGTGCAAACCCCCCTAGAGAAAATTCTCATGAGAGCCTTCCTACAACTGTCTCTCCAGATTTAAATCTAATTATTTTGATTTCTTCTCCTGAACTTCCAAAAGTAGAAAAGTCCAAGTATTTCCTAACTGCAAAAGATGCAAGCACTGAAAGACCCTTCTTTACCAAAACACTAAGTAGTACAATTATTTTTTACACAAGTGTATTAGCAGCACCACCCAAAGAACAAGGCAAGCACAAGGGCCACTGTACTTCCCAACACATTCTCCAGTATCACATTTATGTGTTATTTTTCCAGAAAGGAAAGGCTTGCATCCTGATGCAAAGCTCTACACTAGATAATTTGATTTAAAGAGCCAAATGATTGCAGTCAGTTATTTCCAACATCTTTCTTAAAAGAATTACCAACCTGAAGGGACAAGGGGCTGTTTCCATCCTGAACTTTGGTCCAACAAGCAACGAGCTTATCCACGTTACCGGCACAAATGTAACACAGGCAAGCTTGTGTCTGCAGAACGCTGTCCCCCTCATTCTCCAGCCTGCTACCCAGGAGATCTAGATAAAATATGAACAAAGATGCTGGTGAATCACTCTGGTGATCCCTCCCCACCACTGCTGAAGCTGGGGAAGCAAGTGGCCGAGCAAAGCCATGATACTGCTCCAGAATTATCCAGTCTGTGAGGTGTCCTTACCGCAAAGGGCTGTAAACTCGTCTGGCCTGGCGTAAGTGAGCACAGCAGCCAAAGCCTCTCTCCAATTCTGCAGGTCACAAGACTGCACAATCTCTTTCCAGTTCTTTGTTACAACTGCAGTGATGAGCTAGAGCAGGAGAGAGACCACAGTTAGCACCTTGGTAGGATTTCCTGTGTATAACACACAGGATAATTTGGATCTGTTCCACTGTACTCATCCCCACTGTATCCAGGGTCAGGACAGGTACTGAACTGCAGTTCAACAGCTGAACAAGAGCATATTTTACTTAAAAAGGAGTTCAACGAAAAAAATCACAGAACAAGCTCAGAGAACACAGAGGCCAATTATTCTTGCTACAAAATGTACAAGAAAAGAATACACGATTCTTCACAAGCTGTTGCAAATGGTTTTCAGCACTATTTTTGCAGACAAAGATAACACACCAACTATTTAGCTACAAGTCTTCTACACAATGCCCAGGGAGAGGTATGAATTTTGTTTGTTAAACTGTTTCATTCAGCTTTAAGCTCTTGGTCTCAAGCTGACCAGCGAGGGGCAGTTGAAAAGGCTGCATAAAGGAAGCAGCAAGTTGGCAGCAATATCAACCTGAGCTGGCTGTAGTATCCCTGTCCTCCACCCACCCACCCAGACTGCCTCTGCACAGCCCTCGCAATGAAATTCCAGTTTCTTCCTTCTCAAACTCTGCCTCCAGTTATTTCGCTTCGGACAAAAGACAGACTTGGCAGCTGCGCTGCTCTTCAGTGAACGAAGCCCTTCTCCTGCCAAGACTTCAAGCTCAGAAACAGCTGAACAAGCAGTATGTGTGCAGTTTGGGACCAGAAAAGAAAAAACACACCTGAACAACAGATGCAAGATCCTAGCTACAAGGTCAACACTTGCCTGTCAGCATAGGGACAGATAACTGGCCAGCTCTTCATAAAAACACCTTTTCCCAAAGGATGAACTACAGAGAAGAAATTCGTCTAAAAGCTGCCACCCTTGCTAAACCAATTGTTTTTTTAAAGCCACTTCTGTTTCAACCTCCTGTCCCTACTTTCTCAAACTGGTAGTAAAAAAGAAAGATTTGCACAAGCAGCATCAGCAACCCCCAGCAGTGCAAAAAGCTGAAAATAACAATAACCAGCTGGCCGTAACACAGCGTCTCCTAGACAAAGGGTGATTAATCTACCCTGGGCATACTTTGCTCTCTCTTCCGTGCATGCAGTAAAACAAAGCATCAGCAAAATCTGTGAAGACCGATCATGGGTAGAAATCAACACAATGCTGCTGGCCCTGAGCACAGGTCACGTGTGAAAAATGTGACAGAACAGCAGACTGAAACGTGCCCTGCTTAAGGTGTTTGTCTTTATTGTTGAGAATCTATTAGTGTACATGCAACTCAGAGACCCTGGAGATGAGATAAAGAATACTCTTGTGTACTGATATTCAGGTGGTGTGCCTCTTCTCCCTTTATCAGTGCATTAAAAAAGACTAACAGAAATCCTCCTGCTCCGAGATCTTACAGACTTGAACACTTACCAACATCTGCCAAAAATAAACCTATAAAATGGCAAGAAAACTTTTATGGTGAAAAAGGGAGTTGCCAAAGGCATATGAGCATGTTAGTTCTGACCTGCAAACACATACCCTGGTAATTTTGCTCTGCATCTTGGCGAAGTACTTCTCCTGCGTCCGGGAGAGCAGCTCCTGCCCGCCGGCTATGGCCAGGATGATGGCGTCGGCCATGCGGTTGTCGTGCAGGCACAGATCCACTGCGCTTTCAAAGTTCCCCGTCAGCAGAGCTTGTGTGATCAGCCCATCCACATCTGCAAGGAGACGGGGGTGCACTTCCACATGCTGCCACGACAGCCACTGAGAGATGCAGCAGCAGGTGACACTGTCTGACTGTACAATGCTGGCACAGCTGTCTGCAAACCAGCCTGCTCCCGGCCAGGTACTTACAGAGGTGCTCACCTTCACCTCCAGCCTCAAACACACACGGGCACTGCCATGCCACAGGGGCACTGTCAAGCGTTACTCACCTTATTGCAGAGCAAGTTCCTAGAGGTCTAAATGGCCTCTGAAACAACTACCTGAACAGTGCCATAAAAAGTCAAACCTCGACAGGGGTCAGTGGCTTCTGTGTCACTCAAGATCCCCTGGGAGTTTCTATACGAACAGCACTTCATGCCTGACCAAGCGTGTCCTCTTTTATATCAGAAATCACTCAGAGCAGCTGCATGTCAGCAATCGGGTACAGAAGTGCTGTATAACTTCCTTCCTTCCTCCAAAAAGTTGTATTTTCAAGTGCCTTGAGATTGTGTGATAATGCAGTTAGAGGCAAGTAACTACAATCCTTCACAATCTGTGCAGAATTTGCCTTCTCACTGGAACAGCAGTATCAACATCAGTACTTATAAATATCAGTACATACAATTAAAATCAATATCAAGGTTTTTTTGTACCTCCACTAACAGAAATGTTAAATGTTGTCTTTGCAGATCCCAAATCTTCAGTTTCTTTTTTATGGTCCTTCAGCGTCTAAGAGAAAGGAAAAGTGTAACTTTTGAGATTATGTAAACACTTAGAAAATACACACATTTTAAAATCATATGGCTCTCGCTTTGCAAGTTAAATTTAGAACTTCAGACTACCAGTCAACTCAGAGGTCATTAACTCAGAAGGGAAGGTTATCCCTGTGTGCCAGTTTGGGCAGAAGTAAAGTCACTTTCCTTCAGTATGGGGCTGTGTGATTTGTCCTGGAAACAGTGTTGATAATGAGACGCTGTTGCTTTTGCTGAGCAGCACCTGCACAGCATCAAGGCCTTTTCTACTTCTCACACTGCCCCTCCCAGTGAGGAGGTGCAGAGTGCACGGGAAGCTGGGATGAGACACAACCAGGACAGCTGACCCCAAACTGACCCAAGGGATATTCCAGGCCATATGACATCATGCTCAGCATAATACAAAGCTGGAGGAAGAAGAAAGAGGGGGATGTTTGGAGTGGTGGCATTTCTCTCCCCAAGTCACTGTTATATGTGATGGAGAGCTCAGCTTTCTTAGGGACGAACACCTGCCTGCTCATGGAAAGCAGTGAATTAACTCCTTGTTTTGCTTTGCTTTACAAAACAAACTTCCTTTATCTCACAAGTACCAGCAGCCAGACACCTGGATCCTGGGTACTGACTTGCATCTGTGCCCATATACACACAGCCCCGCTGAGCAAAGCTACAGGTGCAACCAGAAAACCAGAAACCTTTTCTTTCCTCCTCTTTCAACTTTAACCCCTACCAGGAACAGTCTAACATTAATGCTACCTAGGTTCCACTTTGCTCCACTTTGAATTTCAGCTCATCCTTGAAACCCTCTGCACTAGGCACATACTCTAGTTTAATTAAGCAAATTACAAGCTTAATTTTCAACACAGAAGTCCAATGTAGCACTCAGTACAAGAGTGCTCAGTGGATACAGGCTGCTTTTTTTATAAAACTCACTCAGAATTAAGACAGAGACCACTTTGTGCAAGTACTCAGATTTTGGGATTTTAAAAAAAACATTTCAATAATAAAAAATAATATCAAGAGGGAAGTCTTCCTCCACCATCAATTTTCACAGCACAGGCTAAGCAGAGTGCAGAGCCTGACCCACAAACTGCCTCCTCTGTCACAAGCCACTGCTCCAGTACATGAAGGGAGCTCAGGAACACCCTGCTTGTTCAGCTAAATTGAAGGACACAGTAAACCAAAGACAGGCATTTGGATGGGGAAGCAAGTCTGAAACAAGCTTTATGTTGGGCTCATGAAAAGGACACAGCACCTGGAAAATTATTTTGTTGTCAGATAACAGAGGATGTGTGTTTGGTATCAGCTGAGATCATGTTGTGACTATCACAGGAATAATGTGCCCATCCAGTTACTTTATGTATGTGACAGCACACCCTGATGCATCACCAGTGGCTTCAGGCCAGGCTCACAAATATTTAGGTAGGCTAAGGTCATGTTTGGCTGTGAATTCTCTCCTCGAAGAGACATTTGTTATGAGACATCTGATATCTTCATGACTGCTCAGCAAAACCCTTACACAGTTAGATACACATGTCTGCCTCTAGAGAGCCCAAAGAATTAACAAGCAATCAAGCACCTAAGCAAGGAGAGCATTCTGGGTTTGGTGTCCTTAACAGGCTGTTTGTTATGTGGAGTCAAGGGCACCACCCCAACATGCGTGTGCCTTAAACCACTGTCCCCATCCCACAGACAGCTGCAGACAGGCACCAAGCACAGGGAGCACAGCTAACAGCCCAAATTCTAACCCAAAAGGGAGACTGAGGGAGTGGGGAAGAATGCAGCTGGCCTGTTCCCACAGCAATACAGCATTTTCAGTGCTAGTGACACCTCACAAGGCAGAGGCTGGGTCCTTAGTGCTAATTACAGACCTGTCCCCATATGTAAAACACAGGGCTGAAAACAATGCTGTTCAAATGGTCAGGTAGGAACAGTAGGTGTAGGATCCCAAATGCTGGCATGGTTGAGCACAAACTGCCTGCGATACACCTGGCTGAACCTACTGCCTGAAGCCGATGAAAAAAACCTCAAGGAACTTAAGAGACCGGTTTTATCATTCTAAATAACTTTTTGTATTTCTGTATATCCTCAGCAGCAGGAAAAGCCAACAAAATGAAATGCTGTTAAAAGGAACCAGGTAAATAGAGGAGAGGTCAGCAGGGTTAGTCTAGAGGGCAACAGATACCTCTCCCAAGAACTGCTCCTCTGTAGTGTGGCCTTCATCACCCTCGTTTGGCACAGATCCATCAGATTCTGCAGGAGCCTTCAGCAGAGAGAAGATGCCATAAAAATCCACCAGCAAAAGAGGCAGAAATACTTTGCATTGCAGAGCATAGTCACCTTCCCACCAAACAACGCTTAGAACCCAACTAAACATCACAGAAATGCATTGGCAATATATGCTTGAGCCTCACAAACATGGTAGAGGCCCTGTTTCCTTGCTCTTTGTCATTACACCTTGTGTACCTTGTGCTGTTTTCATCTCAGCTGCCTCAAAACATGCAACAAAAGCCTTCTTCCCCATTAGGCACCCACAGAAGACTCTGAACTGTCTGTGGCACAAAAGCAATGCAGTCCTGCTGTAGACTCAGGCCATTGCAATCACAATGGGCAATGCCTGCACTGTAGTAACCACTCTTGTAGGAAAAGTTATAGAACCACACTCTCAGTCCTGCTTTTTCTTGAAGCCTGATGAAGGCGCTGTTCTTGAGATCAGGTGCCAGGCAGCAAGGCTCTGCCCTGTCTCAAAGGCAGCACAAAGTGCCACAGTGGGCAAGACTTGCACCAGCAAGGAAAGGTGGAGGGACACCAGTGAGACCCCAAATGAAAACCTGTGACTGAGAGCCCTTCCTTGGAAAAGGAGGGGAACACCTAAGTGGAAAAGAAGTGGTTGCTTTTTTAAAATAATACCTTCATCCTACTGAATGTAGGAACTTGCCACATGCTGGAATATTTGTGAGTTACTTTGGGACAGCTATCAAGTAAAAAGAAAAATTATTCTTACTTCGCAAATTACCATGGTATTATAAAACTAACCACAGAGTTACCTACATGTGTTTACTCACCTCTCCCAAGACACCATCTGCAAGACCTTCTTTATTCAGAGCAGATGTGATCTAGAAAACAACAAAGACTGAAGTAAGTACCCTTTTAAAGAGGCACCAAATCCTCAGATTGCAAAACTGGCACGTGTAGCTACTATGTTACTTGCGCAACAGTTAACTTGAAATTAAACATTTTAACATAAAACTAAAGCCATTTCCTTTTCCAGCCCGGTGATGGATTTACTGCTAAGATCCCTACAACCCAAGCTCTGATGGAAACAACAGCTGCCCTATGCCTTTAAACATTTAATTGTTAACTCCAGGACCTCAAACCTCACTAGAGCTGCTGGAAACCACAGGAATACAAGCAGTATCAGAACATGAAGGACAAAACCCTCTGTCTGCTCCGGTCAGGGAAAATAAAGCAGTGACAATCCTTGTGGAACAGGGAGCCTGTCAGGAAGCTGTGGTTTCAAGCACATGAGGTACATGGCTGCGGGCTAGGACTTTCCAAGGTACAAAAGAGTTAAAATGCTCAGCTTCTACTGCTTTGCAAAGCAAATCATGACTCCAGATTCAATTAGGGCTCTCAAAACCAGCAATTTTATGTATAGAGTTTCTCTATTATTTCAGCATCAGGGAGCCTGGGTTTCACATTGCTCCTAAAATTATCTACTGCTTTTGGTATTGTAGGCTTTATTTTACCCTTGTAGGCTGGTTTGTGTAAAGAGCTGAGCTCAAATTGCTGGAGACAGTTTTCTCTTTCTTTTTTAATCATTGGTTTACAATAAAAATGAGAAATCCAGGACTTGGCTTGTGTGAGAATCACAGGTTTTAAGAATATAACCCACCCTCCTCCCATGCTCTTAACAGCTTATTACAAGAAGCTGAAATCTGTGATCCCCGTTTTACTTTCCTAATGCCACCAATAACAAGAAAACCAAGCTGTGATTTAGTGAGCTTTTCATCTGGGTATCACAAACTTTCAGATGAGCTGTACTGTGTTGCTTCTTGACACTGAAGAAAGCATGGATTCAACTTCTATGGGGAATGTTTTTAGAAAACAGCTACATAAAAAAACAGGGCCTTGCAGCTCCTCTCATCTGTTCCTCAAATACTGAAACAATGGTGTAGGCCCAGCATTCCAGGCCACCCAGTTCAGCTGTGCCCATTTTCCCAGCTTCTCCCCAGGCACAGGGCTTATCAAACCCAGAGCAACAGCAAGCAGTGGGCTTTAATCTCAGGAGGTCACTCCGCAGAACCACTACTAAATTTCAAGTGGATTTTCTAATTGAGAGCTGCTTTTCAAAAACAGGGTTACCCTTGCTGTGCTTGCCTTTGCACAAATATTTAGAAGCTGAGGACAAACTGTTATCAAAACCATGATTTTTTTCCATAATCATATTAATTTTGCCCTGAAGGACATTTAATTCATGAGCACAATGACTCTTTAATGGAGCCAATCTTTGAAAATAAAACATTAGTTTGATATAATGAAAATGAGTCAAATGCTAAAATGAAATGCTAGATAGTTCCTGGGTAGACAACTGAAAGCAACAAAGAGCCAGAAGGCACAGCAGGTAACTCCCTGTAACACCGAGTAAAAATCTTCCAACTGGGAAGAAAGGTCTATAATGATGTGGAAATTGCTTCCTGGTAATCCAAGTTGTGCTTTTCCAAATGTAACCACATTTGACCTTTGGGGTTGTTTTTTTTTTCTTTTTCTTTCAAAAATGAATGATGTCTCCCACAAACAAAAAAGACTATCTCAGGTTTTCCTAGTTAATGACAGCCTGAAAACTGCTTACATATTCTTCAACCAGAAAGCCTAAAAGCATATCCCATTCCAACAATGCTAGAGTAGAAGGATGTCACATAGCAAAGTTACATGACTAGCCTGAATCAATATCAAAGCTTCTTGATGGGTGAGAATTTCACATCAGCTATGGACAGTCACATGCAGACACATCTCTGAAGTCTGTTGCCTGCTCTGACATTTCCATTGAGCATCCATATTGCAAGAAGGCACAACTAATGAAAAAACCCAACAGAGCAAACTGTTTTCTGTAAGAATGCTGAAGTAACTCCAAAGTTATTTGTGTCACATATCACACATTTACCTTCTTCCTCAGATCATCCTTCCTGTATCCTAAGAGCTCGAGGTACTTAACGCGTGAATCTTCTTCAAAGTTCACCTTTAAAAAGTTAAAGACCATATTGCAGTTTACAACTTTTCATTTTCTCCCTCACTGGCACAAATGACCCAGTGAGATTCACTGACTGAGCAGACTGAATATAATAGAGAGAACTGCAAAAGTCTTCAGTGACTTGGGCACCTGAGCAGGTGGGCAAGGCTTCCATCTGGTTATTGTAGGTGAATAATCTGTTTATCTGCTTCACTTGGACACCTCTAAATGCTCAGAGTGAGCAGTGAAAAGCCCATCTAAAGCTATACCAAAGCTTTCTGCCTTCTCACCAGCTCCCTGTACAAATATGTGCTGATGGGAGATATCAAAACCCATGGGATACCTTCACCCACACCTCTGCTCTGCCATGACTCCTCACAAACCCCACAAACACCCCTGACCCTGAGGACCCTCCCTCTTCTGGTGGGCCCCCTCCAGTGACCTGGCATATGGGCACTATTCCCACAGCCTGCAGCTTTTAGTTCCCAGCATCTCTTCTGCTAAATGTGCAGAAGGAACCATGTCCTGGCTTTCCCAGTCAGTGGGGAACTCCCGAAGGGCTGTTACCCTGATACCTTGAGGAAGGCCCACACGTTCCTCTCAAAGTCAGCCAGGGCCATGTCGATTTTCTTCTGGCAGTAGCTGACAAAGCCTTCGGACTGCACAGCCTCCTGCAGCTGGTTTGAGCGGGCCAGGAACTCCTTCTCTGTGACAACCTGGCTCACGTAGACGTGGGGATGCTGCTGCTGCTGCTCCATGCCCGGCTGCTGTGGAGACTTGGAATTCTCAAACGTCACCAGCTTGCCTCCAAACTGGAATTGAAGCACACATGCAGTATGTGAAAATACAAGTATACAGCAGGGGAGCATGCATGAAAATGTGTTTTATGTAACATATATGCTTATTGCCCAATAACTGAACACTCCTGACATCCACTCATTGATTTGTTCCCCCACCATATTTCTATGCACGTAAGGAGCTTGTGGGGTAAGTAGGTTCACATTTAATAAGATTTATAAGCACAGCCATTCCCGTGCCTGTTTTTTTCTCAGGCAAAAGACTGACCAGAAACTGAGAGCTAGAGCTGTGGATCTATAGAGTACCCAGCACCAGTGGAGTATCTCATGATATGGCAATGCAATTATCCAAGAAACCTATGCATCATTAAGTAAATACTCAAGCATGATGTCTACCCTGCTCTTGCCAGGCTGTTTAGCAGTTGAAACCCTACTGAGAGATAGGCAGTAAGTTCTGACAACATTTGAAAAGGTAAAATCAACACAAGAAAATAATTAGGAGGGGCTTATGATATTATTTCATTCTGTAGCTCAAAGTTAATTTACACGGGCCAGTCCAGTAAAATCTACCTTAGAAAAAAGCAAAAGCCTAGCCGGGAAAAAGACTGATTGACACCTGGCTCCTAGAAAACCAGGACAAATAAGGGAATAAACAACATCATAAAATGACACATCAGTCAGTGGCTAGGCAACATCACGTCTCTTTGACAGGAGAAAATGGCATTTAATTTGTCCATCAGATCGTGAATAAGCAGACATATGATGCTGAAAATTGAGAATTATTTCAGCAGAGAAATCAATTTCAAATGCACAAGCTAAAATCTCCAGAAGATCCCAAATAAATGGCCTGTGGGTTTAGAAAATAAGCCAAAAGTGGAGCTGAAGAGCAGATGACTGCAAAAAGCAGAGCTTGCCATCCCCTCAGCTGGCTCCTCTGCAAATCAACCAGCCATAGAGAAACCCAGCCTTGTGCTGCTACAGCAACTCCTACTACCTTGATCAAAGCTAGCCTGAGTATTCTCCATCACAATGACTCACATGAGTGTGGTTTGAAGCTATGAAGTCTCAGATTTGGTCCCATTCTCCCCAATGTATATTTGTTTACTCCAAAAAGCAAACATTGCACAGAAATAAAATCCCAAAACACAAACAAACAAATGTCTGTTGGCAATGTTTCTTTTTCCCAAGCATTTTGGTCAGGCTTTTGCTGTCCCCAATACCCTGTCTGGAAGCTGCCCCGAGCATCTCCCACTATGATGACAAACAGGAAGTTCTCCCAAGGTGGAGCACCATGATGAACTCCCCCCTTCCTAAGGAGTTCAGCAGGTGCCAGCACTATCTCCCTACCTGCCTGGCCAACCCTGCCCATCCCTGTTTCCCCCTTACCGAGAAGGACGCTCCCATGGGTCGCCGAATCCACTTGGGTGGTTTCTTCAGAGGCAACACCACACTCTGTGGGGCAGTCTGCTGGGGAAGCTGCAGGGGAGGCAGGGGCTGGCCCGTGCCAAAGGGATCGAGGTTCCCAAAAGATGAGGAGAGCTTTAATAACACAAGGAGGAAAAAACAGAAGTGATATTTCTCTTATGAACTAAATACTTACTTGTGCTGAAGTGTTACTCCTGCAAGCAGGGCTGCAGACAGCCACTGAAGACTTCCCATGTTTTGTCCCCCCACCCTTTCTGTCCCTATTCTTAGCTGAACAATTTTCAACACCTGGTCAACTTGCTTCTGCCTCAAGCCATCGGTGCTGCCGCCCATGATGGAGTAGACGCTGATGCGGCCGTCGAAGGAGGCCGCAGACAGGACAGCAGGGTTCCTCGGGCACCACTGGATATCAAAGCACCACTGTGTGTTCGTGGGCAGCTCGTACAGTACCTGGGGGGCAAAACCAAGCCCAACAAATCAGAGCTTTCATGGGGCACCCTGCCCAGTGGCAACAATCCTCCCATCTGCCCTGAGACTGGTCTGCTCTTGCTACTCCCCAGCAGTCTCCACGTCACCGTACACACTAACAGTGGGCAAACTCTCATGATCTCCAAACAGCAGATTATCACACACCACTGCTTCATTTCCTTCTCCTCCCATTAAATCTTCTGTTTAATCCACACAGGACAAATCATGCACGTGGGGTGTGTCTGTGCTGTCCCACTGAGAGCTGTGAGCTGCTGACATTCACACTAACTTATTCAAAGCTGATTTAGGTATCCCCACACACTACATGCACTAAGTCTGTTTTCACAGGAAAACCGAAAAAGGTAAAACCTGCACCCTAGGCAGACAGCCTCTTGTGCCCTGGAACAGACAAGCCCCCCTTACAGCAGACATTTAACCATAAACGAGGAGAAAGTCAAAGAAAATGCTAACTGTTAGCAAAATGCTGTCTCCCAGGAAACTGGTTTTATTTTTAATAAAAACATGCAGCATGATTCAACCACACGTAAAAGCTTCTTAACAGCAAAGGATCCAGCTCAGATAACTCATTTACCACTGCACAGCTTTTGCACTTCTGGGCCACTGTTTGAATTTTAGAAACACCTCCCACTCTACAGTTATTGCCCACTGGAGGCAAAGATCCCTCCAGCACATCTGAAGCCCTTCTCATGGTCTAGGGACAAACACTGTCTGAAAAACAGATCTACAGTCTCATTGAAAGGTATTCCCAGACCCAAAAAGGTGGGGTGGGAGCACATTTGAGTGGCTCTCACTGATCTGCCTGATCACTATTATGGCAACCTACAAAATCCCTCCTGTCTGGATAAAGTTCTTACAGGAGGAAAAAGGCAATTACAACAATGATCCAGCCACACTGGACCCAAAACAAAAGCATAGGAAGCATATACTTAGTTTAAGTGGAGCCATTTCCATCTCTTATAATGAACAGGGACATCACTACTCGGTAAGAGAGAAGCAGCAAGGACAAATGTGTAATATTGACAATACCAGGAAGGAATCCTGATCCACCAGAACAAGCTCAGAAAACACATACAGCAAATAGGATAGGGAGAAACATCCCACAGAAGCATCATTCCTGGGAATGCAAGCACAGGAACACATATGTGCTTTGCACGTGCTACCTCTGAGCAGAGATTTTTGGGTTTTTTTTAAGTGGTATGTATACAATACCTCGCCTGTGTTAGGGTTGGAGCAGAGAATTTTAGCATCCTTCCCACAGCTAAGTAACAGCTCTGGATCTGCCATACTCCAAGCAATGGCCAATATACCCCTGCATGAAAAGCCACAACCAAAAAAAGCTTAATGTAAATGCGAAATGGTGATAAATAAAGCATATTTATAAGTTCAGCATGCCACATCAAAATGCCCTCTCCACCCCATCCTCTTACAAGAGGAGGAATTTTTCAATGTTATCAGCCCTTGTTTTGTTGAAATAGATGTTTTCTATTTTCTGCATGAAAAGGTACAAAGATGCAGCCATTGTATCTGAAAATTAAATGCAATATTCATATGGGAGAACCTGGGCATTAGGGTAACAATATGGTTTGTCTGCCTGCAGTGTCACTGATATCCAGGGTGCAAACCCATAGGCAAGGTCAGTGACTAGAAGTTTGTCAGCTTTTTCTTAGCAAGAGACTCAAGTCAGCAGAACCCACTGGCAGCTGTTTTGGTAGAAGCCACAACACTGTTCTCCCTCTTTAAATCAAGCATTGGATTTAAGCAATAAGGAAAGTTTCATCAGCAATGGAGGAGGGACAAGAATTTAACAAAATCATCCACTATACCCAAAATTACTGCATTTAGGGGACAGAGAAGCAGAGAAACAGGGCAAATCCACACAAGGATGTGCCTGGGTGCATCTTTAGCACATTATTCAGGCAAAATCAACTACTACTAACTCTTTTTACCCTAGCTTCCTCTTCTTAAAAAACTTAGAAACAAACTAGTAGCTTCACTGTTTCAGCAGCATGGTGGGTTTATTTAGTTATTTAATTATGGGGCCCGTTCCCTTCAAAGTACCAAGCTCCAAAAAGGCAAGTCTTTCATGGCACTGCATATAGCACTGCCTGCTGCTGAAACTGCCCCCTTAACCAAGCCTTCCTTCACAGGAACAGCAGGAAGTGACATGTACAAACCGGGACAGTCACAGCAGTGCAAACACCACCCTATGTAAGACTCGTACCTCGTGTGACTCTCCAGAACACGAAGCGGTGAGGAGGCAAATCTGAGGTCCCACATCTGAATAACAGGCAGCCTGTCATCCTCCGAGGCCAAAACCATCTGGGTGGCAACTTCAGGGTGCCACGCCAAGCCTGAGCAGTGCATCTGAGGGGTGACATTGGGCCAAAGCATCACATAACTAAGCAGCACTAAAGGAAAAAAGGAAACTAGACCAAATATGTCTGTGTGCATGGTAAAACACTGTTGTGAGGGAATTTGCAGCTGTGTTTCTAGGCATTATTTCTGACTGCATTCAGATTGGATATTCTCCTTATTCCTGTGAATGAGGACACTTGCAGTTAAGTTTCCCAAGGTCCTCTCACAGAGATTACATTGTGCTGACTTTTTCACAGTCCTACATTTTAATGTGAGAAAATAGTACAATCCACCATATAAACCTTTTCCTCTACTATTTTTATTGATATTTTAATAAAAGCCAACATTAGGCAGAGGTTATTGTCCTGAGAACATTGTATTGCAGGACTACCATCACATGATGAAGACAGCCTACTGTGCTGCTGTTATGTCAGGCAACAAACACATAAAACACTGAGTTACACAGTTTATCAAAATAAGAGTACTGTGACAAAAGAGCTACTTCAAAACCACCCAGTAACTTTCATTTTTAACCCTTGCTGTATCTTTGAAGTTTTTTATAGGAATATTCTATTTAAAATAGCATAAAATTATACAAATATGTCACTCTCCACAAGCTGAACAGGCTCTTTTTTACATTTAACACTGCCTAAAGGGGTGGCATGGTGGTTATAACTACAGGAGGCAGCACCTCTGTAACCCGCTCAATGCCACACTTCTCTGTGACAAAATCAATAAAAATCTTTCTGTGGTAGCCCCAAACAGAACAGTAAGGGCTTTCTCAAAATTAAATCATCACTCTGATAGGACATCTGAGTGCCTTGCCTTGCTTCAGCCTGCATCTGGCTATTAATATAATAATATTATAATTATAATGCTGACAATCCCTCTTGCATAAACATATTCTCAAGAGCAAACTGGGCCAGGCACCAATATGTCTGTCACGGAAGAAGGTATGCCATGACCCATCCCCACACCTCTCTGCAAGCACCCCAGCAGCTGCAGGAGAGAACTCACCCTGTTGTTGTGGTCACTGACTTTGATGATGGGCTCGTTCTTCCTGAGATCCCACACGGTGGCTCGGCCGCTGGGGCTGGCAGAGGCCAGGATGTGCTGGACTTGCCTGTTCCATGCAATGCAGCTGATGTCCTCCAGAGGCTGCCACACACACAACAGCCTGTCACAACTCCGCCACACTGAAGACTCAAACCCTTGTCATTTTCAGGACTTGATAAGTGAGAAATCTGCAAGGAGACTGCCCCGTGTACTGGGTGTGTTCTGGCTTCTTTTCTACACGTTGTAGGGTACAACACCTGAAACCACTGATCTATAAGCTGCTAGAATTTCTCTGTGAAGTTATGTTCTGCTTTACAGTACTTCACACTAGTTACTGAATCAAGACTAAGCACAGCTATCTTCAAGAACAGAAAATTACTCCATGAAAGTATATCCAGACATATGAACTGCTCTTTTGTCTTGGACTACTAGGTTTTTATTTAGAAAAAAAAAAAAGTTTGTTTGGAGGAATTCCATGGGTTTTTTTTATTCCCCCCAATACTTATTTTTAGACCAAAAATTAAAAGCAGTATTAACCCAGCCCTTTTTGCCCTATTATTTCTAGTTGTCATTATGCATATGGACTAAAAAGATATCTCAGCCTAAAAAATCACTAATAGACATAAAAAGTCTTTTACAGGGATCTCTAAGGTGAGCATTCTCTCAAATTCCTACATGTTAATAAATGACTTGAACTAAACAAAGTAACCAAACTCACTGAGTTTAAACTAAAAATCTTTAAAATGAAGATTACTTCTCATCCCATTTGCACACTTTATTATCTCCGAATTATCATGTAGTAATAAACACATTTTCCAGTAAGCATGAACTTCCGTGGAATTTTGTAACAGCTACAGAAGTGTACTTGCATTGAAACAACTTCCTCCCATTCTTCCATTTCCTTCACAAGGCACAAAGCACAAAAGACTATTGTTCTTCCCCATAGATCTTCTTTAAGAGACACAGGCTAACTCCCTGAAACCCACCAAGGTAACTGCAAAACCTACTGCCTCATTATCTGACTTCTCAGTAGCTGCTTTTTACCTTCCTCCTATTTTCCTCTGTGTACCTGAACCATCTTCAGGTTCGTGCATGCAGTGAAACATGCAGAGGAAGACTAAAAGAGATCTAACAGCCATGGTATTTGAAAAGCAGTGTAACGTGAGAGACTCAGCTTGTTGCTTGATAAAATGCAACATTTCTCAAAGACTAAGGGGACACTACAGCTTTCTATGACCAAATACAATTTCTTAACAAAAAATTGGTACATGAAGACATGGCTGGCTTGTGCAGCCAGCCAAAACTGTAGGGTGGTTGTGGATAAACAAGACAGCACATCCACGGTTGCTGCAGGGGAAGCAGAGCACACCACTTATAGCATGGACCCATGCACACTTGCACTTACAGGCACAGCCAGGACACTGCTCTCCAGAGGCTGCAAAAGCAGCAGCATCCAGTCACCCTTGTATGCAGCTACTACCTAAATTAGACTTCAACAGGCTTCTCCCCCTCCATTCCCTTGAGATGGCTTTAAAATTGCAGATTTCAATCAGCTCTCACTTAACTGCCTTACATCTTTTTCATGAGTCTGCTCTGGAGAATTTAATAAATGCAAATCTGGTACCTGTGTCTTCACTCCTGGTGTCATTGGTGTGGCAAAGTTGTTCAAGTCCCAGATATAGATTTCAGATTCATTAGCACCAGAGGCCACCAGATTAGTCTGTAAGAAACATTATTAGATATTAAGATTATTTTCAGCATCAGCTTTCCCAGTCTTAGCTGCTGGGAGGCATCAGATCTGCAGGACTCTGAATTTCCCTTATCAGCTCAGGATATAGGGAAAGATACAGGGAAAATAGTGACAGGGCAGAGGAGGAAGTGGTGCTGCAGTTATGGCCACCACAGAGCTTTGCTCTGGACAGTGTGGCATTCCTGCTCTGCCCACAGTGAGTGCAGCCATCCAGAGCAATCCTGTACCTGGGATGCAAAAGTCCAGGCAGGGCAACATGAGCCAAGGTCACCAAGTGCCCTTTGGTCAAATTTTGTGGCTTATGACAGGCAAGTCCTGAGTTTACAATGGGCAGAAAGGGAAAGGAAGCGATTCAGAGAGGACACAATGAACACAGTACAGCCTTGCTGGAAGCAAGTATGCAGGGACAGAAGTGTTATTTAGGAAACAAATCCAACTGAATTCTCACACAGCTGGTGGCAACAAGAAAAAACCAACATGCTGTATCGAGAGGGAAGTAAATGCTCATTAGTGATGTGGGAAGGATTGTTGGTTTTGAGAGCCCTTCTGCTGAAGAGGCCACATGGCTGTGTTTCCTTGATGCCTCCTCTTTCCAAACAGTAATACTTAGAGGTCTTGAAGATAGGTCCTACCCAATCCCCAGAGATATCTGAAAAGCGATCTCACCAGGAACATGAATGAGAGCACATAACTACTTCCTGTGTGACTGGCACGATGCACAGAAGCTAAGAGAGGAGACTGACTAAAGACATCCTGAAGACCACCTCTACCACACACATAAGCAGAGCTGAAAAGATCAACTAAATTGATGAGGTAAACTGTTGAGGGGAAGGAACAAAACAGACACCTCAGGCACTTTCATTCCCCATCCTGAAATGCCAGTACTGGGACAGGTTTTCCCTACTAAATACAAACAAACACTCAAATACCAAATATAGTTCATGCTTTTCAGGGGACAGGAAGCAGCAGAAACATCTGAGGTCACAAGTCAAGATAAGTCACTCCTCTATTGACGGTATGTTAAGAGGAACAGCAGAAAAACCAACCTGGAACATGTTGACATCGAGAGCTCTCACTGGTCCCGTGTGCTTGTCTTTCTGGGCGATTATTACCTCAGCCTCTCCATCTATGATTTTGGCTGGGTCATACAGAATGACATTTCCATTTTCACCCCCAGCAATAAGGACTCCAGACACTCTGTCCCCCGAGCTCATGCTGTGAGGGCCCCAGATCAGCTTGTGGTACCTGTAAGACACAGAGATCCCCACAGTCTTAGAACCATCCACCACCAGCTCCCCATAGGCTGATACATCCCATTTTTCCTCACCCCAGCTAAAGTCAGAGAAAAGCACTGCCTGCATTTTTCCCTTAGGACGAGTCTCTGCACTTACAACCCCTTCCATCAGGAAGACATGCCCCAATTCTGCTCATTAACAAGAGGCACGACATGCACAACCAATAACCTGCAAACTGATAACATCTCTAATGTCCTGGCTGCAAAATCAGGTAAGCGCTCCCAACTACAACAGGAGTAATCAAAGTAAGGGCTGTAAGCCCATCCAGCCACAGCCTAGAGAAAAACCTCTGTTATTTGCGAGCAGCTTCATGCAGGAGAAGAAACAGGTGAAACTAGAAAAATTCCATATCCGTGCTTTTGGATGTGCAAGTGTTTTGTCTGCCATACCAGGGGCTCAGCACGTGGTTTACTCACCTCACAAACACATCCCTTGGACCACAGCCTATTTTTAGGCTAAACCATAAGGAATCAAACACACTTCCAAAAATTAAGAACTTTCACACTATTGTGTCCATCTGTAAATACTCAAATTCCCTTCAACTAAATTAACTTCCTACATGAGCAAAACAGGATTCCTGTGTCATGCAAAGAATGAATATCTTCTACATAAAATGACACAGCCACCTGTCAGCTCTTATGCAAGCAGAAAGCAAACTTGCATTGACTGGAAGGTGGCAAGGAGCTACCTCAGCATTCACTGTAATATCATTAATCTCTTTGTTATCTCTGGACAATCTTCAAGTGGTTTCTTTAAACCACAGCAACTTTAGCATGGTAAGATAAATACAGCAGAAAGCTACCCAAAGAGCATATGCTGGGTGAGAAATACTGTAACAGCCAAGTGTTCAGGCTCCCAGTGTTGAGATTACAGCAAGGGTTCATCAAAGAACAATGCTACAAATGGAAATTCCTCTGTGATATCAGACAGACCCATTCCTGGGTATGATTTTTATGCTTCTGCACCTAACTCTGCAAGTTTACAAGAAATTAAGTGACTGACAGGGTTGTCCAGGCACCACCAGCAAGACTGAACAGGACTTAAGATAACCCAAAACAAACACAGGAAACAGTGAGGAACAAAACCCAAAAATTAACTGTGCAATTACTTTTCTCTTGCCCTTTACTCTTTCCAAGATAAAGTAAGGTTCTATAAAAGCAGCACAAAACTTTCCTGGGAGGGCAATTAAGGATTTATCTTTTGTGGGTCTAACCACCAGGACATTTTCATTTGCTGCAAACCAAAATATAGCCTGACGTATACACTGCTATCTAATCTTTAATTAAAAACAAACAAACAACCCTCAGCCTCCTTTATAATGCATTTTCTGGGGCAAAGTCAAATCCTCATGTTGCTGGTCAAGGGAGTTACTTTACAAGGAGCACTGCATCCTGGCTCTAAGGAGTGCTTCTAGAAATTTAGTAAGCAAATGGCAAGTTTTGAAGAATCTCAGTTGTAGTTAAAACAATGTAGAACAATGAAACTCAAAAATCCAACATTGTGTCCTGCTCTGAGCAGGTCAGTAGGACATGTTGACATCAGCTCTGCTCACAGAGCAGGGCATTTAAAAAGGGACTGTGGCTGTTGCAGATCTGCCAGACAGCTGCTGAAAGTGCTGCTGAGATGGAAACTGGATGCTCTGATGCTAACAATATTTGTCTGGATAAGCCCATGGTAAGGAACTAACAGCTAAGTGGAGCTGTGCAGCCAGGGATTTGGCTTCCAGCTGTGGGAACACACACAACATGACCCAAGTTAGCTATGTTACAGGAGTCCCCCTGAAATACCTAAATACAAACACGATGGCGCAATATGAAAAGTCGATATCACGTTTTCACTATTTCACATTTTCTTCTGTTGTCTTGTGAATCCCAGAGGCTTCCTGAGGTAAAGGGTCCACACACACACTCAAAAATTTCTATTTATGTCAAAGCATGAGCTGCTTGCTTGGAGTCCAAGCTCATTGCCCCACAATATCAATCACACTCACTTGCCTTCACCTTTCAGAGCTGAACATCTGCTTCTCTCCTCAAGTGCAGACAAACCACATGAACTGACATTTCCACACTACATGCAACAGTTCCACACACTTTACTTTTCCCTTACAACGTTGCCTACCTGTGTGAGGAGGAGAATGTGGCGCAGCTCTTCATATCCAGTGAAGGGTCTGCTAAATCCAGCTCAAATATTTCTAGAGAAGCACTTGTACTGAAGGTTGCATCCAGCTGCTGAGCTGATGTACCTGTGAGGAAGCACATCTGGCAGTGAGAAAGATACAATACACAGAGCAGTAACTGCAAATGCAGCACAAGAAGGGGAAGGAAAACATCATCCTTTCAAAAAAGATCCTGAGATGGGATCAGGCTTCTGTTGCTGTTACTTAGATGTAGTTCCACACAGCTCTCCTCCCCAGGGTTCCCCCTTTGGGTGTTTTTTAATGAGTGTGAGCAGGAAGAGCTTTGGGCAAGTACCTCTCCCTGATGATGCACAGAACACGATCAAAGTTACAAAGCAGCCACAAGTGACTAGTGCTTACAACTGATGTCACCTTTCCCTGGCAGAAAGAGGAGGATGCTTGCTGTCACTTGCAGAACACAAAGCACATTTTTATCAGCATAATGAGAACTCCACTCAAAGCATCAGAACATATACCCCACTCCAGCCCTCAGGACACAGAGCAACTCCTACAACTGTCAATAATGGCCCCTTCATGGCAGCCACAACACACAGCCCGAGGTCTGCTAGCACATGCTTCCCAAAAAACTCACCTGTGGCCAGGTAAATGGGGTGCTGCTGGGCAGGGCTCCATGCCTGCATGGCAGTACGGTCTATTTCCTTCAGCTTCATTTTGCTGAAAAGTAAGACCAAGAAAGGTGATGCTTGAATGGTGCAGGGTGAGACTGCACTGCCACAGATTCAGGAGCTGCATTAGGACTTGGCAGAAGCAGCCGGAGGGACCGTTTTCCTAAAGATATCCCACAGACAGACACCAAAGCCATCGTCTCCAGAGCACACCCGGGGGGAGGGGAGCAATAACTCTCCATTGGCAGGGTAACATTGACACGTAGAGGAAACTGACGAGTGCTGAACACAACACAGGAAAACGTGGGCAAAGCTTCAACAGCTGTGAAAAACCCTCTTCTCACAGCATCAAGGCATCGAGCACCCTACAGCAGCTTTCTGCCTTAACCCACGAAATAAACCCAGCCCCGGGAAGACCCTCCCCAGACCTATGCCGTCAAACACCCTCAGCGGCTCATTTCTGCGTTCTATTTCAGCACCCTAGGGCTCCCCGCGCCTCAGGAACACCCTGCGCGGCCGGCGGGACCGCCACCCTCGCCCCGTTTCCGACAGGGACCGGAGGAAAACAGCTGTAAACCAGAGGATTTCCCCGTCCCTGCCTCACCTCGGCGTCCCCGGCGCTCACCCGTCCCCGAACCGCTCCAACGTGGCAGCCCCGGCACCGCCTCCCGGCCGCCACCGCCTTCCGGGCGCGCCCCGCGGCTTCCGGGCGGCGGCAGCAGGGCCGCGCCTTCCCGGCACGGGGAGCGGCGGGAAGCAATGGGGAGCGGCGGGGGGTGGTGGTGGTGGGAGGGTGTGTATGGGGATGTGCGGCCGCCTCGTTTCGCGGGTGTCCTCCGTATCCCTCGGGGCGGGAGCAGCCATCAGCCCTGGGGAAGAGGGAGACTGGTTAGGGGCGCCGGGATCGGGGGAAGGCGGGGGGCAGCGCCGGCAGCGCGGGGGCCGCGGTGCCGCCTGTCCTCAGCTCAAGGGCAGTAATCATGGCGTGCTCATGATGTGAACAGCAGTGAGGCTCATCACG
>VXAD01006250.1:699168-744175 GCA_013399195.1 Dicrurus megarhynchus
TGCCGTGTGCCGTGACCTCCCCTCTCCCGCCAGGAGCCGCCGGGCGCCGGCCGGAGGAGGAGCAAGACCACCGGCCGAACGCTGAAGCAGCCGCTGCCCAGCCCCCCCGCCGGGGACCACAACTACAGCCTGCAGGGACAGCGGGCGGCCGAGCCGCGGCCGGACGCCCCGCGGCAGCAGCAGCAGCAGCCCCCGGCCGCCGGGAGATGCGGCCCCGCGCAGCAGCGCAGAACCGTGCCGAGCATCCTCAAGGAGCTGGCGGAGAAGCGTCAGCTTTCTGAGGAAATCGTGAGTTTGCTGAAGGCGCAGTTTTCAGGTACTGCTGGGGACGCTTGCTGAGGCAGAGTGCACTCCCTCGCCCCGGTTTCATGTCTTTGCTTAACCCGTGCCAAGGAAGAGGTGAGGCACGGTGGTATCGTTGCTGAGCCCTACACTTCACACCAGACACGCTCTGGACAGAGTTGTGCCAGAGGCCACGCTGTTGCCTTGTATTCTGCAGTGTATTTGTGTCATGCATCCCTCTGTTACCACCCATTTATTTGTTTCACTAAAGTTGACCTTCTGTGATTTCTTAAACAGATTTGCCTCGAGAGTTGCACAGCTGGAGGCAGATGGCAGACTACTCACCAGAAATGAAGCAATTTGCTTGTCTTCTCCACCTCTACCATATTAAGGCTTATGATTACCTACGGAAGATTCTTCCCCTCCCTCATCCTTACAGCCTGACAAAGCAAGTTTTTATTCATTCAATTCAGAATGTATTTCCAAGTACTTGTATAGAAATAGGTGTAACAGATCTGTCCTGAAGATATTAAGCAGTGGTAATTTTCCCTGCTTTGTTTTTAGTAGCAGGAGCAGAGTAAAAAGGAAACACCAAGAAATGTGGATACCCTTCACCTCAGAGAGCTGGAATGTGTTCCTGCATGTGGGTCACAGCCTAAGAGTAACACACCTGCACTGTGTCCCAGGCTGCTATCAGAATTTATTGCCTGAAGCTGCCTGAACAAGGCTGAAGAAACTCTCCCCCTGCAGGTTTAGGGTCTCAGACTCCGTTAGGGCAGTTAGAGGAATCCCAGGGGATACACACAATCCGTGCCAGCCTGATTCAGCTTCCTGCTAGGAATCTGCTGAAAGGGGTGCTGGGAGTAGTGGATGGAGTGTGTTGAGAAGAGTACCATACCCCATGGACTGCTGAGGGTTTCACATCTTCCAAACTGGATTACGATGTCCGATGTGGAGAAAGTGGAGAAGGAGAGCAGACTGGTGTTGCTGGCCCTCTGCATAGCCTGATTTGCATTTCTATGTCTGGTTTAATTTTTTTTTCCCTTTTGTCATGAGATCTTAGAAAAGGCAGGAAGCTGCTTTGTTACTTCCCTGCATGGTCAGTACTTTCCTTGGCTTCCTGTCACTAGGGTGAGAGAAAAGAAACTTGGATTATGCATGAAGGAAAGCAGAGCTGCCTTCTTTGCCCTGCGTGTCTCAGCGTGCTCTGCAGCTCTGGGCATGGCTTACTGGTAAAAAGTGCTGTCTGGTGCGTCAGCTTTTCCAGAATCACGTCTCCTAATTACATCCTCCCTTTTTCTTTTTTTCCAGCTGGCTGTGTAGTAACGAGGCTGCTGCAGGCTTCAGCAGTGACATTTTTCTCCGGCTTCAGGAAAAGGTGGAGAGAGGGGATCAGGCCTACCGCTACTGCGCCGTGCTGGTACAGGACATGTCCCTGCAGAAGCAGCGGGAGTGGGACCCGCAGACCAAGCAGCTGACGGGCTTCGTTGACTTGGGAGCAGGCACCCTCGATGCTGACGAAGCTCCGCTGGCATCGGAAGCGATAATCCTCATGGCAGTGGGCATGTCGAGCCCTTGGACAGCTCCCCTTGGCTATTTCTTTGTGAACAGCACTTCTGGCCACTTCCTTGCTCAGCTCCTTCGTCAGGCCATCAATAAGCTGAACAACATTGGGATCGTGGTCCTGGCTGTCACATCAGGTGCCTCTGCTTGCGGTGCTGAGACTGCCAGAGCTTTGGGGATCAGGATAGATCCCAAAAGGAGTCAGTGCACTTTCCAGCATCCACCCGGTTCTGCTCACAGCGTTGCATACTTCTTTGACGTTTGTCATGCCCTCCTGCTGATAAGGAATGCTCTGCAATGCTTCCAGAAGGTGGAGTGGCTCGGTGACACCGTGTGGTGGCAGCATGTGGTGGAGCTGGCAGCTTTGCGGGAGCAGAGGGTGTTTGAGCCGTGCAGCCCTGAGTCAGGTAGGGCTGGGAGTAAAGGGAGTTACCATCTGAAGGTCAACCTTGCTACCCTGCTGTTCAGCGAGGGTGTTGCTGAGGCGCTGGAACACTTCCAGAAGCTGGGCCTGGCCTCATTTCAGAACTGCAGTGGGACTGTCAAGTTTGTGCGTCTGCTGAGCTCTCTGTGCAATGTATTTTATGGCAGAGGTCCCTGTGGAAAGGAGCCTTTGCTAGCTGGAAATTACACCAAAATAAGCAACCTCCTCGATGAGGCCAAGAGCTTCTTTGTCAACTTAACAGACTCTGTAGGGAGATACATCATTAAGAGCAAACGCAAATTAGGATTTCTGAGCTTCTTGCTAAATGCTGAAAGCCTCAAGTGGCTTTCCTCCAACTATACGTGTCCAGAAGGCACTCCTTCCCACCACCTCCGCACACATGCCTTCAGCCTGGACCCTCTGGAGCAGTTTCTCAGGGCCCTCCAGCAAGCCTGTGGCAGCAGTGGCAGCCCCACCTGCACTGTGTTCCAGGCTGCTTACCACAAACTGCTGGCCAGCTGCAGCCTGGCACCAGGCTCACTGCACAGCGGTGGCAATGCAAGCCCCTGGGACAGATCCCTGTCTCGGAGGAGAGATCTGACCCTGGGCAGCATTCGTGCTCAGTATCACCCAGCTCCTGCGAGGACTCTGGCCCCAGAGTACCCCTACAGTGCAGGCTTGCTTTTGCCCAGCTCTGCCCTGAGCAACGCGCTGACAGATCTGTCGCTGTACACACAGAGCCTCGCCTGCACGGCTGGCTGGGTGGCTGAGCAGCTGGCCTTGGACTTGCAGTGTGAGGCTTGTCTTGCCTCTCTCTTTGAGGCAGATGAGAGCAGGCTAAGATGCAGGTCAGTGCTCTACATCAAAAAGTTAGGTGGTGTGAGTCTGCCCTCAGCCAGTGTGCACCACATAACAAGCATTTCAGAACAAGTCCTAAACTGGTATGGCAAAGTAGGAGGTGCCGACAAAAATACCAAGCTGTGCCATTTGACTCTAGAACAGAAAGTCTTCCAGGAGCTTCTGGGAGAAAGCCCCCTCTTTCCCACCCTCACAAACCATTTATTTGAGGAGGACCTGAGCATCAACAACCACTACACAGTCTTAGTAAAGGAAATAACACGGTGTTACTTAAACATAAGAACAAACCCTGCCCCACACCTGAATTTGAAATACCCTTGTGGAAGGCACAGATTGAAGAGACTGAAGGGAAAGCATCTGTCTCCATCACCACTGGGTAGCTGTCAGTCAAGCTAAACCCACACAGGGTCTAGCTGAGTACTCTGCTGTTCCAAGGATGGCTGTTCCTGCTAAGGCTCAGTGCTGGACAGATCTAGGCAACATGTGAGCAAACAATGCTGGCAAAACCAGTGTTGATAACCAGTGGTGTTTTGGGCCATTCCAAACCCCCTAAGCAGAGTTTAACTGAGCAAAGCAAGGAGGTTTATCTGATCCTGTGTTCCTTCTAGCAATCCTGCAAACCAGCCACATATGAAACTTGCGTGGCAGGTCAGGATAAGCAATGGCTGCTCAAGGTGCCTGGCGCAGTGGTAGGAGACTCTGCAGTGGCCTCTGGAAGTGCTGGGTGGCTTTAGTGGTGTGAGTGCTCTTGCCAGGAGAAAACTGATGTGTATTTGATGGAGTTGTGGGGGAATCACATGACTGGCACTTTGATTTCACCAAAACAGATGTGCTTTATAAAAGCTGGAGGCAAGAAAGCTTGCAGAGCTTCTACTTAAATAGGAAAATAAAGATGTGAAAAGAAAGTGGCACTCAAGTTGTACACAAGCTCTAATCTCCTTTCCAACATGTCTCATCAAACAGCTAAAGAAGCTACAAGAAGTCTAGAGCCTTTGGGTTGGTGCTGAGCCTGTGCCCAGACTGTTGTGTCCAGTGGCACCCAGGAGCACCAATACCCTCCTCCCTGGGCAGGAATCCCATGGTGTGCTGCAGCAGGGCAAGCATTTCAGGTCCCATTTCATGGCCCCATCCTCCCATGGCTGGCCTGTGTCCTGCAGGCCAGGGCACAAGGCAGTCTCATTTTGATGTTTCCACTGATCACTTGAACCAGAGCTTCGATGCCACCAAGCAGGACAGGCTTCTTCAGTTCATTTCCATGGCAAGGAAGCTGTGTCCAGTGCTTTGCCTGGAACAACAAAGTTTGGCATAACTGCTGCTAAGGGGTTTCCCTTTGCCATGCAGAACAGCAGTTGCATCCATAGAGATGGAAGGCAGCTAATTCCCACAAAACTTGCTCTTCAGTCACATTCAAGATCCATGATGGAGCTGGGATGAAAAATGGTGATCTGCCAGATCCTAGGGCAGTAATAATATTAAAGGTACCATTCTGCCTACCAGTGACTTGACAAAACTGTCCCTGGTTGCTTTGGGTTCCTCCCTGCCTTAGCTCTACTCACTCATGGTAGGAGCAGAACTGCTGCACTCAATCCCTCAAGCTGTGCTTTGAGAGCAGCAGCACCACAGAACTTCATACAAACACTGCTGGGAGGAACAAACCAGAACCTCTAGGCTTTTTTTTCCCCCCAATCCAAATATCTATGCAAAAAGCCATGTTGAAGCCAACACTGTCATGGAGCCATTCCAGCTTACAAGAGACTTTGCAGGAAACTATTCCTTCCCCTCTATATGGGATTTTTGGGACAACTAGCAAAATGCTGCTGCTGAAATCCCAGTGACAGATTGGTTGCAGGGTTGGAACACTTGCATTGCCTCCACCTCCAGCCCCGAGATGAATAGTTAGGAATTGTGCCATGGATTGCTGTGCATGACAGCACACCAGTAACCAAGGGATATTTATCTCTGGTAGGATTTGGTCTCACACTGAAAATCCAATTCAGTACTTGCATCAGAAGTGGACCTAGTGTTAACAATTTATTCTGATATTTCAGTGCCAAACCTTCTATGTATATTTGTCAGTGCTGAAGCAAAGGAGTGCAAAAAAAATCATATTTACAGAATAGTATAAATGTTTATTTTTTGTGATTTATCTGACTGTTTTATTTGTACAATATAGAAAAGTGTATTCTTTGAATAGGTCTTGTAAATATAAATTTAATTTTTCTACTTTTGGATGTAAACAGAACTATAAAATGAACCCTTGCCCCATTCCCAATTATTTTTTATGTAACTGGATGAACTTGACTGTTAATCTTGTCCAGCAGTTTGATGCAAATGGCTAAGGAAGTACAAAAACCAATTAATACACTCTACACCAGGGAGAGGGGAGAGAAGAATCCAAGCTTAATATTTGAGAAAGCTTGTTCAAAACAAATAGAAGAACTAAGAACATTTGATTGCACCTTCAAAGTCTTTACAAGCAAAATATTCTCCAGCAATGCCATCATACATAATTACAACTGTAATCTAAATTTCACAAGTGCTTTTGCACACTGTATATAAATACACATCACAAAAGGTGCAATTTAGAGTAAGACACTGAATATATACAAAATTAACACGGATTGAAGTCTAAACAAAAGGCATATTGCAATCTGTTTGAAAAATAATGTAAGTAGGTATTACTTTATTCACTTACACTAATTTACATTTATACAAATCTTACCGGACAGACTATATTAGATCACTAGAAGGGAACGGAATATCCGCACTATCTACAGGTAAAGTTACTGCACTGATTTTTTAGTAAATCCAAGTCCTAATTATGAAAAAACATGGCATTTACTTACACGAGAGATGGATTCCCTTTTCAGAGATATGCACAAACATTGCTATTTATGCTCAGGGAGATGTCCTTAGCAGACAGAGCCCTTCAGGCAGTGACTGGCAGGTCACACCTGGTCTGTGAGCCTACCACTGCTGCTGGCTGCCTCCCAGGCATTTCACGGAGGCAGCAGAGAAGGGTCAAGGGCCTTCTGCTCAGTGCACAGGGCTGGGAGGTGAAGCATCCTCTCACCCTATTGCCTTCACACACACAGGCACGTATCTCTGCTGCTGGTGTGCCTAGCCCCTACCTCTCCCCAGCCTGGCCCTGCTAGAAAACCTGGAGAAAGAGCTCTGCTGCATTTCTCTGTATTTACAGTTTTATAGAAGGAATACAAAATCCCTTTTGGAAAAAAACATAGCTAGTTCAGGCTGCAGTGAGACAGGTAATAAAAAGGCCTGTGATTAAACATGGTTAATGGATCTTTATGATGGGTAAGTAACCTACTAGGTTAATTCTGCAAATGTGTTCCACTATCAAAAATGTGATCTGAGATTGCCTGTAACAAATACTGAAAAAAATCCCCTGCCTTAGTCTATACCCAGCTATAGTTGATTGCCCCCCATTTAGTGTAAAAGGATCTGTGTCTGTTTTTGTAGTAATCCTGATTCTGTGCTAGTACTTTCTCTGATCACAGCTCTCACAATTATTCTAAACAACACTAAAAGAGCCCTTATGCCAAGTAAATTGCCAGCATGGAGAGAAGCAGCATGCTGAATACCCACAGCCAGGCTGAACATGATCCCTACCTGCGTTTGCAAGTCGATTCAGATGCAGATTGTCATCTCCCATGACTTAAGCTTCTCAGGCCTAAACACTCTTCCAGGGTTACAGCTTGATCCTAGAAAACACAACGGACTGCACAGCCCTACTTCCAGTGAGGGATTAGGCTGCTGCAGACCTCTGAAAAACCAATCTTCACCTAAACAACAGTACCCACCTGCTACACACTTAGGTAACACTACGCTGGGCAGACAGTCTGGCATTGTGGCGTGGCTGCTCTCCCTCACTTCTGAGGACAAGCCACTGTCTTAGCCTTCAAGTTCCAGCTTAAGAAACACCTGAGCACTCCACTCAATTCCTATCAAAAATTCCCCATAATGCCATTCACCTCTATACTCCTTGGGCCCTGCTCCAGAAACACTCTCCATGACTTGCTCAGTGCTAAATCTGCAAGCAACCCCTCTGTATTACTGCCTATGTATCTCACAGTGCTCCATGCACTAAAGGAACATGCTGTGTCAGGTCCTAAATACAAGTACTACTTCCATTTAGATGCTTATTTCTGCATATTTCCTTTCAGAATTATCTTGGATACACTGGTACCTCCATATTACAGGCCCGTCAGCAAAAGCATGATCTGGCTGTTGACATCACCTGTGTTTTCCTGTATGCACAGCGATGCAAATCCATACACTGCAAATAATATATATTATAATAATTTATATATGCCCTTCAGACAATTATTCTGGGGGAAAGGGGAGAACACACCTAATTTTTAAGAAACCCAGGGTAAAAGCTGTACATTGGGAAGAAGAACTGACCTTTAGGCATTGTCTTAAGTAGAAGAGGATTTAGCTAAGATTTAAAAGGCTCTACATCTTGTTATAAAAGAATTTCTTGTTTCAATCTTACATGGGTCAATTTACAACAAGCACCAAATTAACAAATATTATTAAATCCTTTATGCTAAACCAAAGTGTCCCTGTGCCTTAAGTGTTCTGTTCAGTCCGCTTCATTGTGGCTCATGTGCATGAGTCAGCAGTTCATGGCACAAGGGTCACCTTTGGACTTCCCTGCAGAGCTGATAACCCTCATCAGACAGCGTCCAAACTCTTCCAGGATCATGCGCTCTGCCGCAGCTTTGGACTTGCCCATCTTCTCCGCTTGCTCTGCCTGTGCCAGGAGGCATTCACAGGTTGCATCGGCCACCTCCTTGGTGACAAACGTAAAGGGCAGCCTGAAACAAAGAAACATTCACTTAGTCACTGCAAAAACACACGAGGCACCTAACTCCGGAGCTGGCAACTTTTTAGTCCGAGGGCTGACGAGATTTCATCTGTCCCATTGCTTCCAAGAGCCTTTAGAAAGTGAGTAAGCCTCAGTTAACAGCCAAATGAACTGGTGGGTCAGTATCCCACTGTTACAGGAATAAAGTGTTCCATTCACCTGGCTGCTCCCACCTCTACAGCTTACACAGACAAGGCTCAGAGATGACAGGGACATACCTGTCACAAACATCAAAAACCCGCACTACAAACAACTCAAAGAGGGTGCAGCATTAACTTACTTCCCACCACCACTGCTGAGTGCTGGTGTTGGCCTTGTCAGCAAGTCTGAGATCTGGGAAGATAACTTGGTCTTTGCAGCAGTCTGCTGCTGGACCCTGACTTCTGCAGCATCTGCTAAATGCATCAATGTCTTTCGCTCTGGGCTTTCTTCAAAATTTTTACAGCCAATGCATTTGCATATGGAAGAACACATGATTTTTGCCTGAAAGAAACAAACAAAACATAAGAAACCTGTTGCAAGTTTGATTCCCCTTATGAGAAGCCACAACAAAAAGGAGATTTTGTTTTAATCTCTTACCAATTAACCACCAGAACAAACTTCCGAGTAGTAGTTTTCTCTCTAAATTCTTACCTCTGAGGTGAGGCGCCTTCCCAGAATATATACTTGAATCAAATCATAGAATCATAGAGCACAGAATGTAAATCAGTGGTTTCCCACTCATCCCTTTCTTCATCAACCTCCAGTTTCCAGTGGAATTTAGACAGTAGAGCTTTGAGAAAGGTCAGTCTACACTGTGTCTACATCTACAGACTAATCAGTTAGCAGATGAAGTAACAACAACTTTTGCTTTTGAATTCCACAAATACAATCTATCCCAGAGCATCTGTGGGATGCTGCTTCAACTCCTCCTACAGAGTTGGTACAGTAGATTTCTTTAGGAAATGGTGTTATTCAGAAAAAGAACAAATTCAAGCCTAAGTCCAAAGTTGCTAAATTGTTTAAAATTAAAATTACAGAACAGTAGTGATCAATTTTTCCATGTACATGGCTTTTTATGTGCAAACTGCTGGGAGGAGAGGTAACATTATAGGAATGGAAAAGAACAGAAAACGCTATAGCAATACAAGGAAGACACAAAGCAAATGAGAGATGTCACTGCACTAAAGGGGAAAAGCTACTACCTTTCAAATGAGATAATGCTTCATACCTCGTAACACTCGCAGTAGTTTTTGAGACATCCCGAGCGTTTACAGTTACACCCTTTGCTGTGCCTCCGATCTGATTCTCCTTCCTTTCCTTTCCCTATTTTGGGCTTGAAGGCTTCAGGGTTTCTGTCGAGGCAGGCCTGTCAATGCAGACCCAAAGGGTCAGTCATTGCATGCAAGGAGCAGAATTTAGAGGTGCAATAAAAGAACTTAAGCCTTGCACATGTGGGAGGAGATCACGGCATTATACACCCACTCTGCCCCGCTCTGGAGCTTCAGAAGAAAGAAGCTAAATGGCTTTGGTCCCGGAGACAGGGGAAGAGGCCCCTCACCTTTATTGCTTTTTGCCTATCGTTTTCATGGTCCAGGTTGTTGTAACAATTTGTACAGTTGCAGTTATTGCAGAATTCACCATTTGCAAAACAGTCACAATACCTGAAAGAGAAGATGCAGAAGGCATTTGTAAACGTGACCATTACATTGGTGTGTGAGTACTGACAGCAGTAGCAGAAGTTCCTACTCTGACACCAATACAGGTAAGGGTCACCCTATGCTCAACTCCACATGTACAAGCAGTACCAGCCTCACTGCAGAGCCAAAATCCTCTAGTGCAGGTCTAGCTGCTGTCTAAAGACAGGTGGAGCTCAAGGGGGTCCACCTGAGCTTATCACATAGCACAGGTCCCCTGTGCAGCAAGAGAAGCTAATGAGACTCCTGGGTCACCCTCGTATTGTGGGCCATCCTGCTGCAGCCAGCTCACAGCCAGTTCCTGACCCAGTCAGTCCAAATCAGCCCTCAGGAACTCTCATACAGCCAAAACAAAAGGCAAGCAGTTGGAGTGCCAGTTAACAGGCAAACTAGCCCAGTAACGAGCTTTTTTTAGTTAGTTTTGCCCATAGGCTGGGATGAAAGAATAGAAAAGGAATAACAATTGGTACATCTAAGAGGCTTTGAGGCACAGGTAACCAGGGGAAGGATCTGAACGAGGATAAAGCTGACTTTTTAAAGGGACAAATATATGAACAAAAACCAGCAAAACATGGACAGGGAAAGCCAATCACATTGACATGCCTCTTACGTATCTCTGGTGCCTCCCATCAAAAACATCTCACCAATCCCACAGATCTGATACATGGAACTAGCACATTCATCTCCAGCTCAAATACGGCTTTAGGCCACAACAAACTCTCTGACATGTTTCAATGCTTCCAGGACCACCTCCAGCTAGAGCTAAAAACTACTGATCCTCTTCACTTGCTTTTCAAATCCTGCTGGGAGTGTATGGTCATTTTTTGGAGCCTAAACCCATTGCTAAACTGGCTTTCTGTGGCTTGCCCAGCCTAGCACTACACAGACTCGATTAGGGTTGCCCTGGAGTCCACTACAACCCTTCATCAGGTTGAATTGGATTTTGGAGATTTTTAGCATCTTGAATGGTTCTCAGTCTTGGTCTTGAATGTTTATGGGACATACTAAATCAAAAGCTTTTATAAACTGTAATAGCTCTGCTTTCTTTTTTAAAATTCAGCGGTGGAATAGTCCTGCTTTCCAAAACAAACAGTGCCAGCATCAATCCAGAATATAAATGAGCAAATAACTTACCTGAGTTGACTTTTTTGTAGAATTGGCTATGTGCCTACCTTCAATGTGCATTTGGGAAAAAACAAGTTCCCCTCCAGACAGAAAAAAGGTTTTACTAGTTAGAAAGCACCTGTGCCAGAGTGAAATAACTATTTGCTCTGCACCAACGCTCTGCCACTTGAAGAAACAGTGACAGTGATTTACAAGAAAAGTTTGTTTCCAAACAGCATTCTGTACGTGCAAAGTATCACCGGTGAGGCCATTATTCTCCAGGAATTTCTAGTGCACATTCAGATACCAAAAGCTAAAACCCTACACATCTAACATACATTGGGCACTGTGAGGTCAGTCATGTATGTAAAATATCTGAAAAGCAGCTGCACATCTTCCTGCCATGCAACAGACAAGTTTGGGACTAGGAAGCACAGGACACACCTCCCCATATAGAGGTGGGGTGCACTACACAAAAAGACACCTGAGCTTAAAAGTTTAAATACACTTCTTAACTTGGGTTCTGATGTCATTGCATCACTTCCCCTTGAAGTACCACACCCCTGATTTCCTCTTCATTGTCTAGGATTCAGGGAACCACAGATTAATTTCAGTATCTCCTCCCATTCCTGTCCCAAAAGTATCAGTAAACTGACTTTGCCTCAAGGTGAAGAAACTCTCCTCAGCTTCAAATGCTTTTGTGTCAAATTCTTACAAATACATGGAATGGAACTGCCAAATATCTCATGAATAAGCAAGAGTCAGACCTATCAGTGAAGAATCACTTGTCTATATAGTCCTTTAATAGAATATACACAGCCCATTTTTTCTGAAGTATTTGAGCCAGCATGGTATTACTGAAGCACTTCACCAAAGTATAGCAAATGCCCATGAATGATACCACGAGATGCCATTTCACTCATGGTACCAACAACGCAGCCAGAGCTGCTGAGTGGAGTTGGCTCCACCACGCAATAAGGTGCATGGTGCAAAATTAGATGTTTTCAAATTTTATGGTCCATATAGCTCACAGGAGTTGCAAAATACACAGGCTCTGCAACATCTCCATCAATATCCACCTTAAATCAGCATCTAGACATAAAATTTCTGACCTACTTAAAACCGTTATATTCTGATACTTGGCACACTTTTGTGATGTTAAAAATAAGGCTTAAAAGACAGAAACTGTACCAAGCTGTACTTACAATTTCAAACACAGAGACTTGGTACAATTGCAAGGCTTCCTGGGGCGGTTTGCAGACTCAGAAGAAATTATTCTGTGGGGGAAAAAGGGCATTTATATACACACATTTTTATCAGTTTCTTCCTATTTTAAATTCATGTAAACAGCTCATAATAAAAACTTTGAAAAAAATCTTTATATTCCCCTTGCATTAGGTTTTTGGCTGAGTGTGTTTAAGTAACTATTATAAATAGTGCCTTTCCAACCCAGAAAGAGATGGATTATTTGCTGCAAATTTGGATACATGCCTGAAGTAGAAACTAGGCTTTAAAGCTAGAGGAAGCATAACTAAAAACTGGAGTCAGGGAAACCTTCCCCAGAATCCCTTCAAGTGCAGTGGGACCAGATCCAACCAAGATTCACACAACATGGTCCTGCCTTTTCTTTTGTTCTACTCGGAATTAAAAAAATCCTCAAACCTCAAAAAAATCCCCTCTGGAATAATGGGAAAGCAAGCCAAACCATGCTATTCAGTTTATAGATAAATTTTATAGTAGACACAGTCTTTAACTGCTCCTAAAACTTGGATTTTGTGACACTAATCGCTTCTGATGAGATTTGTTCCATCCCTATCCAGCAATTTCTGCACGTAATACCAGGGAGATTAAATCAAACCCATTCATTTGAATAGCTGCTTCGGGATTTGGGATTAGTTTGCATCAGTTGAGGCTACAGCAACAAAAAGCACCTTCACGTTCACAATTTCCAGCAAACAGTAACACAAAAGGGCTGTGCAGAACAGCTAAACCTGCTGGATTGGCAAAGGGAAAATAATATATGTTAGCTGTTATTTTCATCCTTAAAGGAAAATTGCAAGACTGAAAAAACCCAAAGCCTCCTATCAAGATCCATTTTGCTGTTTGGCTGAATTTCTGCATGTGTTAAGCACCTAGCTTATATGTTGTACAGAACCCCTTTGCAGCAATGTTGAGAAATAGTTGAGGCCTGTAGCTCATACGTGTTGTTGCAAAATAAAAAATGAGCAACAGGGAGCTTTCAGGTCAACTTCCTGCTATATGAATTCAAAAACAGAAAGGAAAACAGCTTTGATCAAGAGATCAAATTGGCTCAGTTGTCAGAGAGATCCACACCCTTCAGTCAGAGGTAATAACCACACCACAGCAGACTTGAGTGTCTTGGAAAATTCCCCAAACCAAACTCCAATACCTCATGCTTATTCAAGCAGCCTATTCTACAGGCTTTGGGATTTTTTTTTTCAAAACACTCACCCATTAAATGGCAGCCGTGCCTGGGACTGGACACTGGATGTCCCTGTGAAGCCAGTGTTGCTCGCTATAGATACATACGATGACTGTTGTAGCTAACAAAACAAAAAGGTTAATGCCTGACACGAAAGAAATTAAAGTATACACAAGAAGATCTGTAACCAGTCTTTAAATTAGCTTTCCAGATATTGATATAAAAATAACTTGTTTCTAAGTACACTTTTAGACACTTACAGAACTTGGACCAGGTGGCAATCTCCTACCTCCATACTTAGCATAAAAATACTATTTTAGATTATATTTTTGTTGTCTATTACAGTGTCTAGATCATATAGATGACAGGGATAACACACAGAAATGTTCAGACCACAAACAGTTCCTGCTCCTAGAAACATGTTCATTTTCCCCCTAATAGAGCAGAATCACCTCCTGCACAACTTAGGAGCTTCCTTTATATACAAGCCACTTACTATGAAAGCAAGCAAAATGGTTTGCATTCCAACTCCTCTGCATACCTGAACCCACCACTTATTTTTCACATTAAAAAACCAAAATCTCATAAGAATTGCCGAACAACACTGCTCTGGGCTACTTTCTTTAGCATTACCTACAAGCAGCTGTTTGCTCCTGCTGGGACAGGTTCTGGGGACAGACTGGCACACAGCAAGATATGGACCTATAATGGGGCCAAGCAAAAGGGGACAGGTTGTGACTGGAACACAAACCTCAGAGGAGGGGTCCAACAGATGCTAGTTTAAGTAAAATTTGCAGAACTAGACTGCAAGGACACAGTAACAATCTTCAGGGTCAAACTGCAACTGTGACAAAACCAAAAGGCAACCAGAAACCGGGATGGTACCAGTAATGCCAGGAGCTATGAGAGTCCTTGTTTCTACAAACCAGCCTTCTGCAGAATGTTTCACTTATTGTCTTTTTTATGCTGAATGTTGGTCAGATCTTGGCAAAGAGCAAAAAACTAATCCCTCAGCCTCAGTTGGGGTGCCTGGTACCAGCTGCTTCTGACCCCGGCAATGTGCTTAGCATTAACGAACACCATTTTATAATGAAAACAGCCATACTCTGTGACCAAGCAGGTCACATATATGCTCCCTTTCTCCTCATCATCAGACCCTGAAGGTCCTGTGAACCAAGCAGACAAACCAATTGGGATTTCTTCTTCCCCTCACTACAGGTCTCAGGATTCCTGGGCACCGGGCCAATTACTCTGTTCCTTACTGGCTGGGACGGTCTCAGGCACCCAGACAACGAGGTGGTGGTGACTGTCACAGAACAGGGAAGTGTAACAGCACACAGAGAACAGTTATAAAATCAAGCTGTTCCAAGTCCTAAGTGATGAACCTGGACTGGAACTGCTGCTGGACACTGAGCCCTGCAACTGCCAGTGGCCACGGTCACCTCCACTGACATCTGTCTCCTCCGAGGACTGAGTGACTTGTACTCTTTTATATGATTTTCAAGTCTAGGTTATGATTGTTAAAGTGATGAAGCAAACTGTGTATCAAGATCTGACCCAGTATGCAGAGGGTCTAGGCAATAAGAAATTCCAAATTGAGATCTAGGTGATTCGAGTAAGTTTGTATTGTGAATTCTGTACTACGCTACTCAAAATTGTACTACACTGCTTCTGCTTATAGAAACCCTGTGCTATTATGCTAATAAAGAAACCTGTAGAGAAAATAAAGCTTTAATTGCAACTTTGATTTAGGGCCGTCATGATTCTGCCAAGGGTGCCTAAAAGAAACTGTTGCCTCAGTGTCAGGTGACAGTCACGGAGCAGGAGCCTTTAAGAAGAAGGCAGAATGTTCCACAAGAGCAGCATTTCCTTAAGCATCTCTGGGAAAGACCATACCTGTGTGACATACTGAGCTGGAAGGACTGCATAGCCGACATTTCCTGTGCCAGGGGCTGGTGCCAGCACAGTGCCTGGGGGCAGGTTGGTGAGGTTGGGCTGGATCTGTGGCAGTGGAGTGGCTGGCATGATAAGTCTTTGTTGGGGCTGACTAGTAGTGACTATCTGAGAAGTTGAGTTGATTGGTTTGGGCACCACCTGGAGAGAAAAGAGGTCTTTATGAAACCAGTGTTTCACTCATTCACAACGCACTTTTGTTAACAGAACATTTGATTACAGAGCTGGAAGCAGACTTTTTTTCTGTCCAGCCAAAACAGGTCAGGAATGTTACACGATTTAAACTTAGCTCACCTGTTTCACAGTCTGTGCTGGTACTATGGGAACTGACATACGCACTGGGGTCGCATTCACCACCACAGGCTTTGCTGGTGTCAAGAAACAACATCATAGGAATATGTGTTAGTCACTCCAAGTCAGCCCTCCAAACTTTCACAGGTGCGTAACAGAGAGGTACCGAACACTGTAACTCATGGCATGCAACACTTGGGTCTAAAGAACACCTTTGTAAACAGGTATTTGGCACAAGAGTGTGTGCACACATTTCACAGCAATGGCTTAAAAAAACAGCCTGGGTGCAGACCTCCTCTGGACACTGAATTTCCCTTACATCTCTTTTCCCTTTGAAATCTTTAATTCCATCACGGCTCTGGAAAGCATGGACAGAAACCAGCAAAAACATCTGGCACTTCTAAAGCAATTTACATGGAAGTATCTTCACGTTACAGGAGTTTTGGCAATATGCTTGTGGGCTGGCCTGCCTTCACACTTGTCATATAGAGGAGATGGGAGTTGCCATGAACCACCCACAAATCTGGTAAACTAGGGAAAAGCAACCTAAAATGCTCCCAGGATTCAGGCCCAACTACAGAGCAATTTGACACAAAGGAGCATTTTCACATACAAACCAGATGTAGCAGCAGAATATGGAATTTATAGAAGTCTTACCACAAAACCAAGTACATCTGGCAGTCTTCACACATCTCTGTAATGTATTCATTTTAATCCTTACAGAACAAACATGAAAGAAAAAACCCAACAGAAGCTTCAGACAGTATGTTACCACCAGCACTTACCCTGTTGCAGAGGCTGAGTATTCGTACTGGGATTTTGACTGGCAGATTGGGTTGAACTACTGGCTGTTGTGGCAGTAACGAGTCTGACATAATGGAACTTGCTTCCAGGTACCTGAATCTGCTGAACATTGGGTGCAGTTGCCAAGGGAATAATTGTCTTAAATTGAGATGTACCCACTCCTCCTACAGTAATGGTCTGCACTGCTGATTTCACAGCCTGTTAAGCCAACACAGACAGCACGAAGTTACTTGTACAAAGGCAGAAAGAACATCAGCATGTTTATTTCTCAATTCCTTAGTGAGCAACTCTAGCATACCATTCATACCCTTGAGAGGGAAGTCAGTTACCCCCTTTTTGCTTTCAAAAGTAGAACAGATGCAAAGAGATTAAATGCCTCTCAACAGCTCAGAGTAAACTCAGTTCCACTTTCAATGCTCTACACACCAAACACCAGAGTAAACTAGTATTTACATGAGTAGGGTGACTCTGTCCACATCTGCCAAAACTATTTCAGGTGACTACAGAGAACATGGTTCAGTTTGTTTTCCACAATCAAACAACCAAACATAGTAATATTCCTACTATTAAAAGCACATGGTAAGAACCTGCAGAACAGCTTGTGCTGGACTGCAGCATGATTTATCTGTGTGCGTACAGATATGTCCTGTTAAGATAGTTTGTGATCAATCCACAGAAATCACTGTGCAACCCTGGAGAGAAAAATGGAACAGAATCCTTAAACTGATGGACATCAGAAAGAGTACAAGCTGAGAAATGAAAGAAGCAAGAACAATGAAGAGTAGCAAAACAAATTCATTAAGAAAAACAGCAAAATGGTGAAAGAAAGGGAGCTCAGCAGACCTGTGCTACCTTACAGCTGGAGGATCAGTATACCTGGAATTTGTAAAAGTTCATCTTTCCAGCTTTTTTCAAACTACAAACTAATAACAAGAAAGTTTTATTTTATTTATACACATTCATAAGTCTACTGGTTTGATAATAGCCTCTTTTTCCAGACTTGCTCACCCTTAAACCTTGATTTCTTCCTTTTTCTCCTTCCATTTAATTTCTTTTAGAGCTCAGCTTTTTATTCTCAGTATCTTTTACTATTTCTATTAAGCATATTGTCATTGACATATTGTCCTTGACATCAAGTTATTCTCATCTACATTTGGTTGACAGTATGATGTGAATTCTTATGAGAGCATTTTCCCAGCTCCCCAGCTTTCAGCAACTACACGAATGAAATCTCAATTTGCACACATTTTACTAGAAATACAACCCTGGTCCTCTAAAAGGTGTTTTCTTGGGATTTTTTTTATTTTTTTCCTAATACATTGAAACCTTAACAGGCCAGAGCATCAAAACAAGCACTATGTGCAAGCACAGTCACAGACATTATCAAAGGGAGACCAGTATGGGCAAAGTTCTCTCCAGCACACAAATTAGAGCCTGCCATCCAAGGACAACTGGGAAAATTGTAAAATTCAAGGGACAGTTTCTTCTAAAGGCATGTTCTGGAGCCCAGTGAAGACTGGTGAAGCCCTTCTGTTGTGTCAGATAGCTTTGGATCAGAACTCAATATGCATACCCCACAGACATCTCCATTTTCTCACTTAGGGTGCTTGCATAACAGAGACTTAACCTTCTATTATATATTAACAACTATTTCAAAAGACAGTTTTCCCTGGGGAAAAAAAAAAAAATTCATATCTCAATGGTGTCCACATCCACATATCAGCATCCCAATTATCTCCTGTATCAGTAAGATAAGACTCTGAGTCTCTGGTCTCATGCTGTACATGCACGTCCACTCCCAGCTATATCCCCACTCTGGATATATTTGCACCCATACACATCCCTTCATGTCTACCAAAACAGGAGTACAGATATTATGACAGAAAAAGATTCGCCTAAGATCACAAAAGAGGAAAACAGCAAAAACTGTAGTTTGTAAGAAAGGTCAGTTTTGTCTTGTGATTTATTAATATAAAACTATTTATAAAAGGTATTACAGAAAACCCCGTTTTTCTAGAAATGAGACATTGGAAATGAATAATTTCTAGTTCTGTAGGTTTCAGCCCATGGTGTCTTGCTTATGCAGACCTCTACAGCAGGAATATGAACTCCACTGCTGCAAACATCAGAAACACCTGCAAAGCGGCCCTAGGCAGTGGCATAGAAACATTGGCAGAAGAGAGAGAACCACCCAAAGAGCTCCTCCTCGTGTCACAGAGTTCTTCAGGTGACTTGGGAGATTCGGTATACAGAAACAAGAATTTGTACCAAGTGGGGCTTTCCAGGTTGGAAAGCTGCTAACAGCATGCCCTTGTACGGGCTTGCAATGATTTGCACCCCTCAACTGAAGAAGTATATGCTCCTCAGGGCAATACCTTTGCCAATTCCTAAGCAAACACCATTCCAAGAACACCGTCGGACAGACCGCCGCCAACCTGTGGTCCAACACTCCAGTTTCCAGCAAACAATGACACAGACATACCAGAAGACAAAGGAAAGTCAGTCTGTACCTGGGTGGTTGTGTGGTTGACTATAGCCTTCCCAGGGGAGGAGGGTGCTGACTGCTGCACTGTGAGGATCTGCTGTCCTAACGCTACATTCAGTGGGACGCCCACCGTCTTCTGGGGGGAGTTGGGAGGCTGGGAGGCCACTGACACCACTGTTAGCTGCTTGGCAAAACAAAAAGCAGTTTAAACCTCTGCGCAGGATACAGGACCCTGTACATATACATTCCCCTCCTCAGGACAGTACAGCTCTCCATCAGAACAGAGCTCTTTCTGTGAACAAGGGACTGCATTTAACCACAACTCACACCGGTCCAGCTGCAATAACAGCAAATAGATCCCTTAGGAACTTGAAGGCATCCCTGGTTTCCAGCACCAAAAGGCTCCTGCAGAAACCCAGCACAGCGTCTGGGTGGGAGTGAGGGGTTGTCTTTTCATCCGTTTTGTTGGAGGTTTTTTTAAGGAAACTATCCCATTGAAGCCTGAGCATTGTCAAGAGGGATCGTCTAAATTAAAGCTTTATAACTGCTGCAATGACTATTTCATCATAAATAGAAATTTTAAAGAAAAGCTGCTGGAAAAAAAAAAAATTCTCATCTCACACTACTGATTCAATCAAAGTACTAGAACATCAGTACTTTCAAACCCGCACTGCAGTTTCCCACAGAGATCCAGTCTTCTGACCACATCTCTGCAGAATGCAGTGTTTGAACACTCTGTATAACCATATCCCTTCCAAGGCTAGTTTTCTACTTTTTGTTCTAAACTTCCTTATGTTTTAAGAAAAATCAGATACTTAGAATTACTTATCTACAGTAAATTCAAGATGTAAACCTAAAAAGTCTTTTCACACTCACTCCTAGTTAAAAAAAGTAGCTTTAGAATCAAAATTAGCTTCTTTATGTTGCTTCTCTTAATTGTCAAACACAAGTCATTTAGTCCATCTGTGTAAGCATTACATCACTAAAGCACAGCCAAACTAAAACAATTCTTTATTCTTACTTTGCTTCTCATACATGATATTTAGTTTGCCTGCACTGTGCATCTTGTCCCCTTGCCTCCCTTTCTCCAGCGATATTCCTCTTCTCAAGACAATGATCAAATCTAAAACACAAGTGTCACCTTGACCTGTGCCAATCTCCAGCTCTGTGTTTGTCAAGGACCACTGCAAATCTCATTTACTTTAGAAGTGATCAGGAAGACTAAATTGCCTGTGCAGTAGCAGGCAATGGTTAATAAGTGCTGACCTATTAATATTATTGAGGTCTCCTCTTAAACAGCCTGTTGACGTTTTATGAAGGCATTAAAAATAGTTTGAGTGCTTGGCTAAAAGGGAACAGCTGCTCTCAGAATGGATGCTTAGGGAATGGCAAGAAATGGCAGGAATGGGAAACTATGCAGTAATGCATATCTACTTAAAACCATAGTAAGGGAGCCAGTTGGAAAAAAAATCTAAATTAGGGCATTGCCACAGAGCATTGTGATGCGAAATGGAGACTCTGGAGATATTTTTATGGACTCTGGAGATATGTTTATTATCTCTCCAGAGATAATAAACAGCTTGTAGCAAAGACACAGAGAGCTCCATTCAGACCACTGTGCAGGAGGGACAGAAGGCTGCAGCCAGAACAGGTCCTTACCTTATTGGGGGATTTGAGTGGTGAGATAGCTATTTTATTCGGTGTCTGTTGTGTTGTTGTACTCAGAGATGATCCAATGACTCCACTCTCAGAGATCGTTATTGTCTTTGGTGGTGTCCCTGGAGCAGACTGTGAAAAAACCCTACCTATAAACAATGAAGATACCATCAGCTCCAGTTATCCCTGGTCACATTAACTTTTAAAGCAAAGTTTTCCTTGCCATTTGTGCAACTGAGCCCTACTTCTGAGAGTGTACGACCTGGCAGGAAGGACACTGGCATTCTTAAACTTAGATTTAGCAACAAAGAAGAAAATAATTGCCATTATTACAAATAAAAAGACAGTTTGCTCAGGCTTTTAAAAAAAACCAAAATGCACATTGAGCTTTCTGTGCCATTCAGCTGATAATTCTTGACAGCCAGGACAGCATCCTGAGGAGCAGAGCCCTCCAGTACACCTGCACCACACACAAACACCCAGCCAGCTGGCAGTTTCCTGGGAAAACCCTGGGCTGCTGCCAATGTACAGAGAAACTGAGCATCTGTGGGGGACTACTTCCTTTAAAACCTCAGCCATCAAAAACAAGCTGTGTTACAGTGACCAAGAAAAAGGTGTTTGGTCTATCTACAATCAACTCTGAGGTTTTTGGTTTGGTTTTTTTTCCTCTGCTGATGATTGTTTCTTTCACTGCCTAACAGTTTTTAGTCACACTACCACCCATGTTTTCATGTGTTTGTCATACATTCTCTGTCTTTTTACAATGCCAAAGAAGATTAAACATCAAAAACAGCAGCTCCAAATCATGACATCAGTTTCAGGAATATTGCAAAACTCCCAGAATGGAAAATAGACTTTTTTTTTTTCCATACTTTCTAAGTTTCTTTCCAAAGAGTGCTTGACCACTGAGCTTTCCTCTGCTCCACTTTGGTTCAGACTCATTTCTGTCATAGCTTCTGTCACCCATTCTCTTGTACTACATTTACAAAAATAAGAAACAAACAAACAAATACCAGCATAACTTTTCCATCCAAAATCAACTAGTGGCATAACAATTAAAGTCAACTGGAACTAACAAGAAAAAGCACTATCCTCATGGAAAGCTCATTTCCTCTGAGGTCTGCGTGCTCTAAAATAACCACTTTTGTGCAGTCTAACTAACAGCATAGATAGTTGCCAGCAGCTACTAAGGCCACACGCAACCTGAAGAATCTCAGTCTGTGGGGATTTTCACCATCTAAAGGTTTCAATCCTTTGAGTTATGTTCTTGGTGACAGCTTTCCATTTCTTACTACATCTCCTCTGCACCCCTTGGCATCATGTAGTGGGTTGAAATTGAGTTGATGGACAAGCTTCCTAAACAGAATCTGGTTCCTTATATTGACAAGTCTTTCAAATTTACAACTTCCACCTCAGCTTGAAGGAATTTCCAGCCAATTAAAAATATTTATCAGATTCATGAAAACATGCATACAAAATCAAAACACAAACCACAACTGTTACACCTTCCCTAAAGTGATGCCAGCCTCTCAAAGCTCACAAGCTGTGCTGGCTGTTTGGAACGGTGAGGGAAAAACGGATATTTAAAGATTTCCATCTCAATTAGTGAAGCAACTTCACCTCCCACTGATGCTTCTCTCACAAGCTCAGGCACAGGTGATTTTTCAACATACTGATTTAAAAACTGCAAGTCATTTCTAATGTTTTTGGGTTGTGTTTTTTATTTGTTTGGATTGTGTTTTTAAACACACAAACAACTTAATTCAAGTATTTATAAGCATTGCAATCTTCTTACAGATCTGTATATTTGGCAGGGAATTTGAAAAAGGAGACAAACTGGGGAGTCGATGGGGAATCCCTCTTTCACCTGAAACACAGGTCAGGCTGCAGGCAGCCTGACAACTCAAGAAAAAGATTATGTTCCAGCTATGTGCCATTCACTAGCATCTATCAGTGTTTTGAATACAGGAGAGAGTTGCATCCCTTTAAAAACCAGCTCAAGTCCCAGTGCTGTAAAGACTTAACAAATTTGTTTAAGTATGTAGAAAAGATTTTAGGCCTACTTCGATTGATCAATCTGTAAGCAGTTAAAGACATCCTTCCAAGCTCTAAAGGAGACCCCGCCTTCCTACATCTGTGTTTTTCAGAAAAATTAGATGTCTAAGATGTTTAGCAACAGATACACTGCCATTATAAACAAGGTATTACACTGTGGTTTTTTCTTTAATTTTGGTGGTGGTTACGTTGTTGTTCTGTGGTTGGTTGGGCTTTTTTTTTTTAAGGATATATAGATTTGTTTTCCAAAGAGAAAGTCCATTTGTTATTTGCCTTAATTACTTTCTAAGACACTTCTGCGATGGTTATTTTTAAAGTAGGTGAGCAACTTAACAAAAACAACACAGCTTTATTCACTTTCTTCATTCAAACATTTTTTTCTGTTACTTGCATGTATTACATTTAAGTCCAACTATAAGCAGATTAAAGTAATACAAAAGCATGTGTCTCCCTTTCCCCCTGTGTATTTATATAATGTTTCTACAAATACCTTCTGTTTATCAAGTAATCTTTTCTGTGGCTCTGGGGTATTTTTTTCTCCTCCCCAAAATCTGTGAAGTAAAAGTACCTTGCAGTAAAAGCAACTCTGCAATTACAAAGATTATTCTAAATGAGCTAAGTATAAAGGTACCAACAACTTCATTTATCTGTTTCTACCCAAAAAGTTTTCTGAGTTTTTTTTTCAATTGCTTGAGGTACTTTGAAACTACAGTAAAATCGTTGAGACAGAAGAATTTCTACAATTACCATTTCTTTGAAAAGCCTTTAAAAAATGGTAAAGCAAAACAAGTCAAAGTAGTACAACCTGCAATGACTGGTGACACTTGAGTGGTCTGCCCTGTAACAGCTTTGCTATTGATTGGTTTTGCAAATATCAGCTTGGTGATCACCGGGCCAGAAGTTGGGGTTCGAGTCTTCTTCGCAATCTAAAAGATGGAGGAAAAAAGATCTAAAGTAACTTGAGCATTTTGGATCTAAATTATTGTATTGTTAAGTACATTAAAAAATAAAAAGGGCAATACTTGCACACATAATTAGAAGAATAACTGCGTATCTTGCATTTCATCTCCATTTCTCCCTACGGAAAGAACTAGGAGATTATCCTTGACACTTTAGAACACCAGCTACCAAAGTAGGATAGCCAAATCCCTCTCAGCTTTTTCATAAGATAGCTCTCTGTGCAAACATCTCATCTTCAAGATGCTGAAATTATTTATGTGTGGCTGGTCTACATAAAAATGTTAAAATTAAATGCACAACTCTCAGTATGTGAAGCTTTAAATGAAGTCACTTCTTTTTCAGCCAACCAGGACAAAACTTGTCCCCCAGTGACTTAAATATGACCACTACTGCTCTGAAACATCTCTTGACCATTTTGACACAGCAGCAAACTTGTTTTGCAAACGGGGAAATGCCTTCTGCAACAGTTCCCCAAAAGTACATGGATCATCAGTGCCTGAGAGTTTTGAGTACTCACTAGTCAAGAACAAATCAGTTGGCTACCACCAGGTACAAGGGGATCTATTTTCATATTGTAGTCCAGTCTCGTGAAACACACCTGGACCAAGAACATGTACAGCAATTCAATGACAGATCACTTGAGCTTGAAATCTTTGTAAGCAGGAGTTTATAGTCTTAAAATTTTTAAAGAAGACTTCCCCTCCTTTTCCACACAGAGAAGTTAACTATCAGATACATTTATTCCAACAGTTTTCATACACTGGCACCCAGCTAGTGAATAGTTCAATTTAGAGGTTGACTTTTTCCAAAGACTTTTAACCTGCTGACTGCAGAGGCTGCCTATGGATGTGGCCTGAGTCTATGTGAGCACACTGGAAGGCATTACTGAAGCCCTTACACCTGCCCACCCCACAGGTCAGGCACATCCTGCCTCTCCTCCACCACACACCCTCAGGTACATCCTGTGGGCACCAGCCATCAACTCCAGCAATATCAGAGAGGCACAACATTACAACATCCACGTGGGGAGCCATCTCTCAAAGGCACAAAGCCACCTTTATTTACTCAAGCAGCTAAATCCAAAATCTGCTTGACGTGCAAAGATACAGAGCTGACAGCTACTTTTGACAGCCTGAGAAAGTTACGAATGCTCAAATGAAGCAATTGAGTAGGCTGGAAGTTACGGTTTCCTACACAAAACCCTATCTATAGAATTTGTTGCCTGAAAACACCTTTTTTACAATCACTTAAGGCCAAAACATTCAAAGTATTCAGTAGCACATAAATTCCTCAACTGCTCCACAAAAAGCACACATGAGGCTGCCCCAGTTCCTACTAGCAGTCATGGCACAGCCTGGGAAGCTGGAGCTCCCCTCTGCTATGGCACTGGAGCCCTGCATGCTGCTGTAGAAAGCCAAGGGCACCTCTGTGTGCCCGAGCTATGCCCAGCCAAGGGAAGCCAGCAAGGAGCAGCTCTGGCACCAGGCACTACCAGAGAATGGATCTCATTTAAAGGAAGCCACATGCTGCTCCTCAGTTACAGTACAGGTGCTCCTCAGAGGAAAGCTCTATCTCAGAACAAATATGCTGCTCCTCAGGCACATTAGGTGCTTTATAGGTGATATATAATTATCAAGGCTTTAAAACGAAACAGAGGAGAAATAAACCTGTTCTTTTTGGAGATATATTAACTAACACTTTGAAACATAATTTGTTTGAAGAAGGAAGCTTCATTCACAGCCCTGTTCACAAATTTAACTCAAAGCAATTTTAACATTTCAAGGATTCAATTATCTTAGCACATATACAGCTGATAGATGAGCAGACATTTTATCTGTAATTTTTTTTTCAGCTTGGACACATTTTAATTTCTGATAAATTCCACACATTTCATCTGCTTGATTTGAGATTTCTGTTTTGCTTAAACTAATCTTACCCTGCCATAAGGTATTATTGCAACTCAACTGCTATTGCTTTTTCTCTGAAGTGAGAGCAAAGTCTGGCTCAGAACATGATGAACACTCGGCAGGAACAGCCAGCTCTGGATAACAGCAGTCGTTTCCCAGTAACAGTCAATAAATGTGCCTAAATGACTTACATGAACGTGTGTAAAATACTAGCGATGATTAACACCAAGTATTTCAGAAAAAACCTTAAAAATCCCAAAATAACAGGTCAACACAAATAGCCCTGCTTCCCTCATACTCAGCTTGCAGTATCCTCCTCAAAAAAATTTCCCTGTGCTTTTTAGGTGAACTGTTTGTCTACAAAGAAGGAGGTCTAATAAACAAGTGAATCCCCTCAAGGCTTAGGAAACAGCAGGACAAATGTGGTTGGTTATAAATGAGGAACAGCACTCCTGCCCTTCCTGCTGCCAAGCGAGCCTTTCTGAGGTTTATGCCGCTAGATAACCCCAGCCACTGGGGAGAGGCTTCTAGGCATCACTGTGAAACTCACTACCCATTTCAGTAGAGACTGGAGAAGCCACAGGAAATAATCAAGATGCCCTTTTGATACTTCAGAACGGGCAAGTTCTCTGGAGCACTCTGCCGTTGCCTGCACTGTTCACAAGAAGCTTAACATTATCCCCCTGCCTATGCAAGCTAAGCATGCCCTCTGCAAGCTACTTTGAGTTAGACTGCAAAAATATTCCCTGCAGCAACAAGTTCTTCTGCAACAATGTTATTATATTTAGGAGCACACACCAAACTTCTTAAATCAAGAGATTTACCTGCAGGCAACTTGATATAAAGGGTCAAGTTATGTCTTCCTAAACACTCTCCACTAAAGATGAGCCAGCAAGTTCACACGGCTGGACTTTGTTTTCAGTTGTCAGACTGTTCTATTCATACAGAAATAGGCACACTCATTCCTCACATTTATTGCTGGATATCCACATAGTCAGCTACCACAAAGGAGCTAACACACCATCAATCCACTCCCTAGATGACCTCTTGGGAGCCTGTCCATGTACCCACTCTCTGTGTAATTTATATTTGGCGTAGTATGAAATATCAGGGACTCCAGAAATAGAAAAGAACAGCTTACTTCAGAGATGAAGAAACTGAGCTAGGAATGGGACTTTGAGGTTAGCGAGTGCACAAGGTCCCTTTGAAATGATGAGATGAAGCCACAACGATGGCTTAGCAGCTGCCTTGCCATGGTAGCAACGATGCTATGGACACTGTTAAAACCAGAGCCAGTTACCACAGCAAAACAAGCACAAGTCAGACCTAATGACAGCCATGGCAATGTGTCTGGATACCTGGTTCAGAGTCACATGCAGGGCCAAACTCCTGCTTAATGCACTTGGACTAAAGTAGTAGAGCAGCAGGCACACCACCACTGTTAAGGCTCTAGGCAGAGAGGAGCCACAGGCTGAAAGCAGATGCACTTGCCCAACAGTTTTTTTCCCACACATCCACAGCAGTAGTTTCAACTAAATCAGGACAAGCTGCTAAGGACAGTAATTAACCTCTGGATACAGATGAGGCCAAAGGCCCTGCCACACTTTGCACCTCACGGTTTCATACATCTAGACCTGTAAGCAGAGAAGGAGCCAAATTCCAAGAAACATTTTGCTGAACTCTACTAATTATGCCTCAGGTGCTGAGACTTCAACTGTCACAATTAGATTACAAGATTAGATTAGAAGTCAAGCCAACTGAGTTTCTCTAATGATATGCAAAGCTCCTATGATAGTGACCACAAGAGCTCTTTGCCATCTAATCTTTATCAGTTCACTTTTCAGCTCCAAGTCAAGCTCCCGTGCTGCCCTCCATCTGAAATACCTGAGTCACAAAGCCACAAGAGATAAGTTACACAAGACCCACGGGGAGGTAGAGAGGCATTCACAGTCTCCTTTTCCACTCACTGAAAGCTTATGGGGCTTGTTCAGGGTGATGGGGTAAATGAATCACTTCATTCTCTAAGACAGGGACTCAAGGTGTGGGTTACCTCCCCTGACACTCAGGGTAGAGTAGAGCAAGAATCTCTCACCCAGCCTCATGTATCACTCTGATACTTTAGTTATTTTTTACAAGGAAAAGCACTGTCTGTGAAGTGCTAACGCAATCATTTTCCCTGCAATATCGGGTGCTAACCTTGCCTTCTTGCTTTTAATTTCTACTTCCTCCTCTCCTTATGGGAAAAAAGGAATGTCAAGTACTAACAATTCAATCTGTTTTGCAAAAGGAACCAATGGCTTAACAAAAAGAAACCACAACAAAACACATTTACCCAAACTGCAATCAACTAGATTTAAAAACGGATGCAAGTCCATTAGTAAGAGCTTCTGTCAAGGAACCTGTAGAATTCCCAATGGCAAATGGCAGAGGTCAATGGCCAAGTCGCTGTATTTCAGTCACTGATAGCACAAGTCATCTCATGCAAGGAAAAACCACATCACAGCTAAGTCGTTCTCCTCAGCTTCCTGTATCTGTCACTTAGCAGTGAATAATGAAGCCTCAGTAACAGGAACTGATCCACTCTTAAATGTTCCTACGCTGAGTAAAGAGCAGAGACTTTCTTGAAAGCTACAGTGACAATCATTTCTGTTTCAAATGGCCATTATTAAATATGTTTCCACAGGTACGAGGTAGTAACAAAAAAGGAGAAAGTAGATACTGGTGCAGGAATCATCTGCAGCTTTAAAAAAAATATTCAGAATTGATTCATTCACCTGCCATGAAACACAAATCAAGGAACGTTTGGCTAACGAAATGCTTTAAACTTTGTTACTTTTTTATGTGCAGCTGATTATTTTTAATAGCATACTTAAGAGTTTAATTTCTCCTTTCATTTAGACAGTAAAATAAATATTTTTTCATCATAACCTGCATTGAGTTCTACTTATCCTTCACTTTAAGAGGTCTTATTTCTGCCTCACTGCCAACTAGAACAAAGTCACTCACATTTAGTTCTGCCACATAGCAGATGAGCATCAGACACTTTGGGTCATAACCCAAGTCTTTTCAACACATTTTCAGATCCAAGCATCTCTGTGGTTTCAAATATCTCAAGATCTATGCCAGAGATTGGGAACAAAACCTTGAAGTGCTCAGCTTATGACAGTGTCTAGTCCATCATCATCTATTAACAAGCTTAACTAGATTTGAGGCAGACAAGATACACCTTTCTGTTCTTTTTCAGATGCCAGAAGTTTTTTCAGAGAGTTTATTTAAACAAACTGAACGTAATAGGCAAAAGCTGCTCTTCCATAAAGGAGTGTATACTTTGAATAAAGAACAACAGGCATATAGAGTTGAATTCAGTCCTCCTGAAAGTATGTAGGATTTATTTTTACAAAATGAAAATAATGAGAAAATTATCTTCAATTTACTGAATAGTTCACTTTCTCTGAGGTAAACCCTAAGTTTCTAGACAGTAGCTAGAGGCAAACAGCATAAAATGGCAAATGCATCCACAGATGAAAGCATGGGCTAAGAGCAGCATTGTATTTTTTAATACAAAGAATAAATGCAAAGGCTGAAAGCAACAGTGTGTCAATCAGTGCAGGAAACGGACAACAATTGCAGCAACAGAACTGGTTTTAAGATGTTGCATCAGCATAACTCATTTTACCTGTACTGTTTTTACTTGCTGGGACTGCAAGACAGAGGGCTGGGCCGCAGTGTTCATCAGCTGACTTCCCTGTGTCAAAGCTGAGACACCCACAACAGGTTTCACTTCCGACCGACCTCCAATGACAACTTTGATCTGCTGGCCTTGTACCTTGGAGTCTCCACCCTGGGCTTGGGACACGGCCTTCTGTGCCTGTGGGAGCTGGCTGTGGGGTAATGCTAAAACAATAGGCTGGCCAGACTTGCCCAAAGTTGTTACAATCAACTTTTGCCCGTCCGGTTTAATACTCTGACTGCCTATTTTAATATCGGTGGCCTTGTTCAGAATAATCTGATTGGCTGAGATGGTGACAGGGGTCTGAGCACCAAGTTTATGGAGGCCACCTGGAAAGGCAGGCTTTACAGCTGCATTCACATCAGGGCTTGGGGCTGTGGTGTTCAGTGCTGCATCTCCTGAGTGGCTGCTGGGCGCAGGAACCGATTCCGTGGTGACTGTGGCTGTAGTTGTGGCTGAGGAGTCGCTGGTGGAGCTTATGTTCACTATTTCTTCCAGCTCTGTTTCCATGGGAATAGAATCTCCCATCGGCGAAGACACGATAACGGCCTCGATGCTGTCATCTTCCACCAGAGTTATGCCGGTGTCCATGATTTCCTCAGGGAGCAAGCTGTTGACTTCTGCTGAAACCACCTCCATTTTAGTAGCTGTGGCAGTGATGGCCGGAGCAGGTACTGCAATATTTTAAAAAATTATTGGCTTCCAGAAAACACACATTTTCAAAGCTTTATGAAAAATATTACCAAAGAAGAAAATATAGTAGAATTTTTTCAGACTGAAAGTATTGTGCATGCACAGGAAGGATACCATGGAAAAAAAATGTTATTAAAACATAACGCATTAAGGTGAACTTACTCTCAGCAGTAACTTACACCAAACCTCTACAACATCATTCACTGAAGTCAAATGAAGACATTACCAGTCCACTCTTCACAACACAGTACACAAAGAAGCAGTGTTTCCCCACTGAAGATACAGGCACAGACATTTAAACTCATTGAAGTATAAAGCAAGAGTTAAATAGCTTTAAAACAATCCAATAGATGATGATGATGTCTTCTCATACATGTCAACATTGATTAGCAGGTTATCTTGCTCAAGAGACTTGTTATCCATAGCAGATGTAACACCCTTGCCAAATTTTCATTTTGGAAATCTCAGAAAAACAAATGACTGTTTAGTGATGGACTTGAACAACCCCAAAAGCTCAATCAAAGCCACCTATCCCAGGATCAAGCCAAAGCCCACTCACAAGATGAACAGATAATCCCTTGATGCTAGCTATGAAAAGAAGAGCTCAGTAATTTTTTTCCTCAATACTCACCAGAAAATATAACACAAATTCATGATTAATTTGAAAGGTGTTCTAAATACAAAACAAGTAACACCCCATATGAAAGAAAAGGGAATTTTTAAAAGAGTACCCAAATTATATATTAAACAAACCCGTGCAGTGAGATTCAAAGCCAGAGTCACTTCTATTTGAGAAACCTTACAGACATTGCTGGAAATGGTCTGTACCATTCCCCTAAATGGTACTGTATCACTGTCAGAGTCTGAAAACAGATCAGCATAATAAAGCATTTTCCACACTTGCTGACCCCATGAGCACACTTGGGCACTGGACGGGTGAGCACACCACGTGGGTCTGTGTACATGCTCCTGAGTACTAATCATAAGCTCAAGGGGACAAAATCCTTGCAAATTCTGTTTCCTACTTGCTAGGAAAAGCAGAGCTGGGTTTTAATACTAATTCACGAGGAACTGCGCCAGTAAAAACACTGACCAAATGCTGAGGTAACATTGTTCCTCAAGTCATTGTGGGCCCATTTTGTACAGCAGCTAACTAAAGAACAGCTGCATTTCACCCACGAGGTAGAAGGATTGGGGAAAAAAGCCCTGCTAGAATTACACAGTTTCCATGCTGAGCTCCAGAGGCTGCACTGGAGCAGTCCTGGCCTCCCTGATTGCCAAGGGTGCCACTCTGATCCCCCTCACCTCAGAGTGCCAGCCAGATCAAACTGCTGTGACACTCAAGAAGCCTGAGCTGTGAAAGAACTTGACTGACAGTCAAACTCACAGCACACTCATTGGCAGGCATTTAAAGATGCAAAGTTATCTGATGTCACTGCCAGAAATACCTCCTTTGGAAAGCATTTCTCCCAAATGATGCCTGCACGGCAATGCCAGCCCTGGTAACCAGCTCTAGACAAAACAGCCAACTCCTAAGGACATGTTAGTAACAGTATCACATGGCTGCCTTAAAGTCAAATAGGTTAACTGCATAGGTGATTACTCAAAAATAGGAATAGTAAAAGTAGACTATGTTTTTGTAGACAGCCTATGTTAAGGCCACTAAGTCTTCTTCTGAGCTGTGTCACTTGACTGTCACCTCAACAACTTGCAAAGGTTTGTGGCTCAGATATTACAACTTCAAACTATTTCAGACACAAAAAAACTAAACCTCAAACCAACCCATCATCCTGTTCTATACTGATATGCACACAGGGCTTGGATCCAGAAGTTAGACTCCTAGTGTCAAGCACAATCCATGCAATGATTGCCTCCAAGTTTGGAAAGGAGAGACTTGTCTAAATCAGACAGCAGGAAAATCACCTCACTCTGTAATTATAAATAATTTTAAGTAACCTGCTTTTGGTTTGCATTTGTGCATGTTTTTCCCAAGAAGAATGGCCATTCTTAGTAACTTTTAACAGTATGACCATGAAATACTTAAATATATCTAAGTAGTTTTATAGTTCAACAGTTACTTGCATTCTTTATCCTTGCCATTTGGTTATGTTACAAAGAAGTAAGTGGTTATTAAATACCTATATCTAGCTGAAAGTATACTTATATTAAAATATATGGAGTCAAGCTTTTAGACAGCATTTTGAGTCCAAACCAACCACTTGCAAGTCAGAATGCAGAAGGAAAAGAAATACATCACATCACATCTGGAATCAGAAACTGAGAAGTGAAAAAGAAGGAAACATTACTCATAGTTACTGGATTAACAGCTTATGGCAATCACTTTGGAAGATTTTGCAGTTATCAGGTCATTTTAAACTTAGCTTCCATTAATGTATTCAGGCTAGTATGCTCAACAACAGCAAAAAAGAACCATAACACAACCCACTTGTTCTATTTCTTCACTGCATATTGGACCTGACTGAAATAGATACGTGAAAGGCAATAATTACAATCTCATCCTGGCTATACCAGAGGCTGCTGTCAAAGGCAGCTTCAACACCCCTGCAGATTTTTACTTTTTGGTATTTAGCCAGGATTTCTCAATAGTTCGGCTGTTTATTTTTTACTAATGCTTTTATACTGTTTCCATTTTTCCAGCTCCTCTACTAAAGCGATTACCAACAATAAAAGCATGCCAACCTCTTTTAGGATCCTAACAGCCTTGAGATTGTCAAGAAAGGGTAGAGAATTATTTTAACTATTTAAAACCCTTGTAAGTTTCCTTCACTTCAGCAGTTATGCTTTGAGTACTGGATAAAGTGAGAGCTCTAACTACAAACCCTTGAAAAGATGCACCACTAAGTGTTTACTCAAAACCTGAAGAAAAAAACCAATCTAGACCAAGGAAGTGTTTAAGCTTCAGACTGGGAAACTTGACAAAAATCCTAGGTTCAGGTTACTACACAGGTAATTTTAGCCTAAAAAATAATGGCCATACAATTAAATAAAAGTTCACAAAGAAACTCACACAGTGAAGGTTTGTAAACATAGCTAGCTCAGGACACCCAACCAGCCAAACACATTAAAAAAATTAGGGACTAAAGCATATTGTCAGCAAAGTCTTGGACCAACAACTTTGAAAAGTGCTAGGTACAGTAAGGAGGAGGAGAGGAAAAAAATCTCAGTTTGAGCAAACCACCTGTGATCATCCTACTCATAAAACAGATTCCTATTCTTGATATTCACAAAGAACAATATATCTATGACGGTGTAAAGGATAAAGAGGATTTGTAAGGAAGAGGATAAAAAAGACCAGGAGTGTTGGCAAAAATACAGAGGGGTATCTGACAGGTATCTGTGAATTTTGATCTTTTTTCTCTGTCACTGCAAAATCTCTAAGAAACTCTGTTAAAAGTATTGAGATCAATCATATGAACATCTTTGTTGATAAAATACCAGAACAGCCACACTAAACAGGAAAATAAAAAAAATCAGTATAATAAAGCAGAGTGATCTACAAAGAAGTAAACAAAATGCAAGAGATAACAATGCTTGTACTTGACAGTAACTGCATTTTATTACATGCAGAAACATCTCCATTTCACTAAGAATAGCCAACCTTCCAGCCTGCAACCATGAGCAGTCCGAATACAGCGACACATTATAAAACAATCAGCAAGGCTACGTACTACAAGCAAAATGCATGTTCATAAATTCAGATTACACAGAAACAAGGCTGCTGAGACCAGCTTTACACGAACTCCTGGGAAGGTGATGCATGTTAGCAAGGCCATGACAACAAAGCAGAGCACCAAATCACCATTTGTGGCTGCTTTAGCAATCCCCTTCCCATTCTCTTCCCAGTGCACAGCACTGGCCTGGTGGTGCTCAGCCATGGGAACACTCTCGTATAACTTGACAGTTCTAGGAACACTGGCCAGACCTGCCTTGAGTCATTGGCAATGCTCATTTCTTAACCAAATTCTCAAGTGCCACTTTCACCAGAAAATAAGGAAATCGAATTAGTAACAGCTTGTGTATGAACACCTCGTGAAGTACAAAGCAAACCCATACCACCCAAAATCAAAAGCCTGATAAATGCAGTACATCTAATGGACCCCTAAAGCAGCAGGGATTTTCTTGGGCTCAGTAAGAAAATGCTAAGTGAAACTAAATACCATTGCCAGATACAGCAGTATCTGTTAGTAGTTCTTTAAAGCTGGGACAGATACACTTAAGAGTAGCACTATTAAGAGCCAGCAAGAGCAAATATTTCAAATTCCTGAGCTAAAATCCTCGAAAAACCCTTAAAAGGAGGTATGAAGAAGAACAATGAAGCCTGCCCTCAAGAAAGGGGAGAATGAGGCTGAAAACCTGGTCAGATGAATGGCAGAAAAGTAAGAGAGGACAACCTAACAAGTAATTGTTCACTGCAAGTACAGTGGACTCTAATGAAAATGAATACAAAAGAATGCAGTATCACCAGTTAGTCAGTACAAAAGGGGTAACATTTGGAATTTCCATTGCTGAGACAAAAATATGCCAACATCATCTCTTCTCTTTCCAATCAAGGTGCAGCAGAGAACTGTCAGCAGGCTATAGCTCACATTTGAGGATTTTAAAACTCAAAAATCCCACAATATTTGTATGGTTATATTCATAAAATTGGCATATTTAAACCTTAACTAGCAAAGGTTTGAAAACACAATATATTTCATTCCTAAGTCCATTCATTAGAACAAAAGCAAGAGCAGGAAGAAGAAGGGGAAATGCAGAATGGATCCTTGATGATTTAACTGAGAAGCATGACATGCTGTCAACCACATTTTAGGTGCTTAAAGGCGTTTCAAATTTTTCAGCTTCTGCTTATCTGCCCTCTCCAATACTGGCAGATATGTAAACTCCTGAAGGCTGCTGAGCTGAATAAATCCGATTTTTTGGGGGACTTAATACTTAGAGATTAAGCAATTTGAAATGACCAGGCCTCAACCGCCAGTGCCTAAACCTTCCTGCCGGGGCAGGGACAGGTAGCAGACCTGTCTGCAAAAGATGTGCCCAGGTGCTGAACCTCCTGCAGGAGGTGGCTGAGCTGCAGCAGATGGTAGGAAGGAGTTGGATGGCTGGTTCCAAGCACAGGCTGCAGGACACTCACAGTCCACGGCCAAAGAGCCAAAAACTCCCCCATCAACACACCCAGAAGGGGACAGGGACAATAATGCTGAAGAATGGAGGCTTGCAATTGCAAGGACCGGCAGGAGGAAGAGACTTCTCCCAAAGGCTCTGCAGACTGAAGAGGAAACACCCACCACACCAGGAAAGATGCTGGAGCTAAGGCAGCCCCATCTACTCCCCACTCCACCAGCAGGGGTTTCGGTACTCAGACCATGGGACTGGCTTGGAGAAACCTGGTCTGTTAGGGACTGGTGGGGTCCATCTGCCAGAGAAAGGAAAGAGATCTTCATTCACGGGCTTGTCTGGACGGTGAGGAGGGTTTTAAACTAAAGTTGTCAGAAGAGAGAAACCGAGGGTTGGGATCTGGAGTGAAGTCTGGTTGGAGGCCTGTAGCCAGCAGTGTTCCCCAAGGAGTCAGTACTGGGTCTGGTCCTGCTGAACTTGTTAAATGACCTGGATGAAGGGACAGAGCACACCCTCAGCAAGTTTGTGGATGATTCAAAACTGGGAGGGCTGGCTGACACACCAAGAGGTTGTGCTACCATTCAGTGAGACTTGGACAGAGAGGAACCCAACGAAATTCATCAAAAGCAAGTGCAGGATCCCACACCTGGTGAGGAATAATCCCACACACCAGTGCAGGCTGGGGGCTGACCTGCTGGAAAGCAGCTCTGTGGAGAAGAACCTGGGAGTTGCAGGGGACAAGCTCTCTGCAAGCCAGCAATGTGTGCCCCTGTGACCAAGAAGGCCAATGGCATCCTGGGCTGAGTCAGTAACAGCGTGGTCACTATCTAGAACTGCTGCCTGGAGAGGTTGTGGAGGGTCCTTTTCTGCAGAAACCCACCCAGACACAAACACATGTAACCTGCCCTAGGTTTGGTTGGAATAGACGACCTCCAGAGGTCCCTTCCAACCCCAGCCACTCTGTGATTCTGTGAGCACTTAGAAGCTGCAACAATTTAAGTACAATTAAAAGAAGAGAGATTTAAGTACAACCTAGTGGAAACACTGTATTGCAGTAGCAATTCGTTCACCCGCTCTGATTCCTCTTCCTAATCTTCCAGCTCTTGGGATGGAGGGGAATAAAAGCATATTGCAATTATTCAACCATGAAACAGTTACTAAGCTGTCCATGCTGCTATAATTAACATATAATACTTCAAAATATGGACAAGGACAGTTAAAACACAATGATCACCCCCTCCTGCCCAAAAAACCCATATCACAGAGGAAGAAAGAGATGATGTTCTTTGCAGACACGCTGTAAAGAAAAAAAATACTTTAAAGTTTTCAAAAATTCATGTCTTACTGTCTTCAAAACAGAAATGTTTTACACAACTGCATCCTCTTCCTTCACTACAACAGCTGCTACAAATATACTTTGAGACTCAACTATCCTGTGACCTATAGCTGTTTTCTTCACATCAAAACTATTTCTCACATAGAAGGAATCACAGCATGCTATCACAGAAATTCGATTACACACACCAAGTACAAAAGCAATTTCTACAATTAAACTAACAAGGACCTTAGAAAGAGTACATAACCAAAAATCTCCATGAGTCAGAGCCTTTCAGGCAAAATGGGAGGTGGAGAGAACAAGAAAAAAGCTATAACTAAGTTTTGGATAAAAGCAGCATGTCATACAAATTGCAAATGGTTGAATCATGTTGTACATGTACAAGTGAGTGCACTGTTTCCTAGAAAACCAACATTTCAAAACACTGAGATATGTAGCTCTGGATTGGACAACCCCCTTTCCACTGCAAGAAAATACTACGTTGCCCAAAGGTACCATCTGTTACAAAAGAAGATTATTAAGGAAGAACATTCCAGCCGTTGTGAGGTACTGAAAAAAACACAACAAAACTCCAAGCACTCACTCAGAGTCACTAAAGTCTTAAACACTACTTGTTTACCACACACCTCACTTACAGCAACTTTCCAGGAAAGTACTGGAAATAACATTCCGTGCAGCAGAATACTTCAAAGCAGTTCAGTTTGCCTTCTGTAATGGGAAATAATGTTCTACTTTCAAACAGAGCTTTAGGCAAACTAAAAATAAAATAGAAACTAAAAATCAGAACGTTTCCCTTCACCCTTCCCTTGGTTTGCATGCCAGCCATTTTCAAAACATACCATAGCACAAAAGCTAAAACACAGAACTGCACAGATGCTAAGATCACTGAACACATTCTGAAGGTGTTCACTACAGAGAACAATCCAAATTTGGGCTTTGTAGATTCCAGGGCATTTACATTTAATCAAGTACTTCTAACCTTATGTTCCATACAAACTTTGGGGTGAGACCAAAAGGAAAAAAACCTAAAATAACTTCAAATAATTTAATTTTCTGCAGTGTTTAGTAGGCCAACAATAAGGCATTACAAATCTAAAATTACATTGAATAAACATGTAGTGAACTTAGTTTGACTGATAAAAAAAACAAAAAACCAAACAAACCTGAAATGTGAGGAGTGCTTATCACTAGGCCCCCAAAAATGCAGATTTTTGTCTTCTATATATAGCTTGAAATAAAGGTCTTGCTTTCCAAACTCTGGACACTTCTTGAATGTGAGGCTACAGAAGAATTCAGAAGACACAGCAATATCACACCAAGAACACTCTTAACAACACGTGTGAAAACTACCACCACAGGCTTGATATCGAGTTCCCCACAGACTTTTAGCAGGTGTTATCATACTGCACACCTTTAAGATCAGGCTTGCTGCCAGCAATTTCAGCAAGAGTACATTTTAGAGCTGTATTTATGAACAAGAGTGCATCACAACAGAATTGTAACCTACCAGTTTTACTGAGACTTTGCCAACTGGAAAGCACAATGATGAGCCAGTGCATCACATCTATACTACACCAGCACTGCCCAGTTGGGAGGTACAATGCATGAAGTTCATTCTAACTGAAACAAAAACCCCTCATCCGACACTGATTTCAGTGAAGTATTTAATTTCAAAAAAATATGCTAAAATGGCACAGAAAGTTTCACTCTAAAATCTTAATTCCTTCTGTGTCTTATGCAATCATGATCCTTTTCAAAGTTAGAACACCACAGAGGAAAAAAAACAGAAAAAAACATCTTAAGATGATAAAGCACAATGCTTTAAAGGTAGTGCTGTCAAGATCTGAACAGTGGTGAAAGCTGCTATGGCCACTACTGCTTTTTAAACTTATCCTAGAAATCTAAGTTGGCTTTCTTCATTTTTGAGTCCACTGGAGCATTAAAATCAAAATAAAGATAGCCTGAACAGTTACATTGCAGTGATCTGCAGGAAAACATACTTCTAGCTGCAAATCTCAGCAGTTCTACCAGCTTTAAACATGACAACACTTCACAAGTACAGCATATATTTACTTGCAGAAGGGCTGAGCTGAAGATAAACAGCTCACCTGCAGGCAAACCAGACTTCATTCAGATTCCTTCATTCTGAAAAACCACTCTTAACACCTCCTTCCCACTTCAATCTCTAGATAAAGCACCTCTGTATTCCTTTTGGGAAAACTTACTTAAACAACTAGGACTGTGCAATAGCTGACTGACTTTTGTGGAATGAAATTCCACATTAAGATTTTGAGTTGAGATCAATTCAACAGGAGAAATAGGAATTTCTGTGGAATCTTCATCCCTGCTCCAGTACCACGTGGGTCACTTCAAATGAAGGCTTCTCAGACCTTTGAAGTCTCACGTGTCATAACGTAAAAGACTGAAGAGCTTCTGAAACACAAATTCCTAAGCTTCATTAGCTTTAGGTAAGAAAACCAACAGCTTTGGATAAACACTTCAAAAACTCCCAAAAACTTACAGACAGGACTAGCCAGAAAGAAGCACCTCAGTGACTAGGACTACACTGTATCTTTGTTTTCAATATGCTGAAAGTGACACAGCAAGATATTGACACTGTATCTTATTTTATCCCTGGAGAAACTTTATTCCAGACAATATGCCAAGGCCACTTAAGGAGGAAGAGTTCTTTGAATGCACCCTCCATGCTGCTCACTGGGAAGTCTGTTCCAGTGCCCAGTTACTCTCTGGGGGAAGAACCTTTTCCTAATACCCAACCTAAACAACCAACAGGCTTTGAGAAAAGCCCCAAATCTGTCCTTACGGGATACCCTTCCAAATTTGATTTTCATGGCAAACATGCTCAACCACCAGTTGAACAAGTCACCACTAAGTACACTGTCTGAATTGATACACACCCAGAATGTTCATCTTCTCAGAATTACTAAGTGAAGAAACAGTAGTATGCAAAGCAAAGCCTTAACTGTATTTTTCCATGGAAGAAATTGTTCGGCTTTTTTTTTTTATGTAGCAAGATCTAGCTCTTTACTACATCTAAAACCAATTTGTACACACAAAAGAAGCTTTTGCCAACTGCCAGGTCAATTTTGAGGGTTGGAGATTAGCAGTGATTAACACATGACAGGACACTGGAGCTGACCTGCAGTTTGACAGGTTCTCTGTGTGACTCAGCCGCCCTCGTTCATCACTACACAGTGAATAGCACCACATACCCACAAAGGGCTGGACACACCTGAACCAGAGGCTGTCACTCTGGGAATTCTCTCACAATCCAGCTCAGGACACACACCCAAACAGTTCTGTATCAAACTGTACAGCCTACCGAAACCAACCCAGCAGCAGCAATAGAACTTAAAAATAACTATGGGATGTCTTTCCCCAAAATTCTGTAGCATCTGCATTTATCAATGTCATTAAGAATTTTTGTTAAGAATCCAGGACATCCAACTTGTCAAAAGCTTTTATTCAACCTATTTCTTTTTGCTGACATAACACCAAAACTCACCTTCCTGTTCAACAAAGAATGAGGTCTTATTTTTCTCAGTCATTCCAGCAGTGATGGTAAAAACTCACAACCTGCCTCCCTCTTGCCTGTTTTCTGCTTCTCTCCCGGGGAAATCCACATTTTTTTGTCCACAAGAAACAAGAGTGACAAACTTTGAAAATATCATTGAGTGCAAAACTGACTACAGCCTTGCTGGTCATTCCAGTGTAGCCAGTTCACAGCACTGACACCAAAACTAATATCTGCAAATGGAAAAACACCCACTGGTCATTGAACGGTCCAGGCATTCTCCCAGCAAAGAGAAAACTTATTTTAGGAAAAGATCAACACAACATAACAACACAAGGTTCACAGTTCACAGATTCTTGACTGCTTGCTAGTGCAAGGGATTTAGAACACCTACCTATGCAAAGTAGAATCAAGTTACAGTTTGGAAAGTGAAGATCACTTGTTTGCCTAAGTTGATTTCAAGGGGAAAACAAATACATCTTAGATAAACAAATCCTTTTATTGGGTCATTTTATAAGCAAAACAAACTCAAGAACAGGCTAGTTAATCTCCTTGTTTGCTGTGTTCTCTCATCCCTTTTTGACAAATACAAACAAGCCCATCAACTATTCCAGGCAACTGAAGTTCACAAATAATGGCACAAAAAAATAGGAAATGCAGTTCTTGAGAAACTCTTGACACCAGACATGTTTTCATTAGTTAGAAAAGCCTCTGTAGAAACATATGTATACCCAAGACTCACCCTGCCCTGCTGGCATGTTGTCAAATGAAAGAGCATAACTGCATGTAGGTGATCTTGCTGTACTACAATTCTTCTAATTAACTGCCATTCTTCAATTTTGCTATCTTTTCAATAATGGGTAAAATAGTGTCATTCATTTTAGGCATTCCCCATTTTCTTACTCTCTCTGACACTCTATGTTTTCTCTCTAAAATTGAAAGGTTTGTTTTGTCATAAAGCAAAGAATTACAAAATCACTCAGCACTGTGTTTTTTTCAACAGAGAGACTTTTGTTTAAGCTTACTGAGCTAGAGATGCTTTAACAAAATGCATGTCATGAAACCAGAAAAAGATGAATGCATGAGGAAGCTGTGATTAACAAGAGTAAGTGGAAAACTAATCATCTAAGCCTGCAAACTCACCATGTTTGCATATGTAATAGCAGAGTGAAAGCAAACAGTTTTAACACAGTAACAAAATATGTATGTGGAACACAGACAAAATAATTTCCATTCCCTTTTCCACTCTCTAAGTAAGACATGGAGGCAGTTTGCATGCTTCCCAAAGGATCATGGCTCTAGATTTATCAAATACAATACCAATGGCAAACTACAGCAAGGAAAAAACCCTCACTTCACTCCTTATCAAATGCTGAATATATAACTAGTGTAAGTATCCGGTCTTTTTTCCAACAGTTACAATGAATACTTAGAAAATATCAGGCATTCTTCTACCACAAATTAACCATCTATAGTGGCAAAATAGTTCCCAAGGCAACCATAATTCCCTCAACCAATGCACACCATTCCCTTCCCATTACTCTACATTCTAAGTGAGTGCTCGCTGCCTGAGACACCACACAAACAACTGTGTGCAGCAGATCAGAAGAATGGGCAAGGTACACAAATTAGCAACTCCTACGTGTTTAAACTGGCAGTTGTCAAGTGATACGTACATGAGAATGTTCTATTACACAGTTGAGGGTTTTGGGTTTGTTTTGGGTTTTTTCCATGGGAAGATTGCTTAAGCTCATGTTTCCACTGCCAAGTTTATAATAGAGGAGCTAGCTGGTTCATTTTTAAGAATAGACAGAGAAAAAAACCAACACACCAACTAACCTCTTGTCCACATACCAGCTCTGAAGAGATCCTTCTTCCCTTGGCAAGTTCTGGGTAATTTATGCTTCCATTATAATTTTAAAAGGAAAAGCAAAAGCTAAAAAACCTTACATGTCAACAAACTATTAATTATACACTAACAAAACAAGCACCTGTTATAATTTTAAAGGATTTAGAGTAAGCAATATCCTAGCAATACCTTTATTGCACTGTTATTTCAAATAGCATCATTTTCTACTTTGACCACTGTGTGCACATGAGCAGCAGCATTACTTTCCCTATATTTCAGTTCCCTGCGTGTATTAACTACTGCTAAAGGTCTCCTGTTCACCTTCGGCATCTGCCCTTTTGTTTCCATACATCTGCCCTCCTCGTGCTGGCAAACATCTGTGTAGCTGAAAGGGCAGCCCAGATGAAGGAGCCAGGCTGGAACAAAGCCATCCAAACCCAACTGTAGGTTGCCACAGGCCCATTTTCTCCATGACACTGACACTGGTGTTCAACCCAGGAAGAAAATCAGTCCACAAAGTAGTAAGCAAATTCTGGCGACTCAGTGTGCTGAGATAGCTCAGCTCAAAGTCTATGAGCACCAGAGCAGCACCAAGGAATCACACCTGAAAGACTTTCACAGAAACAATAATTTCATCGAAGGAAGACAAAGTTCTTGAGTCTATAACAGAAACTGCTGTTACTCCAAAGGAAGAAAAACCCTGAAACAGTCAGTCCCTAGAGACAGAGATTCAATATGTACCTAGAACTCACGTGAACAGCTCAAAGCAGAGCCCAAAACTAAGGACATAACCCTCATGTGAGAAGCAACACATTCAGCGGCAGAAGGATGGCTCTCGAAGGGGAGTGACACACAAATTAAGGAGCCACAAATCTACATGGAGATCTGGAACATGAGAATCTCTCACATCATGTAACTTTGCACCCCATGACTGATCAAGGGATTATTCTGTCACTCTTGCTCCTTCTTGTGCAAGAACTTTTTTTTCAGATTTCTAATGCTGTCAGGTGAGCAAGCCTAGTCACAGGCTGTACTGAAAGCCACATGCTCCTTATCAGCTTTCTGAGCAACTGAGGAAACCAAGCTACTCAAATATAAGGCCTGGCAGAATGCAAACCTTCAAAACAAGAATTCAAGAAACATTTTCCACTTCTCATTGGGAGCTCCTGAAACTAAGAAGAATAATAAAAACCAAACCAAACAATCCCGAGTTTATCTCCTAGGAACTTGATATGAAGTATCCCACCACACCTTCCCACTGATGTAATGTACAAACTCTGGAGGACATTAGGATGTGCTTCTCACAGCACATGACAAAGAAAGTGCTACTTCTATAGCACATATAGAGAACAAAAGCACAAACACACCAAATGACACATAAGGAACCACAGTTTGTTGCTGAAGCAGAAATCAAATGCTGTCCCCTCCCCATCTACCTTAGTTCCCCCCGAAAATATTTTTCAAACAAGTGTAAGGGAAAAGAACCTAAGGGGCTGTGACAGCTTTTCCAAATCTAGAATAAAAGATATCACAGTGTATGAGATAACAACATCTCTAAGAATTAATTCTGACAGTACTCTTCATCACCACCCTTATTTACCTGTGGTTAGCAGATATTCCACCTGAAAGCATTTAAAACTTCTCAAGAATTCTGGCTGAACTGTTCGCAGCATTCAGTTACAAACTATCTGAGCGTAGACATCACAGGAGTATAAGCAAACCAAACATCAGCAGATAGTTCTTGATACATAAGCTGAACAAGCAACCTTGCATAACAAACTGCTGAAGCTTACCCCATTACAACAAGCATGAAGTACTTTTTTAACCCATTAGAGAAGCTGGGCTGTATTTTCAAATGCACTCTCCAAGCCAGCCTGTAAGAGTGTTTGGCCTACAGAGCAATACAGCCACACATCTCCCTGTAGGTTGATGCAATTCTGTACAAGGCATGTAACCAACAGTTACCACTGGCTGACAGATATGTAAACTGGATGTCTTGACAAATATTAATTTAAGGAAAAAAAGAAAAGGCAAGTCTAATGCATTGTATTTTACAAAAGGATTCCACTGACAAAAGAAATATTTCCAGCTAATAACACACTATTCTTCTTGTCTCCAATAAGCCAAAAGCTGTTGTGAAGAAGATAACCACATACTCACGGATTCATTACCTGTTTGTTATTGCCAGCTCCATGTAAACATTGCAAAGAGTACTTCAAATTATTTCTCTATATTCAGTATTTCCTACAGTAACTGTAATATATTTCAAGGAGCTGTTCAGAAGGATGAAACTAATAAAAGGTGATTTAAATATCTGTTCTTTCCTCACCTGACATCTTAAGTCTGAGAGTTTTCCTCCTGATTACAGTATATTCCAGTGGACAGTTTCACATGCTCTCAATGCCACAGGGCTTTCCAGAACCCAAATCTTCAATATCAATATTAATATCAAGCATTACATAATTAGTACATTACATGCTTCAAAGTCAAGGCCACAAATAATTAAAAACACATTCTGAATACTGATATACCTCATAACAAGCAAGAATGGTGACAAGAAAAGATGGGACTACCTGAAAACATGGTCTGGCTATATTCACAGAATCACAGAATTGTTAAGTTTGAAAAGCACCTCTGGAGATGATCCAGTCCTACCTCCCTGCCAAGACAGGGCCACTTGGAGCAGGTGACACTGGACCATGGTCAGGTGGGTTTCAAATGTCACCAGAGAGAGAGACTCCACAATCTCCCTGGGCAGCCTATTCTAGTGCTCTGCCACCCTCAATGTAAAGTTCTTCCTCATGTTGAGGTGAAACTTGTATTTTAGTTTATGGCCGTTTATCCTTCTCCTGCTGCTGAGCACCACCAAAAACTCTGCCACCATCCTCTTGGCACCCGCCTTTGAGATATTTATATGCATTAATGACATCAGTCTTCTCTTCTCTAGACTAAACATGCCCAGCTCCCAGAGTCTCTCCTCATAAGAGAGATACTCCAGACCCCTCATCATCTTCGTGGCCCCCGCTGGACCCTCTCCAGTATCTCCTTGTCTTTCTTGCACTGAGGAGCCCAGAACCGGTCACATTCCCTTGGAGCTGGGGGCTGTCCAGCGGCCGGGCAGCGCACGCTCAGGGCACAGGTGCGCCCTGGCACCAGGGTGAGCTGAGGAAGCACCGCAGCCGCTCCGCGGGGCAGAGCCGGAGCGAGCATCCCGCTGACACCGGCGGGACGTTCTCACCCACCTGGGGCGGAGCCCGGCACGACCCCGGCGGCTCCCCGGGGCCGGCCCGGTCTCCTCGGGCGGCGTACGCCGGCGGGTTCGGCAAGCAGCCCGGGTCCCGGAGCCGCCCGACGCGCTGTCCCCGGGCCGGGGCAG